>JAOTQJ010000011.1:14918782-14947460 GCA_025642045.1 Solanum sejunctum | reverse complement strand
TACATACTGTCATTATTAGTCGCTATTTTTCTGTTTCCTTCCCTCCTTTTGTCATATCTAGTTCGTTCTTACTTACGGGTTTTGAGACGAGGGTTTCAAGGAAACAACCTCTCTACTTCTATAGTAGTGGTAAGGTCTGCGTGCATTCTACCCTCCCCAGACCCCACTTGTGGGATTATACTGAGTATGTTATTGTTGTTGTTGAAGGAGGAATTTTGATCTATTTAATTGCACGCGGAATTTGATCCAAAGCCTTCTTGGATAGAGACATTTTGATGGGCTATATATGCTGCAACTTGTTTTGGTTTACAGTCTCTTTGTTCTTTTGGATGTTCATTGTCTTTGAATCAATCGATATTATTATATCTAATGTTACTAGATATGCAATAATTATTCTGATTTTCACTACATGAAGCTTTTATATTGTTTGTACTTGGGTTTGCCTCAAATTGAATAGTGATTACTGTTTTTTTTAAATTTTTTTTAATTTTTATTTTGACATGGTTTTCTGACATGTATTAGCATCACTCAAATATTTTGAAATTTGTGGATGGATGGTAATGTCAGGTGCTCTCCCTACTCCCATCATGTGAAGGGAAATCAGTATTGGAATTGGGTGCTGGTATTGGTCGTTTCACGGGTGAATTAGCCAAGAATGCTGGGCAGCTCATAGCACTGGACTTTATGGACAGTGCAATTAAGAAGGTTTGTGACATTATATATCGTTTTGTTGGGGTGTGTGATGAGTTTGTTCAGAAGGTTCGCTTGTTAATGCAGTAATTTTAACTTCGGTGACAGATATCTCTTTTTCCTCCTGTCTTAATTTGCTTATTGCAGAATGAAAGCATCAATAAGCATCATAAGAATGTCAAGTTTATGTGTGCTGATGTGACTTCTCCAGATTTGAAATTTTCACCTGAATCAGTGGACTTGATATTTTCAAACTGGCTACTGATGTATCTTTCTGATGAAGAGGTACTTTTATTTTAATCTTCTGTCACGTGAAAAAATCCCAAGGGTTGCACATTATGTAAAATGATGACCCAATTGTGCCTGAAAGTTTAAAAAAGAGGCAGGAATCGTCCCTGATAGAAAAGAACAAATAATCAACTCCTAAGTTTGTAATATTTGAACCAACTTTTAAACAAGGTTCATCTGTATAGCAAAAGTGTGTATAATCCAAGATTTGACAAAATCATAAATATAATAGGCAACTTTGAAACTATCATGTACGCATGATATTTTGAATAGCTTGTTTGATCAGATATCATGTAACTGATGGACATTATAGCCATTAACTGTTCATAGATAATCAAAATGACTCCTCTTTTCTTTGCTAAAGCATTCTAAAAAGAAGATTATGCAATAAGTAGTTTAACCTCCATCCACCTGCAATTTTGAGGATATGAAAGTGGTTTATCTGTTCTTAGGAAACAACCTCTCTACTTCTATGAGTTAGTCATAAGGTTTGCGTACATTCAACCCTCCACAGGCTCCACTTGTGCGATTCCACCGAGTATGTTATTGTTGTTGTTGAAAATGGTTTATCTGCAAAAAGGTTGGTCTATAGTTGCATATCATCTTGTAGGGTACCAAAAAATATTTACATAGCAGGTTTTCTTAAAAGTGTACATTTTATTACTTATCCCATATGTAGATCCAAAAATCTTATGAGTGATCTTGGATACATTTTTCAACAAGTGTACATTTTACGATTAGTGTAACTACTCTTATGATCAGTTCAGAAAGATTAGACTTAGTGAGTGTTAGGGATATCTTTCACTCTTTTGACTTTTGAAACTGTTTCTTTATGACTGATTTCAGGTTCAAAGTCTAGTGGAGAGAATGGTAAAATGGTTGAAAGTTGGAGGCTACATATTTTTCAGAGAGTCATGCTTCCATCAATCAGGGGACCACAAGCGAAAGAACAACCCAACCCATTATCGGGAGCCTAGGTTTTACACAAAGGTCTTAGCTTTTCTTCGATTTATTTTCCCCTTGGAATGATACTATGTTAATCTTAAAAAATTGTTATCTCCTTAGCTTTCAACAGTTAACACAGTACATGAAGTATATTTGACCAAGATTTGGTTTCATGGAACGAAATCTGTTGTCATGCTTATGCGTGTATTTTCTTTTTTCTTGTATTTCTGGAGAATATAAAATAGATCCAATGAGATCCTTAATAAACAAAGTTTTTTTTTTTCTGCAAGTTTATTTGGCTTTCTAATGAAGTATCTGTATTGAAGTCATTGCCAGCTTTCTGTTGAAGAATAATTGAGCAAGTCATTGAATTTATGACAGCATATAATATTTCCGTGTTGGTGCATTTGTCACCAAAACAATCAGTAACTTTTGTGTTGCTATGATTAACCTTCTCATGTCCTTAACTTGTATGCAGGTGTTTAAAGAATGTCATTTAAATGCTGATGATGGAAAATCATTTGAACTTTCTCTCATCAGTTGCAAGTGCGTTGCTGCTTATGTTAAAAACAAGAAGAATCAGAATCAGGTATATCCTTTCTTCCCTCATTGTCTCCTCTGTTATTTACTGTTAACCTGAAAATCCAATCACACCATTGTGTCTTGCAGATTTGCTGGCTATGGCAGAAAGTTGATTCTGAGGATGACAGGGGTTTCCAGCGCTTCCTAGACAACGTTCAGTACAAGTGTAGTGGCATACTGCGATACGAACGTGTCTTTGGAGAAGGTTATGTGAGCACGGGAGGAATTGGTGAGTCCTCTTTAGTCTTAGTTAGCTCATTCTGATCAAAATCATTTATATTACTTAAATCTAGTTTTCTCTGATTATATTTAATATTGAGCAGATACCACTAAAGAATTTGTCTCCATGTTGGATCTTCAACCTGGCCAGAAAGTCCTTGATGTTGGTTGTGGAATAGGTGGAGGTGACTTTTACATGGCTGAGAATTATGACGTTCATGTTGTTGCCATTGACCTCTCAATTAACATGATATCTTTTGCTCTTGAGCGTGCAATTGGTCTCAAATGTGCCGTTGAATTTGAGGTTGCTGATTGTAGAAAGAAAACATATCCCAATGGCACATTTGATGTGATATACAGTCGAGACACTATCCTTCACATCCATGTAATTTTCTTTCTTGAGCTAGATGAATCTTCAAATCTCTATTTTGATCTCCTTTTATGTCACTTGCCATATTTATTAAGATGAATGTGAGGAGATAGTGCCTCATTTCTTTTTCACACATTATACAAAATTCTAAAGTTGAAGTCAATCGCCTTCTCTATATGGCTGTCTTGTCTTTTTATGGTTAAATGATTGTGTACTTTCACCCTTTCAGGACAAACCTGCGTTATTCAGATCTTTCTACAGGTGGCTGAAACCAGGAGGCCAAGTCCTCATAAGCGATTACTGCAAAAGCCCAGGACCAGCATCGGACGAGTTTTCTGAGTATATTAAACAAAGGGGTTATGATTTACATGATGTTGCAACATATGGCCAGGTATTCGTTCATTCAAAAAGACATCCTCCCCTTCTCTTTTCTGCTTCATGTTTGTTGCATGGCAGTGTTTCTTATGCCATTTTCCTTAAATGTAGATGCTCAGAGATGCGGGTTTTGGTGAAGTTATTGCTCAGGATCGAACTGAACATGTGTGTTTCTGCAGCTCATTTTTTCTTTATAAATGAACAAAAGCTTAGATATGGAGACAAATATAATTTATTTTTTTTACTTTATTGAAGTTCATTTATGTTCTCCAAAAGGAGTTAAGTACTGTGGAGAAAGGAAGAGATTCTTTTATCCAAGAATTCTCAGAAGTGAGTGCTTGGTGATCATTTAGTAATTTTCCTTTTTGAGGTTTCAAGTAGTATTTCTCACTTCTCACTTTTGTTTCTGATATTGTTTAACAGCAAGACTACAATGAAATAGTTGGAGGTTGGAAGGCCAAGATACTGAGGAGTTCATCTGGTGAACAGAGGTGGGGTTTGTTCATCGCCAAGAAATGATTGTCAAAATGCAGCATGTATCTGGTTTTCTGTTACGTTGTTGAACCAATGTACTCGTATGCTGTTCAGTTGGCCTTGTAATAATAAAACTCTTGCATCCTTTTGATTTATTATCAATTGTCAGATTGAATCTTTAGACATAAATCTTCTACTTGTTCTATCATATTAGAGGGATCTGTTCTGATTTCTAATTGAAGCGGAAGAGGGATCTGTATTTGATCTTCAAGGTTTTGATCTTCCTATGTTTTTTCTCGGTTTTCTCTTCATCTTGAACTTCTTCCTTTGATTTCTATATTTGGCTGAATACAATTATAAAGTTTTGATTTTAGATTTAGTTTTGTCGGTGCTTTAAAACTTGTTCACTGCTAAATTTGAACTTCTATTAAGCTCATCGGCATGGGTACGTTCTCTGTGAAACGATCTTCCTTCGTTAATCGGCGTAGGGCTTATTGTTTTGCTTTTGTTATTGATTGAAAGTTTAGATACTACAAAAAGTATATTTTCATTCATAGTTTTGTAAAATATTTATAAGAGAACAAGTAAGATCATCTAAACTAATCAATTCCAAATTCTTAGGAGATCCTTGAATCAAGGGATTTTCACTAAACTTATTTCCTATAATAATATATTCAATTCCATATTTACAATAGCCATATTTATAGTAGCAGATTACAATCAAATTTGCCAGCTTATTTGTGGAGCAGATTATAGTCATATCTGTTAGCTCGTTGATGGAGCAAATTATGGCCAAATCTGCCAACTCATTTGACACTCCCCCTCAAGTTGGCATGTAAATATCAAATATACCTAACTTGCTCACAAAGGACTCAAAAAAGTAGTTTTGAAAAGACCTTTTGTGAAAATATCTGCAACTTGTTCAGTTGTTGGAACAAAAGGAATGCACACACTTCCATCTTCAATCTTCTCTTTAATGAAGTGTCTCTTTACTTCAATGTGCTTGGTTCTATCATGTTGAATTGGATTATGAGCAATGCTATGACAGTCTTATTGTCACGATACAATTTCATTGGAAAATTCATAGGTCTTCTTAGTTTTTTCAAAAATCTCTTGAGCCATAAAATTTCACAAATTCCCTGTGCCATGGATCGATACTCAGCCTCAGCACTACTTCGAGCCACAACATTTTGCTTCTTACTTATTCATGTCACTACATTTCCCCAAACAAATGTACAATAACCAGATTTAGACCTTCAATCAATAGATGAACCAGACCAGTCTGCTTCCATATAAGCCTCAACACTTCTTTGCTCATTCTTTTTGAAGAACAGTCCTTTCCCAGGAGAACTCTTTAGATACCTTAGGATTCGATACACAACTTCTTGGTGTTCTTCTTGTGGAGAATGCATAAAATGACTGACTAGGCTCACAGCAAAGGATATATCAGGTCTAGTATGTGACAGTAAATCAACTTGCCTACCAATCTCTGATATTAGCCCTTATCAATCAATTTTCCTTCCTTTACAAACTTTACATTTGGATTAATTGGAGTTTCAGTTGGTCTACAACCACTCCTTTCTGTTTCTTTTAATAGATCAAGGATATACTTCCTTTGTGACACTATAATTCCTTTATTCGATCATGCAACCTCCATGTCGAGAAAGTACTTCAGCGGGCCTAGGCCCTTTAACTCAAATTCTGAGGCAAGACGTTCCTTTAGATTTTTTATTTCAACCACATCATCTCCTATGAGAATGATATCATTGACATACACTAAGAACTGTTGTTTTTCCTTCTAGTGAGTGTTGAGAAAACATTGTGTGATCTACTTGTCCTTGAATATACCCTTGCTTCTTCACAAATTGAGTAAACCTTTCAAACGAAACTCTTGGAGATTGTTTTAGACCATAAAGAGATCTTCTAAGCCTATATATCTTTGACTTGTACTTTCCTTCAAAACCTGGTGGGGGATCCATATAGACTTCTTCCTCTAGGTGTCCATTTAAGAAATCATTCTTCACATTTAACTGTTGAAGAGACCAGCCAAGATTTACTGCGATTGTCAACAAAACTCTAATTGAGTTTAGCTTAGCTACTGGAGCAAAAGTCTCAAGATAGTCAATCCCATAAGTCTGTGTGAATCCCTTAGCTACAAAACGGGCCTTATACCTTTCCAAAAATCTATCTGATTTGAATTTAGTGGTGAAGAACACCCATTTACAACCCACAGGTTTCTTTCCCTCTGGTAAATCCACTAACTCCATTCCTCCAAAATAGCTTCCTTTCACTCGAGAACTCGTAGAGCATCCTGCATATTTTTTTGGAATCTCCACACTAGAAAGTTGTGAAGTAAAGGTTGACTAATTAGGAGACAACCTTTTATAAGACACAAACATTGAAATAGGATATTTAGAAGCATTTCTAACACCTTTGCATTATGCAATAGGTAGGTCCAGATTTGAGGAATTAGAAACAGAATCAGTTGGAAAATTACTTTAAGTTTCAGTAAGGTCTTACAGAGCAGGCTTTTGGTAGTGTTGAGAATCTTTGGTCTCTTTTCCCTGAGTTTGGCTCCTTCTCGAATACACCTGCATTTCTTTTGTTTGTTCTGTATTCCCATTTTTATTTTTCTCATGCGAAGGCTCTACTTGTTCAGTTTCTAAGTTTTTGTCATCTAAGTCACTTTGGTCCCTATCATCTCTTGGATCTTCTCCTAGATCCTTCATGTTAGTATTTATTGCAATATTAGTCTTCTGATTTGCTTACTATCTAGTTTCCTCAATATCACAAAAAATTAAATCTTCACTTACATGATACTCCCCTTGAAGATGAGCGGTAAATATAGTTGGGACTCAAAGAAAGTTAGATCCATTGTTAAAATTATCTTTCTAGCATGTGGATCATAACATTTATATCCCTTTTGAGTTGGGGCATATCCTACAGAAATACACTTCTTAGCCCGCGGTTCAAGTTTACTATGATTATGAACATTAAAAAAATTTGTACAACCAAAAATTTTCAGGCAAATTCGTAAATAACCTAGAACTAGGAAAATCTCCCTGAAAACTTGAAAAGGTGTTTTAAATTCAAGTGGACAAGATGACATCCCATTAATAAGCTAAGTGGCAGTCAAGAGAGGCTCTCCGCAAAGGTGTTATGGAACTTTACTAGTAAACATTAAAGCTCTCGTTACCTCTAAAAGGTGCCTATTCTTTCTTTCAGCGTTACCATTTTGTTGAGGTGTATTTGGACAAGAGCTTTGGTGTACTATCCTAGCCTTTTTGAAAGAACTTCTTAGTTGTTCATTAAGAAATTCACTAATATTATCACTCCAAAAAATTTTAATTTTCTCATTAAACTATGTTTCCACCATGACATAGAAAGTCTCAAATATATGTTCAACCTCAAATTTATCCTTCAATAAAAAAATCCAACTCAATATAGAATGATCGTCAATAAAAGTTACAAACCACCATTTTTCATATATTGTTGAAATCCTAGATGGTCCCCAAACATCACTATGAATCATCATAAAAGGATTTGAGGCTTGATATCTTTGAAAGGGAAAAGAAGATTGGTGATGTTTAGCTATTTCACAGAATTCACATTGAAAAAAGGATGAATTTTTATTTCTAAATAATTGAGGTAACAAATGCCTTAAATAATAAAAACTTAGATGCCCAAGCCTATAGTGCCAAAGCATGACCTTATTCAAAACAGAAGTAGAGTTCAAACAAATAGGATTCGATTGTGCTGAGTTGTTCCCATTGTCAAGGAAATAAAGACCTCTAGATTCCTAAGCACTGCCAATCATCTTCCTCGAGATCTTTTCCTGAAATTCACACAAATCAGAATAAAAAATAGCACGACAATTAAGAGAATGGGTTAATTTACTAACAGAAGCTAGATTACAAGAGAGTTTTGGAATATGAAAAGTATCATGAAGTGTGAGGGATAGTGATAGTTTAATAGTTCTTTTTCAAACAATTGCAGAGAAGGAACCATCAACTATCTTGATTTAATTGTTCCCTGCACAAGGAATGTAAGTAGAGATAGAACGAGAACTTTCAGTCATGTGGTCACTAGCTCCTAAATCTATGACCAAGAATATATTTGGTAAAAATTGGCACTAAGAAAGGCAAATGGTACAATACTTGTTTCAGCAAAAGAACAGGAAGGATTAGAAGAATTTGGTACATTTGGATGAAATTGTGGAGATTGAAGGAGTTTATGTAGAATTTCCAGTTGTTCCCTTGTATATGGAGATATTTCTGGAGAAGATTGCTGCCCCTGATCAAAATAATTTATTTGAAGGTCCTGAACATTTTGATATTGAAGACCACGATTATCAACTCCCTTCTTTTTTTCAATTCAGTGGTTTCCCATGAAACTTCCAACATGTTTCACGGGTATGCCAATGTTTTCTGCAGTGATCATACCATGGCCTTTTGTTTTTTTTCATTTTCGTTCTTCACTATTACAAGTGCTGAAGAGTCTATAGCAGGTTTTAGTTCAACATTAGATTAGGTTTTAACATAACTTTCCTCCTAGTGTAGTCTCTCCTAACTTCAGAAAAAGTTTCACGATGTGAAGACAGAGGATTTTTTCCTAGGATTCATGACCTGACCTCATCAAACTCCTAATTTAACCAACTTAGAAAAGGTAAATTCTCTCATTTTCTTCCTTTTTTTTGGCTTTCACACTATCCATAGAACACTCCCATTCATTATTATAACACTGGTCTAACTCCTGCCACAAAGACACCATTTTATTATAATAAACAGTAACTTCCTTCTCACCCTGCTTAGTCTACCATAATTTAATTTTTAACTCAAAAATTTGAGAGTCATTTTCTACATCAAAATATGTCTTCCTAATGGGCTCCCACACATCCTTAGTCGTGGACATAAAGAGATAAGATTTACCTATGATTGGTTCCATGAAATTAATTAACCATGAAATTACAAGTGAATTCTCTGATCTCCAGGAGTTCATCTTTGGATCTCCGACTCCCGATTTTTTCATCTCTCCGATCAGATCTCCCAGCTTTTCACGATTATCAATTGCAAGCTTTATAGATTGTGCCCATTCCAGATAGTTCTTCTCATTTAATCAATGAGTAGTTAATTGGAAGGGTATGTGAGAAGTAGTGCCTTCTTGTGTCATCATATTTTTGTGGGAGCTTCTAGAGAAGAACTTTTGTCTTCTGTTGATATTTTAAAAAGATGCTCTCTATGAAAGGTTGTTTTATCCATATGATTTTACCGAAAAAAGTCTCACTTTGATACCATAAAAGTTTAGATACTGCAAAAAATATATTTTCATTCATAGTTTTGTACAATATTTATAAGAGAATAAGTAAGATTATCTAACTTAATCAATCTCTAGTTCTTAGAAGACCTTGGAATCAAGGGATTTCTTCTAAACTTATTTTCTATAATAATATATTCTATTCCATATTTACAGTAGCGATATTTATAGTAGCAGATTACAATCAAATCAACAAGCTTATTTGTGGAGTAGATTATAGTCATATCTGTCAGCTCATTGATGGAGCAGATTATGGCCAAATCTGCCAACTCATTTGACACTGATTTTGTGTTTAATTTTGATTCAAAGTAACTTAGTTTCTGTGAAATTGGATGTGCCGATTCAATAATCAAAGATAATAAGTTACCTTACTTTAATAGGCAAAATTGTAGATATGTATTTGTGTATTTTAATTTTAGTAGAGATTATAATTTATATTAGGAGCAATTTGGATTTTCGTATGGACAATTTTTACTCTAGCAGAGAAAATGTATAAGAATTAGATCTAAAATCTTCTACAACTTGTTTTTTCCATAGCCAAAGGGTCTATCGATTGCCGACCTCCAAACTTCGAGATTCTAGGTTATTTTTTACTTTCTCGGGTTGGCTATTTGAATTTCCATTCTTGTGTGTCCGTTCTGAATTTCCAGATAAACTTTACAAGTTATTTTTTCAGCCAAAGATTTATAAAATAATCATCAAACATAAAATTTGAACAGTTAGTTATAATATATATCTCATAAAAAGCTTGTATTACTGCCAAATTTGGTGGGAAAAGAAATTTGGAATAAGATGAGTGTTTGTTTTTTTATATACCAAGAATTATAAGATTTGGAAGAAGATAGCTGTTTGCTTTTTGTATACCAAAAATTATGAGAGTGTAACAACCTGATTATTGTACGAATTCTTCTAAGCTTAAACATCTTGTTTTTGAGAGTTTTTGGACAAGGTGTAACTCCAAGGGAGAACACACGTCTCGTGTGAGGTCACATGGATTGTGGCCTCCAGTGAGGTGACAATTAGCCTCAAAAACTTGATTAGAACCTTAAATGTGAAGAATTTAGCCAAGGTACATCACACTTGCACACGGTCCGTGTGATACTTCGCGGACTGTGTATTGATGCAGTGTGGTGGCCTTGGTTGAAAATTTCATAATTTTGGGACCAAATGTGATCACATGGCCCTTTACACGAGCCATGTGGTGTCTCACGAGCCATGAGGCTCTTGGTGGGGATTCCGGAGTGAAAATATTTCAAGTGTGGGGTCATTATCTCCTAAATTTTTGTGAAATTTTCCTAAGGTTGGGGAGACAGGAGCACCACACGGACCGTGTGGATCCACATGGGTTGTGTAATGGTCTGTTTGGTGGTTCGTGCAAAA
Source organism: Solanum sejunctum (assembly GCA_025642045.1). NCBI lineage: Eukaryota > Viridiplantae > Streptophyta > Magnoliopsida > Solanales > Solanaceae > Solanum > Solanum sejunctum. The sequence continues at coordinate 14,936,824 of JAOTQJ010000011.1, read as the reverse complement.
ATTTTCTAAGTGTTGGTTCAATATCAAAATTTTTAAAAATTTATCTAAGTGTGGGTTCACGGGAAGGTAAACGGACCGTGTAATACCACACGGACCGTTTACCCTCCAGTCAAGTGACTTTTGGTAAATTTTTACTCCGATTCATTACTGACATTTTCATAATTCAGTTATTTCTATGGCCTTTTGGGAATTCCAAAGCTATTCTAAGATTATCTAAAGACCTAAAGCCCATTCACATAATCAAACATATCCCCCATAATTTGAATCTCTCTAAATGCTCTCAAAGGCTTTCCACCAAAAGAACTCTTGGCATTTCAACATTTGAGCTTGGGGTTTCAAGTCTCTTTCAATTTTGTTTGGGGTTTCTTCATCTTAGGGAAGGTATGTGGGTTGATCCTTAATTTTCTTTTAATCAAGTAGACCCAAAATTATTTCAAGTAATTTCATGGATTTCTAGTTTATTTTAAATTAGAATTTTGAAGATTATGAATCCTAAAATTCTAATTTTGCATGGGTAGTGCTTATTTGATGATTTCAATGTAATTTAAACTATTACATGAGGATTTACTTTGGGTATATGAAATTTTAAAGTATGCATGTCCCCTTTAAGGCTTTGATCTAAGCATGGGTGACTATATTATGACTTGAATTGTGGATTTAAATATGAGTTACTTCAGTTTCATGTTATACTATTGATTTTGGATTGAATCTCAATTACCCATGTCATTTTCACGTTATTCATAACATATGCATTCATATTCAAGAGAATTTATAAAAATTATGTTATGGGTTAAACTCAATTATATTTTATGATATGATTTTGATAAAATATTGGTTATGACAAGAATGTGATCACATATATGCCTACTGATTATGGTTCTTTCAGCATTTTGGGTACTTACATCATTTTGTATATGAATGAGCTATTCCTATGCATGAGTATATTGACTATGAAATTACATTTTGGTCATTAAGCTTAAGAATGCATTGAAATATTTTTGGAAATGACTAATATCTCTTGAATATATGTATATATACGTATATGTAATCTTGTGGGATGATGACTAGCACCGATGGATGAAGGGTCCTCTCTCTATCCTTGAACTATGTACCTAGCATATGTTCCTTTCCGAAATGGGGATGCCCGTAAGGAAAGTTGCCTCCGAAATGGGGATTCTTGTAAGGAGAAGAAACTATGTGATATGAGATGCTATTTGTGAAAATTCTATCTGAAATGGGGATGCCCATAAGGAAGGTTGCTTTATATGAAATAGGGATGCCCGCAAGGTGAAGTATGATTTACCTTTGGCAAGTAGACCACCTCTTTACTGATGAGGGAATTTTATTGGGATTCCAAGTAATATCTTGCTTGGTCTTACTTATGTTGGTTCAGGTCACATCCCCACTATATATATAAGCATCATTTGTATTTCATGCATCATGAATTTCATAACATCTTGTTATATGACATTATTTGATATTCAATTCCTCCTATATTATGTGCTTTGTCATCTAACTTTGATATGCAAGTTTTAGTAAGTTCATGCATTACAGCCCGTATACTTAGTACATTCAAATGTACTAACGCATATTCTTTCCTACATAATTTCACCATTTAGGGACCGAGGACCTTGATCATCCATCGTTCGATGCTTAGCTTGAATTCCGAGATTACTTGTAGTGGTGAGTCCTATCTCCCAAGGATGAACCACCATCTATCTACCTATATTTCTTACTTCTCTTTATGTATTGAGGGTGAGCCCGGGGTATGTCTTGGCCCCCAACCTATCTTTGTAGAGGCATTGTTGAACACCTTGTAAACCTCTTTACAATATATGCTATGGTTATGGTTAATCTTATGTCATGTATTTGGTTATCTTTGACTATTTTTATGTGACTAGATCATATGTTTGATGGAAAGATCCTAGGTCCCGAATTGCCCCCATAGCATAAGTCCTAGGTACCCGTCCCTTAGTATTTATGTGCTATGTACTTTGTGAACTTATGTTAATCCCTTTCCCTATGATGCCCCCATAGTGTGAGTCCTACTTTTCGATCCCTTAGAACTATGTGTTGATTGTTGAATACGCTTTTAAATCGATGCAGCGAGTTTTGGTATCTCAAGGCTTGTTTAGGGAATCTCGAGTTCCCATTCGCTGTGTCACATCTAGGCCCTAGGTCCGAGTAGCGACAAAGATGGTATCAGAGCCTAAGGTTCATAAATGATCCTCGAAGTCCAACATACTGCATCAAGTAGAGTCCTACTTATGAGTGTGAAGTGCACCATGCTTATAAGTGGGAGGCTATGATGACGTTCTAGGAGTTATCTCACTTCTTCATGTCTCATATTGTGCTATGAATAGTTGGATTAACTCTTGACCTTGAATAGTATCCTTGTCAGAAGATGCCTCGTGGTATACTTGCCAAACCAGCCCCGGCTAATGAGGGCCAAGCACCTCAAGGGCCTATGGATGATGAAACGACCCTGAAAAGTGCCTGAAAATGTGCCTCGAAAGTGCCTGAAATTGTAATTTAGTATATCCCAAAATTCGTGCGTGATATAGAAAATCTAACTTCATATTCTTGATCAAGGGGTCAAATTGAGTGGAAAATGAGTCTAACCCCAAAATTTTTGAGTCTTGGGCCTACATCTGCCCATGCATGAAAATACCTATACTTAGCCATATTTCACCCTCATATCATACAAAACATTCCCCAATACTCACTCAAACACTTAGACAAATATTTCACTATAAATTCAAGTCCCAAAATTCAATCTGGATCTTAAGGTTTTCATTCAAGCTTCAAGTTTCCATTTTTAATTTTCTTAAAGGATTCTCTAAAGTCAATGTATGTGGTTTTCAACCATTGGGTGCTCTCACCCATGGTGCCCAAGCTTCCTTTTTACCTAAAATTGCATGTTTCTAAGTTGATTTTGCATATAGATTTTCTTTTATGAATTTGACTATGAACTATGTTGGGGTTTTGTAAAAGTGTGACTATTTTAGCATGTTTTGAGCTATGAAACTTTGATCTATCTTGAGATTTGATGAAGGGTTTTGATATATATTGTATGATGATGTTACCAAGTATTGGTGGGATGATTTACTTCAAGATTTTTTTCATGATTTTACTTTCTAATTGCATGGTTTTATACTAGCATTATACACCCACTAAGTGTTTGATAAAATGTCCGGTTTAGGGTCCTTGAGCCATTGATGTTCTGTTGCATGGCCTATGACTTGTATGACCTTATGATGATGAAAGTATGGTACAAATGTGTTGATTTCATGAAAAATACCTATAGCGTTGGAAGTTGATCAATTGCCTCGTTCGGGGGATAGTAGGTCAGAACTACCATGTTGGGGGGTATGTACCTCAATTACCTCACTTGGGAGGTAGTAGGCCCGTGCAACCATGTTGGGGGGTTTGTACCTCAATTGCCTTGCTCGAGAGGTAGTAGGCCCATGCAACCATGTTGGGAGGTTTGTATCTCAATTGCCTTGCTTGGGAGGTAGTAGGCCCGTGCAACCATGTTGGGGGGTTTGTACCTCAATCAGAGGTGGTAGGCCTTGGTTACTAATAATGGTCTCTTTCTACATATGTAATATGTTCTATATATAAGCATGTTTACTTCAAGTATCATTCATGTACGCCATATTGTTATATGTTCATCTATTGCCTAATTATGCATTTTGGATATGTTGCTTATCCTTTGTTGCAGTGCATTCCACATACTTTATACATTCAAATATACTAACACATACTCTATGCCTATATAATGTCAGCATGTAGGGATGGAGCCCCACTTGATCATTCTCCTCCTCCATGTGGCTAGTACGATTTCTCTACAAAGAAAGTGGTGAGTCCTTAACTTCAGGGATAATGAATTGATTTTATGCTATGTATAAAGACTCTCTTTCCTTTTTATTGTACACTTGACTATGAGGATGAGCTCAATTGCTTGTGTTGGCCTCTGCTAAGTTCTATGTTTAGAGGTGTCGTTAGACAAGATATGTATTGATGCTATGAGCCTTGACTCTCTTTACTCTATGATGTTTTATGCTATGAAAGATGTCCCTTAGCCCCATATTCCATTATTTCTACTCTTTTATTGTTATTTAATTTCTTTCATGACCAAAGATGTATAATGATTTGTTAAGAGGCTTGCTTAGGGTCCCTTTAGGTTCTCCATGCGACATGTCATGTCTAGGCCCTCAGCTTAGGTTGTGACAAACTTGATATCAGATCACTACTTTGTTAATGGTCCTCGACATCCAACACACCACGTCGATTAGAGTCTTATTTATGGTTATGTTGTGCACCACAACTATGAGTAAAAGGCTATGAGACGTTTTAGGAAATGTTTCCCTTCTTCTTGATCTATGTCATGCTATAGAGTTAAGGTAAGGCTTTCCCCTAACGAATGTTCTTTACTATGCTAGATCATCCCTATCTTAAGAGGAAGAAGAGCTTGTAGATCCGAAGAGTAACTGGCTCATGGTGAGCTCCAGGATGCTCTTACATTGCTAGCTCAAGTTATGGCTAATCAAGCCAACCAAGGAGCCCAAGCCCCCTCATGATCCTACTTCAGCATCTTGGATAAGAGACTTTATGAGGATGAATCCATTGGAGTTCAATGGGTCTAAGGTGGATGAGGACCCTCAAGAATTCAACGATGAGGTATATAAGGTGTTGTCCATTATGGGTATGAGGTCAAAAGAAAAGGCGGAGTTGGCGCTTACCAACTCAAGGGGGTAGTTCAAATTTTGTACACTCAATGGAAGGAGGAGAAGGGGAACAATAATGTGATACTATGGGAGGAGTTTAAAGTGGCTTCCCTCAACCGGTTCTTCCCTCTTGAGATTAGGAATCCAAGTTGATAGTAATTTCCAAAGTTATAAGGGTGGCCGATTTCACCAAGGCCAAAGGTCTTCTTATGTTCCTATTGGAAAATTTTCCAATGACTACCTAAGGCCCCAAGAGGGGGGTGGTGTGATGCCTAGACCCGTGTGTCCAAGATATGGTAAGGGTTATAGTGGCCCAAGCTTGAGGGCTACTAATGCTTGCTATAGTTATGGGGAAGTGGGACACAAGATGATGGATTGCCCATGTAATTGCAACAAGGGTAAGGATATTCGTACTCAAGGCCAGGGTGCTAATGCAGTTCGTTTGGAGAGAGGAGGTCAACAAGATGGTGCCCTAAGGTACAATTGATTTTATGCTTTAACGGGAGGCAAGGGGTTGATGAGGTGCCCGATGTCATCATCGGTATGTTAAAAGTCTTTGATTTTGATGTGTAAGCATTGATAAACCCCGAGTGCCATTCTTTCTTTTATTACTCCTCTTATTACCAAAAGGTTTCATGTTGAGCCCGAATTATTGTGTGAGTCTTATAAGGTGTCTACTCCTATTGGTGCATCTATTGTTGCTAGTAAGGTCTATAGAAATTGTCCTATTTGCATCTTGCATAAAATATCACCTTGTGATCATATTGAGTTGGATATGGTTGATTTTGATGTCATTCTTAGGATAGATTGGTTGTATTCTTGTATAGGGTGGACTACTAGTCGTAGTCGAACTTTCTAGTCAGCACTTGGCATTTTGGACTTGACTACTATGATCTATACTATAAGTCATTGTCTGGTCTATGACTTGTAGTTCCTTCTCGTATGGCTGAACTTACATTTCTCAGATTTTGATTTTGGAAGTTCTTAATCAATATGACCCTCGTAGCTTGAGCTATAACTCGTAGTAGGTCTTGTAGGTCCTTAAATTCAACAAAATGAGCTATTTTTTTCCTAAGATTAAGCCAACCTATATTTTTTGAAAAACCAACACAAAATACATAAAACTCACAAAAAGTCGCATTGAGAACATACAAAATCCCTTGTTTTAGGCACTAAATGTGTTGTATTTTAATAGCACATCAACACCCTCAACTTAGAATTGTTGCTTGTCCTCAAGCGACGACTCAATCTAGATAGATAATGAGCAATACATAGCAATGATCCTCCTGGCATGTGCTTTACTTAATTTCAACTCAGGTACCCAAAACTAGCACTTTCAAAACATGTTCATGTAGCTACCAAGCAAACCAAGACACATTGATGAATTTGATAATCCAACTATGACAAGTTAAGGAGTATCAACAATCCACAATCACTAAACAAGTCATATGCTAACCATGCAATGCAAATGCCCTCATAGGAAAGAAGTCCCCCTCTTTCACTTAATAAGCAATCAAAGTAGATTGAGGGACTGTGCAAGCATACTTACGCTCATAAATGAGATTCAAGCATGACTAGTAATACCATAGGCTTGCCCATAAACTCTCAACCCATACCGTTGACTAGTTGGATAAGGATCACTTTAGGACTTCATAGGCTTGTAACATAGGCTCATGGGGCTTTGGTGTGGCATTTTGGGTAATTACTGACTAAAGGCCAACCTTGAACCACACTTTTCAACACTTTCACCTCAACAACTCAACCATTTCCACTTTATTCTCCCTTATTCTCTATTTTCAAGCTTTTCTGGGTATTTTCTTTTCATTTCTCAGCTTGTGCCTTATTTTTGAACTCATTTTGCTATTCTTCTCATTCTAAGTCATCTTTTCTTTTTTTTTTCCCTCTCACCCAGTACATGAATTTACATCTTTTTCTTTCATTTCCAACTGCTCACCTCATTTTTGCTACTATACCACAATATCAGCCACCCTCGACTTAGGCTTTTAGCCTAAGGTGATGTACATTATATCCATTCCCTAAACCAGGGCCACTTTTGGTAGCCACCCTCAACTTAGTCTTTTTGCTTCAATCAAGGTTCACAAAGTTCATGGATAGGCCAAGGCCAATATCAAGGTATTTCACTAGACAAGGTTAGGCTAGCTAGGTATCAAGAAAGAAAAAGTACATGTAAGGCTCAAATATTTAGAACAAGGGATAAAACTTTTCATTTGGTGGGTCATTTAGGCATAAGTGGACTAGTATAAAGAACAATGACCTAAGATTCTTTCCTAATCAACACAATCTCTAATCCAACTCAGAGTAACAAGGCAAGTTCTGAATCAGTACACAATGCTTGAATATACAAAATTAGCTCACACACACATGACATTGCATACAAAGCCAACATAGACTCACCGATATGCTTCAAGCATCAACTTGCCTTGACTTAATCAGAACAATCATTACAAAATCAATCACACATGCAAGATCGCAAGAATAACCAATAATCACAAAAATTTTATGGATACCAATTTTCAAAACATTCAATGAAACCATTCAAAACTATATACATGCCAAAAGTCTTAATCACCATATATCCACAAATTATCCAAAACACCTAAACATATCGGTTCAACATAAAATAAAATTATTCACAAGAAAAAAAACACAATAGAAAACCTTAGGATATCAAAACTAGGATAGTTATAGATTAAAGGCTACTTAGACTTCCCCTTAATCCATAACTACCCATATCCCATCAAAACAAAAGTACTTTGTCCTCAAAGTATATAACAAAAATTGAATAGAAACAAATCATCCAAAATAGTAATAAGAACAAAGTATCCAAAAATAGTAGTAAGAATGAGGGTCAAAAACATCAAACATCAATATGGTGCTCAGGCACCGACATCAGTTTGGTCATGGGTGGCTCCCTTCTCTGGAGTAGTCTGGGGTGCAGCTGAGCTAGAAGTACCATCTCTGTGCAATCTCTCAAGCTCCAAAACCTTCCTCTGCTCCATCAACCTGGCTAGCTGGGTCTCTGTACTAGATGACCTACGAACCATGGCCTGAAATGCAATAGGAAAGTCTACAGAAGGAACTTGAGATATAGTTTGATCTGGTGCAGATGTGGCTGTGGAGGGACCTGTCTCAGTTTCAGTTGCTGTGGACTCCTCTGGTGTATCTAGAGTGGAAGTAGTGGTAGTTGGAGTGGAACCCCCTATAAGTGGCTTAGGAATGGGAGGAGTTGCTGCTCGCTGGAGGGCCACCGGATTCTTATCAGCCTTGATCAGGATTGGATCTATAGTGTGAAGGGCCTCGACATGTTGATTAAGATAGAGAAAGATGTGCACCCCGACTTCCATGCATAGCTTATAGATCTGGATAGGAAAGGGCATAAATGTATCTAAAGTGCGGACTCATGAATCTGCTCAACCATCACATGGGCCAAATCAATATCATAGCCAACGAAGATATTGGCTACTAGGACCACTCACTCCAAGGTGATAACATTACCAGTATATGTGGGTCGGATTTAAGATGGAATGATGGACCACCAAATTTTTTTAGGGAAGGAGAGATAAGACTCCATAATAGGCTCGATATGTGTGGTGACCCATGAAGATTCGGGGTCACTATCTGATATCTCCGGAGCTCAGTCCTCAAGTACACATTCTTCCCAGTCACAACCTATCTCATATTATCAATTCAACTATCATACTCGACTGTAGACTGGGGTAATCTGTAAGTAGGACCGAATGGTACTCTGCAGATGGTCTCCTCTAAAATGTTCACCCGCTTACCTCAGATTAGGACCTCTCTCAACAGGGGACTATCAATAGCTTTCTTCCTCTTGGGAAGATCTTTGAGGATGTTGGCTGTATATGCTGTATAAAACTCTTAGACTAAAGAGGGACATACTTGCCCAGCTTCTCTATTAGCCACCGGAGCCAATGCGTGTCTATCTTGGCCGCTAACTCAGTAACATGGGTTAGCCCAGAATCAACTAATCCAGTCTCCTCGTAGAAAGCCTCATAGGCTTCCCCTGGCCCTTAGACTCTAACTCCTGCTGATAGATAGCCTCCATACCCACGTCTCCCTATTAGTGATGCTGAGGATCATCAGCAGAAATAGATTGGTCGACCGAGGACTGAGGTGCTCCTACATCTTGAGGCACCTCATTAGACTCGGACCAATCTACACTTCCCCTCTCACCAAACTTGGAGGTACACTCAACTTTGATTGTGGTCCATACAGTCTAAGCTCTAGTTCTAGGCTTCTGAGCCTCAGGGTTAATCTGGACATTGGGCTCTTCAGTTGAACCTTCAGAGCGTTCCTCGTCTGTGTCTTGGTCTCTCAGCCTCTTGTTGAAGGCCTGGATTGCTGTATTTCTATTTTGCAAAGTCATTATACTTGAAATATTTTTCATAAACTAACAATTAACCCCAATTTACCTAAACAAATAACAGAAATAGATAAAAAAACAGAAATAAACAAAAATAAAAGAAAAATACTCAATAAAATCACATTGCATCAGTTGCAGGTTATAGGTACAAGGCTCAGTTATGACTCATAGTGAATACTATGAGTCATACTATGGCCTTGTAGTCCACAGGTTCCTGACAATAATTTATGCAATTCGAGGCTTAGTTACAACTTTAGTCGTGACTACGGGTTGTAGACTGGGCTTGTACCAATTTTGAATGCCCAAAATAAATCACAAGGCAAGTGTACGAGACCCCACTATGGTTAGTAATAGACACTACGACTCATAGATGGGTCTCATATTATGAATGTTAAGAAACCTTGGGTCAATGTTATCTCCTACCAGGGGCAACTACGTCCCGTAGGTCCTCCTGCGGGTTATAGGAGGCCCTCATAACAGGGATATCAAGTATCTGAGGTACCTGTAACTTCACAAAATAACTACAAAAGTCATTCAAAACACAAACATAAACAACATCGAAGCAAGATTTCATCAACATATTTGGCATAAAAACAAATCTATTAACCAAGCATGATATTTCAACCAATAATCAAACCATAAATTCTTCCCTATAATGAACAATTAAAACATCAAATCCCCATCGCATTCAAGAATCCAAAATTGGTCAATCCCAAAACTTATAACAATATCACTTGCACAAAAACATGAATGTTTATGGAATTGAATCATCAAACATATACATGATTACTCAAACCACCATTTTTCACTATGATAGATATACCCAAGACACAAATTGCATACCGCTATGACTTAGTCAACTAACAAACCATCATACACTCATTTCGAACATGCAATCAATAATACATGGCAAAATATGATCATTAGAACGAAGAAACAATGATAATTTCACAATTAGGGTCAATCTCAGGGAATTCTAATTGACAAATACCCTAGTTATCATTCACATGGATAAATTTTCCCATGAGTACTATTAATATGAATTTCAAATACACAATCATTCAAGAAGTTCAAGAGACACCATAGCTTATGTGTGAAATTTAACCATGGAACATACCTCAATAGAAAATAATGATCAAATGAACAAAATGAGAACAAGAGGAGGCCAAAACCCTAACTTTCGTATGCTCGCAGGAAAAGTCCCTGAAAAATGCTGTGGGTACTTCAGGAAATTGATCAGAACAATGGGGAAAGTATTTGAGAGAGTATTAGGTTTTAAAATGGGGGATTTAAGGGTCAAAATGAATTTTGATATTTTAAATACCCCCGTCGAGATGACCTTTAAAATCACAGAGTCGGGTCTATGAGACCCCGACTACGGGTTATAGGCCTGACTATGACTTGTAGGTCTTGGTTTAGTAGACCACTAAAAATTTAGAAAAATTTCAGAAACATACCTGGGCACTATGAACCCTATTTATGACTCGTAGCTTGGACTACAGATCATAAAGTTGGCTCATAGTGGGAGTGATAACTTTAAATAATCACTATTATCCTCTACGAGGCATGACTATGAGTCATAATGCATGCTATGACTCGTAGTCCTGGTCGTACAAGCTACTTCCAATACCATTTTTAGCCATTTTCTTGAACTTATTCAAAAAACCTTGATCTCAAAATACACCATTATCCAAACATAATCAAACCACTACCTAAAAACTCACACAATCAAAATAAACTCAAAACAAGCCAAATACGTGAAAAGTACTTGCGTTTCCTCCCAACAAGCACCTTGTTTAATATCGTGGCATGATTTAGTCATCTTGAATACTTAGACTTCCTCAGGACTTGATGCTCTTTTATCACTAGCTCATGTACCTCTCCTTCTATCACTTTGCATATGCTTTAGTTGCATGGAAAGAAGGTCGAACTTGTCATCAAGTCATTGAATTACTGACGCCTGTTGGTCCACTTTATAGTTCACATTAATGATATCGAACTTAATCTCCCGCTACATATCCTCCTGTGTATCTATTCTCTTGATCAATTTCTCAAATATACTCTCAATCTTAGAAGATTCACGCACAGTGCACTATTGATGTGGTAACTTGAACTGAATGTTTGCACTGCTCTTTACTTCATGGTTAGAGCTTTCTCCAGACAAGCCTGTGCATACTACTGGTTGCTCTTGAAATGGTTGTACACTTGATAGACAGTAGAGAATTTATCCATGTACTCAGTGACTTCAGAAATGGCTTCCTCAAGAATGACCAACAATCTCCTCTAAATAAAGCATCTGCCTAAGCTTGTTGTTCGGAATTTAGTGCTTGGTAGAAACTTGCCACTATTTTATCATCTGACAGATCATGATTTTGAATCCTCCCTAAACATTCTCTATATCTTTCCCATGTTGGACTTAATGAATCACTTAGAAGTCATTGAAAGTTGATGTGTCCTGCAGTCAGTGCTTTCAGGTCTAACATGGAAATTGGTTAAGAAAACTCTTTATACCTCCACCCTGTTAGTGCAAATATCTTGGGAAAGTGTAAACCACCACTCTGCCTCATTGCATCTAAGAGTCAATGGAAAGATCTGAAGAGCTACAACGTCCAAAGCTGGATGTCGTGTTCTTATGACCTCTCTACATATTTGTTCCAACTTTTGTAAATGGTAACGAGAATCTTTAGGTGGCTGACCATAGAACAAAACACTTCTTTGTAGTGATTGAAGTAGATTACTTCTAATGCTGAGCTATTCTCTGGCCATTGCTTAATGTCTTGCTAGATTTTTGTATTTGGCCAAAGAAAGAATGAGACCACCACAATATTTCTGCGCACAAGAAGCTAAGAAAAACAAAAGTAAAATACAAGTGAATATAGAAATTAATACTTGAACTAACTATTAATGAAATCAAGTCAAATCTAGCCGTATTCCCCGATAACAGCGCCATAAATTTGATGTTCATGTTACGATAAAGCGGTCGCTATCAAGTATAAACCTAAAAAGGCCAGGGTCGAATCCACAGGAAATACGGGGTTGACCACATTGATTCATCGACAATAATTTCAAGCATCAATCAACTATATTTTCTAAAGAGAGGGGGGAGGGGGTTTGCAATTTGGTGTATGATAACTATAAAAACTATGCTAACAATCACGAAGAGACAATCAATTTGAAGAACAACTTGGGAATTGTGTTCCCCATGTTTCACTTGCTCAAATATTCCGAATAACATAAATTCAATAAGGACATTGTATTTACGACGGTAACTTAGGTTCTTCCAACCATTTGGTAAAGGTGAAGGTCGAATTTCACCATGGTGTTTGGTTGGCTACCATGGTGTGCCAACTAACTGTTACCTATTGTCCCAGTCAACCTCTTCTTGGTCGAGTTTGATTGATTAGATGAGTATATATCAATCGAATTTTGTCATTCATTTTTTTCCTATTCATCATTACCTTGGTCGGGATCATGACGCTAGGCGGGGTTTGATGTTGGCCACTATCAAATAACAAACAATCCGCATGAGAATGGATAATACATGCAAATAACCAACTAAAGAAATGCAAATAATCCAGGTTATTTCAAGCTAGCTACTCATGATTCCCACAACCCCAAGTTGTAGGGGGTTTAACTACACATAGCTTGGGCAAAAACACAAACAATGAATAAAATAGACATAGTTGAGAGATTACCCAACGAAAATGAAGAACAATAAACCACCTTTGAATATTGAAGTTGAATTATAAGTGATTCTAATCCCCGATTTGCGTCTTCAAAGTGAAACTCTAGTTGTCTACTCTAAAATCCTAAAAGATTCTCTCAAGAAAATATTCTATTGTCTCTACACAATCTCATTCTTCTCTAAAAACCCTAACTTATACTATTTACAAAAATTTTCTTAAAATAAAATAGAAAATCTGGTCGGCAACAGTTATGGCTCATAGGTACGACTCGTAGGGTGACCTACAAGTTGTAGTCAGGATTTGGCTGCTACGATCCACACTACGAGTTGTTGTCTAGTCTACGATTGGTAGTACCTTCTCGTACGGCTGAACTTACATTTCTCAAATTTTAATTTTGGAAGCTGTTAATCACTACGACCTTCCCCTACGATTCATAGCCTGGGCTACGACTCGTAGTAGGTCTTGTAGGTCCTTAAATTCAACAAAATATGTTACTTTTCCCCAAGATTAAGCCAACCTATATTTTCTGCCAAAACAAACACAAAACACATGAAAACTACAAAACGTCGCATTGAGAACACACAAAATCCCTTGTTCTAGGCATCAAATGTGCTGTATTTTGACAGCACATCAAAAGTGTACAATCTTTTAGTAGTTACCCATGTGTAGTTGTTACAGAATTCTCACTTGTCTATCGATTTGGATGATGAGTTGAACTTTAGCTTAGATCATCTGATGATCTGTAGACCTTTAGCACAATAAAGATCAAAACTTTGTTATATCAGATTGATTGATCCTCAATTTTGTTTGAGAATTTGTTTTGTGGGGTGGAATAGGAATATTCTATGTTGAAGGATTGGTATTTTGGTATATATCCTTCACATTACAGTTATCTTTGCCTTTCTCTATCTGTAACCCTGGAGTTGGGCTTCTTGTAGTCTCTCTGTCTCTATTGCTTGTAAATTACCGCACTTCTTGACTTCTTAAGGTTTCTCTATCTTGAGTTTGAACATTATTTTATAAATAGAATCTTTTTGTTAGATAATTGTTGGAATCTGCCCAGAGTGTAATCTGGTTTCCTATGTGTGTGTATTGTGGGTTTTATAGTGATTTAGAAATCCTCCCATTGCCTCATTTGGGCACTGCAGAATCTAGCAGTGCCCATGGACACCTCGACGAGTGGAACCTCGAGTGTTCAATACCATAAAATTGCTAAACAACCTATTGCTGCTACTGTTATAACCTCAATATTTCAAAGATAAGTGCGACACTGCTTTGGGAATGCGATTCATGGCGAATTCTAATTGTCAGCCAACCCGTCTATCATTCTTCATGTGCTTACTGGATGTAATTTTGCAAGTGTTTATTTACTTGGTGTTCTATGTCATGCCATTAATTTGGCTTAGAATTGACGGTGCTACTGATTTTCTTTATAATGTGTCTTACATTTCTTTCGGCAGCCTGCAAACTTTGCACCTGATAATGAACTCTCCTTAGCAGAGACGACAGCTCTTGATATGTGCCCAAAAAGAGCTATATTTAAGTCAATGACTCAAGAGCAACCTCATGATCTAGCTCAAGGGTATGGGAGTAAAGGATTAGTTTATTTCGTGATATGAGGGGAAAAAATATTAGGCATGATGAGTTCACTTTGGCAACAGTTTTAAATATCATATCATATATAACTAAAAGTGAAAAGATACTAATTTCAAAGTTGAATTACCCCTTGTCCTTATTCCGTCACTTATTTTTCATTATGCCATCTTTAAAGTTGATTAATTAATTAATTATTAAATTATAATCATGCCATGTTATATTATATTATTAATTAAATATTAAAAGTGGGAAGGTGTTAAGTCAAAAATTAAATTTTAAAAATCACTCTTTTAACTTTTTAAAATTCTGAAATCTGCTATTTTTTTTAAAAAAAATGTTAATTACTAGGAATATTTTAGAAAATAAATGTTCTATTAGTGTGTTTAACTCAATACATTTTCAAAATTAAATTGAAAAACATAAATGAAATAATTTTTTTTTCAATGTTAAGCTTTTGTCTTCTCAAGTCTTTTTGTCTTCTTATATACATATATATATACGAAAATATGCTTTAAAAGATATAATATTATTTTACCCTTTAACTATTAATTAATTTCCTTGAAATCATATTAAAGATTCAAATGTTAGTTTGACTTTGCTTTTAAGCATGAGAATTTGAAGAGTTGAATGAATATATATTGTATTTCAAATATAGACCCAATTCATTCATCAATTCATGAGAAAATTAGAAACGTTTTTCTTTTAAAAAAAAAAAAAGAAAACGAAACCTATCCATAATTAACAAATGCCTCACCCTCCAAAAAAAAACATACAAAGTTATCAGCTAATTTAAGTTTTCATAGTAATTATTTATGTTAATTTTATATATCAATTATTGATTTTTAATTGTTTTTAATTATTTCAGAAATGTATAACTTTTGGAAAAACTTGTGAAATATGAAAAGTTATTTTTTTTTATCATCTATTTTAGCTATTAGTAGCATTTTATTACTACTTATTGCTACTTTTAATATTGATTACTCTCATATTTTTTATATCCATAACCTCCAAGTATTTAATTTATAATTTTAGAATATCTTTTGATTTTTCTCCAAGATTCCTAATGCCTGATATTCCTACTATATAAATACATCTTTCTCGTTTCAAGAAATTCCTAATCAAGGTTAATCTTTTTCATTCTATAGTTAAAGTAGTAAAGCACTTACACCATTATTATGCTATTTGAATCATGCTTTGGTTTGACTCAATAAAGAGGGCTCTATTTGATTAGTTATGTGATAAGGTGCTGATAAAAATTCAAAAAATTATGTATTGATTTTATTTTTTTTCATTTACATTATTATGATTAAAGTCTTAAAAAGAATGTGTATTGTACTTTTTTTTCTCAGTTTCTTTTTGTGTTTTATCTCTATTATATTTCTTTAATTTAATTTTCTATAAATTTTAAATTGTAATAAGTTTATATTTTTATTTGGGCAAATTTATCATTTGTATTTGATGTTTCTTATCAAACTTTTAAAGATTAATATGTAATTGTTAGATTCTATTGCTTATTATACGTATTATTTCTTTTATATAATTTATCATTCAAATGAATCTATAAAAGATATATGGGACATACGTACAACACATGTGTCCAAAAACTAGTATTATTAAAAGTTGGATTATCATTTTGCCTCCCACTTTAATATTATTTTCATTAATAGTTAATCACATTAAATTATTAAATAAAGTTAAAACTTTAATTAAATTTATAATTTCAATTTTACTAAACAATATACATGATAAGAAGTCTTACATCCTTTCACTATCCCAATTTAATATTATTTTCTTTAATAGTGAAGTTTTGCCATTAAGATTTCATACGTTTACACTTGATAGCCTTATCACACAAAAGTTTTAGGGGAATAAATGTCATGAAATTATAGCCTTTCACTATTGATTTGGCTTTAATTTGGCAACTTTTAGTTTTAACTTTTGCCATTAGACTTTCATATGTTTACACTTCACATAAAGTGTCCTTATCAGATGAAAATTTTGGGAAATAAATGTCATGCAAATAATTATTATATAATATCTGAATAATTATTATATATGATGATAGCCTTTTTATCTACTCTATTTCAAAATATAAAAGTGCCCAATATTGTGTATTGCCTCCATCATCCTTTCTAATCAAACCATTATCAATGCAAAAAACTTTCTTCCTAGGTAAGAACATTATTATTTTTTAGTATGACATATCTTTCTCTATTGCATCGTACAATTATTTTTTCAATGTTAAATTAAGTTAGTCTATTTCTTCTTTGTTATTTTTTAATATTATTATGATTATATTAAAAATATGCTCTTCCCTTACATACTTTTTCTGGAATTGTTATCAAGGATGTGTACATCCTCAATTTTGCATACATAGATATGATAAAAAAATAATGACTTTATGGGGAGACTTTTCTGTAGTAGACAGTGAATTACCATAAAACCTTAAAATTGTTAAACCGGTGCTCGCCTTCTGTGATGTTAAATGCTCTATTTATCAAGGTATATATCATGAACGGCCCCACACGTGCATATATTGTCTGCTCTGGCCCACAGGGCCGCACGGTTTTGTTCCTTCCAGGCAAGCCCGGAAAAACGCGTATACAAGGTCAGAGTTACACAGCGAAAATTGGTACCCAACACATGCATATATTGTCTGCTTTAGGGCGTTACGTGTCGCCGTCCCCCTCAAGGTTTTGTTCCCGGCAGGCGTTACGTATCGCCGTCCCTGCCAGAACGCGTATGCACATGTAAGGTTCCAAACTTAACATATAGCCCAAGAACTCCCCCTCTTTTTCCAATGTGGAATTCGCCTAAGTGAGCTACAGGCGTTACGTATCGCCGTCTCTGCACTCACCCCCCGTAGGGACTTAGCGTCCTCGCTGAGGTTTTCTCCATCACCGTACTAGCAGAGAGTTGGCTCTGATACCATCTGCCACGAACGGTCCCATACGTGCATATATTATCCGCTCTGTCCCCATAGGGCCACACGGTTTTGTTTCTCCCAGGCAAGCCCGGGAAAATGCGTATACAAGGTCAGAGTTACACAACGAAAACTGGTACCCAATACATGCATATATTGTCCGCTTTGGGGCGTTACGTGTCGCCGTCCCCCTCATTGTTTTGTTTTCGACAGACGTTACATATCACCGTTCCTGCCAGAATGCGTATACACATGTAAGGTTCCAAACTCAACATATAGCCCAGGAACTTCCCCTCTTTTTCTGATATGGGATTCGCCTAAGTGAGCTACAGGCATTACGTATGATTGAATAATTAGTGTGTTAACATAATAGGTATGTATGATTGAATAATTAGTGTGTTCTTAAGAGTTTATTTAAATAAAGGTTTATACTTTGTCAACTTACCCAGTTGTGGTAACATTCGAGGACGAATGTTCCTAAGGGGGGGAGGATGTAACACCCCACATTTTTCATGCACTAATGCTATATAAATAAATTATGTTATGGTTTGATCAAATTAGCGTCAATTCTTGAAAATGCTTGAATCTCGTCTTAACGGCCAATATATGATTCTAAATACTTAACAGGGTTGAGGGTGTATATGTGTTGGTGTTAAATTGAGGATATATTAGCCCTATACTAAGTAAAAGGATTGAGGTCAT
>JAOTQJ010000011.1:14862036-14873598 GCA_025642045.1 Solanum sejunctum | reverse complement strand
CTTTTATTCTTAAGGACCTAAGTTAAGTAAAATGTTACATAGATCCCAATACTTTATTAAATCGAACCAATTAAGGATGTTCGGAGATTAAATTAAGTTGCGGGTCCTAACAAATACAATTTAGAACTTGGAGTTTATATACTTGTTAAATTGAATTCTAGTACTTTCATACTTAGAAACATTCAACTTATGCCTATTTGAAACTTGAATTATTATATTTTAGGATATGAAGTAAACTTTAATTAGTTGTGAACTTTAAGTGGAATATGATATAGAACTTAGAGTTTACATACTTGTTAAGCTGAATTTTAGTACTTTATACTTAGAAAAAAATTCAATTTATGCCTATTTGGAACTTGAATTATTATACTTTAGGGTATGAAATAAACTTTAATTAATTGTGAACTTTAAGTTGAATATGATTTTGAATTTGGAGTTTATGTACTTTTTAAGTTGAATTTTAGTACTTTTATACATAGAAAAATTCAACTTCTGCCCCCATTTGAAACTTGAATTATAAAATTTTAGGATATGAAGTAAACTTTAATTAGTTGTGAACTTTAATTTGAATATAATTTAGAATTTGTTGTTTATATACTTGTTAAATTACATTTTAGTACTTTTATACTTAGAAAAATTCAACTTATACCCATTTGAAACTTGAATTATTATATTTTAGGATATGAAATAAACTTTAATTAGATGCGAACTTTAAGTTGAATATAATTGAAAACTTGGAGTTTATATACTTGTTAATTTGAGTTTTAGTACTTTTATACTTAAAAAATTAAATTTATACCCATTTGAAACTTCAATTAATATATTTTAGGATATGAAGTACAATTTAATTAGTTGTGAACTTAAGTTGAATATAATTTATAACTTGGAGTTTATACTTGTTAAATTGAATTTTAGTACTTGTTATACTTATGCCCATTTGAAATTTGAATATACTTGAACATTTTTTGTAGGTGGATAATCGTTTCTGGATGTATGACATTTATTGTGAAAATGATGGTTGGCTGAAATCTAAAATTTTTAACAGTGTTAGAACTTTTATTGATCATGCAATGACACTTGATAGTTTTACAAGAAATCAATTGGTTAGGTGTCCTTGCAATGCATGTCGGTGTCTAAAATTCTTTAGTCCAGATGAAGTTATTATGTATGTGTATCATAAGGATTTAAGCCCAAATATTTCATATGGGTAGATCACGTAGAAATAGATTGACAGACTGGTGCATTTTATAATATGATGCTAGTGGATAAATATAGCATATGTGTACCACATGGTTAAATTAGATTTGAACCTAATAGGAATCAACATGACATCTTTCAAGATGAAAGAGTTCATGAAATGATCAATAATGCTTTCAGAGTTCAAGGTGGGATGGAACCTGACCAATTCTTTAATGAATCTTCTAATGGGGTAGCTAGACGCTTCTATGCAGAATTATAGGAGGCTAGTCATCCATTACATGAGTAGAGTTTGCTTTCCCAATTGTCTGTAGTAGTCAGATTAATGAACATTAAATTGGATCATAATGTTCCTAATGCTTCTATGGACTCAATGGTTGATTTGTTGGAGAAGTTGGTTGATCTTTAGTTAAACATACCCACGAGCTTCTATCAAGCAAAGAGTCATCCAAATTAGGATTGTCACATTATAAAATTGATTGTAGTGTTAATAGTTGTATGTTATAATACAAGGATGATAGTGAATTAGAAAATTGTAAGTTTTCTGGTGATACTCGTTATAAGAGAAGTCCGTCTGGAAAGATAGTTCCAATTAAGGCGATGCATTATTTACCTCTAATTCCTAGACTAAAGAGGTTTTATGGATCGATGATGTCTGCCCCGCATATGAGATGGTATTATCAATATAGAAGGCCGCCGAGTGTCTTGTCTCATGCATCTGATAAGGAAGCATGGAAGTATTTTGATAATGTATACCACGACTTTCCTAGAGATCCTAAAAATGTTAGATGAAGGCTGTGTGTAGATACTTTCACACCATTCTCTAATTCTCCCACACCTTATTCTTGCTTGTCGGTATTTCTTACTCCATATAATCTTCCTCCTGAAATGTGTGTGACAAGTCCATTTATATTTTTAAGTTGTATTATTTCGGGTCGCTGCATTCCAAAATTTTTTATTGATATCTATCTACAACTATTGATAGATAAGCTTAAACAACTATGGTTTGAAGGTGTAGTGACGTATGACATATCAACAAAGAAGAATTTTGTTATGCGTGCTTGTTGAATGTGGACTATTAATGATTTTCCTGCATATGGTATGTTGTTTGGTTGGATGATTGCTGGAAAGCTTGCTTGTCCTTATTGCATAGAGCATAGTAAAGTTTTAACTGTAAAGCATGGCAGAAAATTCATGGTTTGATTGTCATCATCAATTCTTGCCAATGGGGCACAAGTTCAGAAATATGAAGCATGCATTAAGAAAAAATAGGTTTGAGAATGATCCTTCATCTCGATCATTAACAGGCCATCAAATTTGAGAGATAGTTTCTCATTTGCTTAAAGCTACATATTGTCCCGTTCATGAAAGATTTCCTAGATATTGCATTGAATATAACTAGACCAAATTAAGCATATTTTAGGAGTTGTCGTATTGGAAGGATAATCTTTTGCAACACATTCTTGATATGATACATATTGAGAATTTTTTTGACAATTTATTCAATACAGTGGTGGATGTCAAGCAGAAGACAAAAGACAACCCAAAAACTAGACCGGACTTACAAGAATATTACAGGAGGAGGGGAATTATGGCTGCAGAAACTGCCAAATGGCAAATTGTAAAGCCCAAAGCTAGCTTTTCATTCAAAATGGCTGAGAAGCGTGAAATATGTGCATTGTTGCAAAATTGAGGATCCTAGAAGGATATGCTTCAAATTTAGGCAAGTGGACAAATTTGAATGAAGGAAAGTTGATAGGTATGAAAAGTCATGACTATCATGTATTCATGAAAACTTTGATTCCTATCACTTTTCACCTTGAAAGGATGTGGAAGCCTATTACAGAGATAAGTCTTTTTTAAAAAGATTTATGTTCTGGTCAGTTATTGGACATTAGTTTAGATAGAATGGAGGAAAATATTTCTATTATTATTACAAAATTGGAGAAAGTCTTTCGATGTGATTTTTTTTGATGTGATGGAGCATCTTACGATCCATCTTGTGAAAGAAGTCCTTCTTAGTGGTCCTATTCATAGACAGTAGATGTATCCATTTGAAAGGTAATGATTATTCTTACATAAGTAATTAAATCTTTGTATATCTAATCATTTGTTATTATATTTGCATTCTTACATACATATGTATGGAAAAGTTGGAAGCTGCAAACGATCACTTAGCCAAAGGGGATAGATTGAAGGGTCAATTATACAAGTTCATCTTAGCAGAGAAGCTGGTGATTTCTACTCCTTTTACTTTGGGGATGAAGTCCCTATAAAAGTAATAGACCAACTCGCAATGACGAGGGTGATAGTGATCCTGTGTTTTCACCTATTTTAAATTTTAATCAAAGTGCACAGGATCTAAAAGGCGTGAAAGATGAGGCCTCACTCGTATGGAATACCAATCAACTACGACCCATATTTTGCTTAATTGTCCCAAAATTTAGCCATATGTTGTGTACGTGTTAAATTATGTTTACTTTAAATTTAAAGTTAAAATTGAGAACTATCTCACAAAAGATGTATATGTCAATAGAAGCTTGTTTTCAAATACATGGGGCAACGAAGCTATATATTCAAGATTTTCAATATGGTTAAAGAGTTATGCAAGTGTGAAAGTTTAAATATGTTGAATCGATAAGTATAACATATTCACATTATACCTAATTGTATTATCTTTAATATAATATCTAGGTTTATGATGAATACTCAAACATTGAATATTCACCATTTGTGAGAGAGATCGCGCTTGGGCCTGATTTTCAAGTTGATATACTCCGTAATTACTGTGTCAATGGTTTTAAGTTTCAAACTGAGCAAGTTTCTATGCATAATAAAACCAATAATAGTGGTGTGTATGTTGAGGTAATGTCGATGGTAATGGTCATACTATTGAATATTTTGGCGTCATTCAAGAGATTGTTGAGCTAAGGTATTTAGGTTGGCCTAAGCAAAAGATCATATTATTTTGGTGTAACTGGTCTGATGCATCACAAAGAGGCACAAGGGTGGACCAAGAACATAACATTATTGAAGTTAAACACACTAGACGATACGACAGTTATGACCCTTTTGTTTCCCAAAATGCTAAGCATGTTTATTATGCTTCATATCTATTGCATTTAGATAAGACTGATTGGTGGGTTGTTATTAAGACAAATTCTGTGGGTTGACCAGGCTCAGTTGGCTGTGATATCTTTAAAAATTTAAGAATGTTCAAATGCATTTGCAGCTTTTGAGGCAAGGAGGATTGAGCAACAAAAAGAAGTGGTACAAATCAAAGCACAAGTGCTCAACCTCGCTCCTAGACCTGTACGACATCCTTCTAGTCTTGAATATGATAGTAAAGATGCTGACTTTGTTGAGAATAGTCCCTAGGTTCCTTTTAGTTATGTTTTGGTCAATTTATTTATGTTTGGATACTTTAGTTATATTTTGAGTAAATTGATGAACTTTATGTTGGTTTAAAACATAATAATTGTTGGATTTTATTCGTTTTTAATGTTTAATTTTTGTTGGCGTTATGTATTTTATTATTGGACTTGTTCTTGCTGTTGTTGGGTTACTTATTTTGATTGAAATTGGATGGTTTTGTAAATTGTTGGTGGGCAACAGAAACTACAGGTTTTTGCTGTCAAAAAAATGCAGAAAAAACGATGGACTGCGTCCCTAAGTCCACCGCTTTTCTACAATTTTTTAACAAAAATTTCCAGAAAAGCAACATATAGGGCCCATAAGTCTGTCGCTTTATATGATTTATTGATAATTTATTTTTACATATTATGATGGATAGGGACCCCATGTCTGTTGCTTTATTAAATTTTTTTAAAAAGAATTTTTTTAACTTGCGACAGACAAGGACCCCATGTCCGTCGGTTCTTTAATTTTTTTAAAATAATTTTTTAAATATGTGATTCATAGTGACACTACATTCGTTGCTTTTTTTAAAAAAAGTTTTATTCAAAAAGGGAAAGTGACGCAGTCCGTCGCTTTTCGAAAAGCGTCGACCAAAAAACTGATGGATTAGATTGCATTGCTTTTCAGTCAATTTTGACAAAAAATTAATGCAGTCCATTGCTTTTGGTAGTCACTTTTTAGGATGTCTTTAGTAGTGTTGATTTTCTGAAATGCCAAAACTAGCCACGTCGAGGATGATTGGGAGGTGCTCCGGTCCCTACATGATGTTAACATATAGGCATAGAGTATACGTTAGGACATTTGAATGTACTAAGTATGTAGGATGCAATGCAACAACATATAAGCCAACATAATCAAAATGGATAGTCATAAGCAACAGATAGGTATAATATCAATAGGGCATGGATGATCAGTGCTTATGCTAAAACATGCATGTAAATCATGTAGCTTGCAAATATAAATTACATGTGTGGGAAGAGACAATAATCATAGACCAAGCAACTACTACTTGGAAACCATGGCATGTCACCCCCTTAGTGAAGTGGTGGAGGTATCTATCCCCGACAAGGTATGCTCAACTTACAATACTATAAATACTTCCCATGAATTCAACGCATACATACAATCCCTTAAAAATCATCATAAAGTCACTTGACTTATAAACCATGTAATAAACCATCAACAACTTGAGGATCCTTGTCAAGATATTTTATCAAACACTTGGTAAGTATGTAATACTAGTTCTAAATCTTGCAATTCTAGGGTGAAATAATATCAGAAAACTAAATATAAATCAACTCAGCAACACATAGTAAAACCCTCATGCAAGATACTTTGAAATCCATCATCAAATCTCATAACAGATCATAGTTTCATAGCTCAGAACATGCACAGTCACAATAGACGAACAATCTCATAGTATAATCTTGAAATAGGTTGACATGTATTTTCAATCAACATTTTATAGAACCCCAACATAATTTGTAATCATAATCCATAATTAGCAATACCCATAAGCAATAAAACTTGAAAACATGCAATTTTTATAAAAAGAAAGATTGGGCACCATGGGTGAAAGGACCTAATGGTTGAAACTCACATACCTAAAACCCGAATTTCTTGATGTAGACTTGAAGGAGACTTAAAGCTTGAATAGAGTTCTTCAGATCCATAATTAAGCATGAGACACTTGAATTTGGATGAAGTATTTGGTTAAGTCTTGGGGAGAATTTTGAGAGTGTCTTGAGTTATATAGAGTCGGAAAAGATAGCTAAATATAGGTGTTTTTACGCATAAATGGGTATGGGGCTAAGACCCCAATGTTTAAGGCTGAAATAGAAAAATCAAGAAAGAGCAAACACACCTACACGGTGGGTCCATATCGCAAAGGCATCGCGGATGGCTATTGTTTCGGAAAAATTTGAGAAAATTATTTTTCACTACGGATATTCCAAATCTAGGTTATACCCATTTCCCATTCAATTTTTTCCCTTGATCAAGAATATGAAGTTAGATTTTTTATTCATGCATGGATTTTGAGATATATAGAAATTATGATTATCGGCATTTTCAAATCACAGTTTTTGGCCCTTTTTGGGGCATTTCATTATCAATTACAAGGTACAAGCTACTTTTTGAAAAAATTGATCTTTGGTCTAGTATCACCAATTGAGGGTGAAGGAGAGTGATATTCCTAAGATAATATTTCGGACAAGTTATAGACATTATGAGTTTTTGGTTATGTTGTTTGCGTGGATAAATGCTCCCACCATTTTTATGGATTTAATGAACCAAATTTTTAAACCTATATGTGGATATGTTTTTTGTACTTTTTATTGATGACATAGTGATTTACTCCTAGAGTGAAGAGGAATACATTGGTAACTTGAGAATTGTGTTGCAAACCTCAAGAGACAAGCAATTATTTGCCAAATTTAGCAAGTGCAAATTTTAGTTAAGGGAAGTAGCATTCCTTGGTCATGTTGTGTTCGATGATGGTACTGTGGTTGATCCAAGGAAAATAGAGGTGATAAAGAACTATCCTAGACAATCCTTCGGATATTAGGAGTTTCTTAGGTTTGGCCAGATACAATAGGAGATTTGTTGAAGGACCGCTTTACTTCAGCCCTATTGTGACATTATCGGAAGGTTCAGATGGGTTTATAGTGTATTATGATTCTTCATGTGTGGGATTAGGTTCTGTGTTGATGAAATATGGAGAGATTATAGCATTGAATTCATGGAAAATTAATGGTTCATGAGAGGAAATATCCAACCTATGATCTTGAATTGGGATGGTTGTATTTGTAGAGAAGATATGACATCACTATCCTTATGGGGTACATATTGACATATTTACTAATAATAAGAGCTTGCAATAAGTATTTAGCCAAAGTTACTTGAACCTTCGGCAAAGGAGATGTATAGAATTACTTATAGACTATGATATAAGTGTATTGTATCACTGGGTAAGGCAAATGTTATGGCCGGTGCTCTTAGTAGGGTGTCTATTGGTAATGCAACACATATTAGGAATGAAAGAAAAGAGTTAGTTATAGATGTACACCGATTGGCCTATTTGGGTGTAAGGTTAAGGAAGTCACACTTTGTCATATCCTTGAGCACAATGGAGTGGAGTCATCATTAATAGACAAGGTTAATGGAAAGTAAGACATGGATTCATATTTAGTGGAATTAAAGAAGCTAATGCCTTATAAGATAGTTTGAGGTTTTCTCACAAGGGTGAGATAGGGTACTTCATTATTAAATTTGATTATGTATTTTGAATGTTGATGGTTTAAAGGATTTCATATTTGCATGAAGCCCATAAATCACGGTATTCTATTCTCCTCGAAACCATCAAAATAATATAGAGATTTAAGGGAAGTGTATTGGTGGAATATCAAGAAGAAAGATATAGCAAAGTTTGTGGAGGAATGCCCAAATAATGAACACGTGAAGGTTGAACATCAAAGACCAAAAGGTCTAGGACAAGATATTGAGATTTCTATGTGGAAATGGGAGGATGTAAACATGGATTTGGGATGGGTTAACCTCATACAAGGAAGCAAAACGACTCAATTTGGGTGATAGTGGATAGAATGACAAAATTAACCTATTTTCTACCAGCTAAGACAACTTATGGTGCTGAGGACTATGTCAAGATATATATTACGGATTTGGTAAGTCTTTATGGTGCGCCTCTATCTATTATTTTGGATTGTGATACTCAATTTCACTTCACACTTTTGGAAGTCTTTTCGAAGGGGTCTTGGTACCAAAGTAAAGTTAAGTACCATATTTCATCCCGAAATGGATGGGAAAGCTTAGAGAACAATTCAAACAATAAAAGATATGTTGATGCATGTGAACTTAACTTCAAGGGAAATTGGGAATATCATCTATATTTGAATGAATTTGCACATAACATAGTTATCACTAGAGTAGTGAGATAATACCTTTTGAGGCATTGTATGGTCGAAGATGTAGGACTCTAGTAGGATGATTTGAAGTTAGGGAGATAGAATTAGTTGATCCCGTTTTTGTATTTGAGGCTTTAGAGTAGGTGAGACATATAAGCTAGAGGTTGAAAACCGCCAAAAGTCACCAAAAATCATATTTTGATTTTAGGAAAAGGGATCTTGAATTCAATGTAGATGATTGGGTCTATCCTAAAATATCTCCAATGAAAGGTATAATGTGTTTTTGAAAGAAGGGAAAATTGAGTCCTAGATATATAGGACCTTAAGGGTCTTGGAAAGGATTGGTAAGGTAGCTTATATGTTGGAATTGCCAATGGAATAAGCTATGGTTCGTATGGTGTTCCATGTGTCAATGTTGAGGAAATGCGTTGATGATTCAAATGTTATTGTACCCTTGGATGACATGAGTATTGAGGAAACTTTGACCTATGAAAAAAGTTTGGCTGAGAATTCGGACCAACTTGTTAAAAGATTGAGAAA
This sequence comes from Solanum sejunctum, assembly GCA_025642045.1. NCBI lineage: Eukaryota > Viridiplantae > Streptophyta > Magnoliopsida > Solanales > Solanaceae > Solanum > Solanum sejunctum. The sequence continues at coordinate 14,864,521 of JAOTQJ010000011.1, read as the reverse complement.
CAATGAAGTTGCATCTGTCAAAGTCTTATGGATGAATCAATAGGTTGAAAGTACAACATGAGAAGTGGAGGCGGACATGATGAAACAATATCATTATCTCTTCCCTTCTATTCAAGCCTAAGATACTTAGTTACTCATGCTAAATCCTTTCTAATTACTAAGTGTCACCACAAAAGCCTAGGGCCTGGATGTAACACAATGAGTAGGAAAACCAAGGGTAACCCTAACAAGCCTCTTAATATATCCTTGGCATATGCCTTGTTGCAGAAGTATAAGCTAGCATCAAACAAATAATTTCTGAGGGAAATGAGCCTTTGGACTCATGCTGTGGGGATAAATAAGGGAAAGGGAATTAAATGAATCACATATCCCGCAATAACTAAGGGGAGGGTAAATATAACTCAAGCTTTGGGAAGTGAGGACTTAGGGCTTTTCTCATTTTCTATCAACGTCAACATCAAATAACATCATATAGGGAATAGGCTCTAATGGATAGATCTCCATAAAAACTCAACATCTTATCATTGGTACATAGCATAAGTATCCAACAACACCTCTATGACATAAGCAGGATAGGGGCCAAGATATGTCCCAGCTCATCCTCAACTAGAAAGTCAAGTGAAATAAAGTCTGAACATAAGCAAGATAGAAATCAGATGTAGTCCCAGAACTAGAGGATTCCCCAGAAGAACAATCATTTATTATCCAAATGCTAGCCATATGGAGGGTATCGAGGAGAACTAGTAGGCAAAAACTATACATTAGTACTTTGAATGTACTAGTATGTGGGCATGCAATGCACAAAACATGAGTCATAAAACTAGTGAACAACATGGTCATTTAGAATCATCACTTGGACCATAAACCATAAGACAATGCATGTATATGTAAGAAATGTATAAGTAATCTATCTCATGAAAAAGAACTCTTGATCTTAGCATAATGAGGGACATAGCTTATCATGCATAAGTAAAATAGCAACAGTTTTTGTTAAAAATATTATTATTACATCAAAGAAGGTCATATAAATAAAACTCTAGTAATTATAACATACTTGGAAAGAAAGTCATATACCATTATATAAGAAACACCATTCCTAATAGCAAAGGACCATGACACATGTGATGAAAACCATTTGAACTTTAGAGAGAATGAGTTATACGAAGTTCAGGTCATCCTTGGAAATAACATACAGGAACAATCATAACCTTCATAAATGGACAACTTAGGACCACAACAAGAACATGAACATGTGTGAGATCAACTTTGACCGATATAAACTAGTTAAGCTAAACCATGGAATACTGATGAGTCCCCTATATCAGAAGAAAGGGGAAGTCATTTTCCAAGGCGACCGCTTAAGATGCCTAAGTAGATCCACTAAAGTGAGCTATTAAGCAACCTTAAATGATGGATGGTAAATTAACCTCTACCAACAAGTGGCCCCTATTTCCTACGGTGGCACATTGTAATGACCCGACATAGGGCCTAGTTGTCACACTATAAATTAGATACTAAAAGGCACCTTACCAAGCCATCTTTAATATCTTAAGCATTCATAGGCATAAATTAAATATTTGCTGAAGTAAAACAGTGGAAAGGGTCTATGAGACCATAATATAACAATGAAGCAAAATTAAAAAGATACATCAGGATTTGTCCATAAAGCATATTGACTAGAAAATAAATAGACAAAACTGGTAACAGTCGGTTTCCATCAAATAGAAAAGACTCCAATATTTAACAACATAGAAAGTAAAAGTCTCAAAAGGTCAATATATACAGTGCTGTATCAAGTACAAAGCCAGAATGATAATAGTAGAGACCCAAACTAAGCGCTCACCATAACAAAAGTACTAGTCTTGAATGCCGTAAAATGAACTGCGAGCCAATGGAGGAGTACCTGTCCCTATATGGTTAGATCAGGCAGAAAAAATAAGTATTAGTATTTTAGCAATGCACTAAGAATGTGAGATGCAATCTAAACATGAAATTATAATTACATTATTCATAATTAAAACATATATATATATCCAATGGTACTGAGGTACCGAGATCCTTTCCAAAAGTGCAATGTGAATTGGGAACTTGATCCAAAATAATAGCCAACAAAACCCCATGCAGTCTTACCAACTCATGAATATATAGCTTGGCATAGACTTCGGCTCCATAAGTCATTTTAATCTATAGGTAGTGAGGTGATTTTGTCATTCTATCAACCATGACCCAAATAGAATGAAAATGATTACTAGTCTTATGTAAGTCGATCACAAATTCCATGTTCATCTCCTCCCACTTTCAAGTAGGAATCTCAGTGTCTTGTTCTAGGTCACCCGGCCTTTGATGTTCGCCTTGCTTATTGGTAATTATGGCAACTAGCTACAAACTTGGTGCCTAAGGACACCATGTGTCACGACCCAACCCAGGGGCCGTGATTGGTGCCGATAGGGCACCCAAACATACACTATACCGAATTTCCATTCAC
>JAOTQJ010000011.1:14789470-14861023 GCA_025642045.1 Solanum sejunctum | reverse complement strand
TCTTGTTGTTCAAGAGCATTCTATCTTAATTGGTTGGATGAAATATGAAGTAAGACTTATGTTCTAATAATATAAAGATTGTTAGTCATGTTATTAAGCTGCTGCACCCATTTTACAGTCCACAAAGATGAGTTGTACAACATCGTAGTTTCACTTTTAAAGAAAACTTGAAGCGTGACAGTATAAATCTCTAAAATTATATATTTGATACTATTTTATACTGTGTAAAGGCGTCAATAAATTTATTATTCCTTTCCAAACAAGGGATTTCGTACTTTCCACTACTCCGATCAATAGTTTGCTAATCATTCCACCATTTGAAAAGGCTAACGATCTTCAACTATGGTACAAATACTAACATCTTACCTTCCACTTAATAATAGCCTTAACATATGCAATTTATCACTTAATTTTATTTTTCTATTTGAATTATAGGTATGATGGGATGAAAGAGTCAAATATTGACATAAGTTTAATGCCAAGTAAAGTAAAGCGAACAACTCAAGAAGTGAAAATTGAAGATATTTTAAATGGTTGACTTGCCAATTAGAAGGTGCCTTCCCTTTTTAATACATCAATGAGTAGTAAATTTATATGTTTAACATGCAACAAATTGATTGTGCTAATTTACGTATAGGGCATATACTATATGTTTAATGCTAAGCTATCCAGTGTTGACATTAATGATGAGTTATGATATCATGCCTGCAAGAAATGCTATAGGCAAGTGAATATTGTAAAGAATAGTCCAAGTTGTGGCTATTGCAGGAGTGAAGATATTGATTACGAGGAGAGATGAAGCACATAAAAACATTAACAAAATATTTACTTACTAAAACAAAAAAAATAAAGAGACATTGATTAAAACTTCAAATATATTTCATGCATAGGCTAAATATTGATGTCACTACTAAAGAAAATATCTAAGTATTATATTTTTTAATGTGGACATTTTTGGTTGTAATGTAAAAGAGCATGTTCAATTGACATGTAAAAAAGTAAATCAATTAGTACATTAAAGAACAATCAATATAAATAACTTAACCCTATGCTTAGTGAACATTTATACTAATATATATTGATTTTTTATCCTACAGAAGGAAGAATCTATGTACTATATCAAGATGGTATTGAGTAAGGACAAAAAATTCAGTATCCTTGTGAAGATTGATTGTAATTTTCCAAAGGCGAATTCAAATATGAATTTGATAGCCATGAAAATACATGAGGTCAAAAATAAAGATGCAACTGACAAAAGTGAGGTTGTAATCCCTATTAAAAAGCAAAGAACCCAAAGGACAAAGAATGCAGAAGCAAAAAGCGCGAAGCAACATGATTTTGAAGATGTGAAAGTGATAGCTACTACAAAATTAGCAACATCAATGAAATTGACATTCAAACTCCGAGAATAACCCAAACAACAAAGAGGGCCAAGAAACTCAAAGATGCCATTATAGAAGAACCTCTGATTCTTGATAATGAGTTAGATAGTTGCAGAGAGACATGACATTGCAATATAAAATTGCTAAGATGATAGTGATGATGAGATCCCGATAATTAAGCTACGAAGCAGAAGGAGTAGGAAGGTCAAACCCAAGAGTGCAGAGCAACCGCCAATGATTTTCAATAAGATCAAAGTAAAAAAATAATTATTAGAAAATTGATTGAACAATTCGCTTTAGTCAACTACCTTTGGTATCTTCCTAATACTAATATTAATAAGTTATTACTATTCTCAATTAGCAACTTCAACTAACATCACTTTTATTATTCACTTTCTTTCTCATGTGTGAATGAATTTGATTTAGGAATTTTATACAAAATCAATATGTTCACATTATTTTACAAACAAACCAACTGTACTCTTTTGTGAAAATATAGAGTTCATACAATTTAAGAAGGTAGCAATCATCCTACACTATAGGTATTTGTTAATTCCATATGCAAACACTAATACTACATTACCATATGTATTTATTACCTATATATGAAAAATGAACACTACAAAAATTAACAAATGATATTAATCATTTCACTATGTCTTAAATCATGAAAAAAATTGCCTATATACGTTGGAGCTAGAGAAACGAAGTCAGCTAGCTTAATTTGACTCCATAGTTTAAGAAATGATGACCAATCATTATCAGGGTATAACACATTTATCGAAAACTTATTATTCATCATAACAAAATTTAACAATTGGCACAAATAATATTGTAGGTGATAAAAGAAAAAAATTATTTCTACTAGTAAAGGTGATCACCATGACAAACATCAAAGACATGATGTAATCCAATAACTGACATATTCATATAAATTAAATGCACATATTTAATTATTGGAGAGTCAACATATTGACATGCATATCTAAGTATTACATAGTTTATCTAAATATATTAATTTTTATTTCTATTATGGAGAAACTTCAATTGCGTAGCGCATTGCGAAGGGTCAATAAATATATAGCAGCAAGCCGAACAATAGCGAATCTACATGGTGAATAACCACGTTTGAAGAAGCATCCTAAAATAAATAGGCTTTTTAGAGCATTATCCAAAGACTCAGAAGATAGGGATAAACTATAGAAGAAACTATTTATATACTACATAACTTTTTCATTCCTAACTTATTGAAAATTTGTATTGCTTACAACATATCACATCGGCATTAGTTAAAAATAGTCCCCAAATGCATTTATTATGATTCCAAAAGGTTTGAACATGAACTATAACATTTTTCTGTGCAAATGGATATATCAAATTGGCAAACATTGAGTCTCCAAAATAACTACATGAAATATTTGTGGCGGATATAGATGACACCATAGAGTTCAAAAAAATATCTGTGCGTATAATAGCATCTTCGCTTTTACGTCTTTTGGTATAAACCTTAATAAGAAAATAGAAATTGCAAGTAAAAGAGTATACACATTCAAGGTACAAGGAAAAATATATCACGATCTATCATCATTGGTACCAGTGATAACAATTCATGTTATTTTCAACTATATTTCTTTGATTATGGACAATAAGTTGGCCAACATGATATCAAAAGTGAAAGAAGAAATTTTATTATACAGAATCGCAAAAAACATCAAACAAATGATGGAGGAAAATCCATATGCACAAATCTTTTGCTAACTTAAAGATCATTTCACTTCCTACAATTTCCAACTTCAAATTTCTGCAAATGTGTCCTTGGATCAGGAGTGTACATCACACCATCGGTAGATCAAGTGACAACAATTTGGATAGATAAAATGTAACAATCTCAAAAAATGTTCGAAAATGTGCCTCGTAAGTGAGTGAAATCATAATTTCCTCATATCCCAAAATTCGTGTGGGATATCAAAAATTCGACTTCATATTCTTGTTTAGAGGGTCAAATTGCGCGAAAAATTAGTGTAACCCCGATTTAAGAGCAAAAGATTAGCAATTTTGATTTTTCAAGAATGAAAATTCTAGTGAGATTTGCACTCTCCTGGAGCGACGCGGCTAGGGCGCGTAAGTGAAGAAATCTTGATTTGGCGATAGGTCCGCGATGTGGACCTATGTATGTTTTTGCCTAGTTAATTTTTGTGCTATCCAAGCTTTTGGGTCTTAGGCCTAAGTATTCCTAAATGTGAAAATACCTATACTTAGCCATTTCTCACCGTCATATCATTCTAAACATTCCTCAATACTCATTCAAACACTTAGCCAAATATTCTACTCCTAAATTCAAATCCCAAACCTCATCCAGGTCTAAGGATTTCCTCTTAAGCTTCAAGTATCCACCTCTAATATTCATCAAGTTCATTTTCAAAGCTAAGGTATGTGGGTTTCTTTCATGGGTTCCTTTAACCCATGATACTCAAGCTTTCTTTTCTTAAAAAATGTATGATTTATGGTTGATTTACAAATGGGTCTTACATTTTATGAAATTCACTGCTCACTATGTTGGAGTCTATGAAATTGTGACTATTTTACTATGTTTTGAGCTATGAATCTAAGATCAATGAAGGATTTTGATGTATATTTCTTGAGGATGTTACTAAGTATCTATTGATGATTTTATATTGAATTTTCTAGCATGATAACACTCTTGAATTGCATAGTTTTATACTAGCACTACACACCCTCTAAGTATTTGATAAAATATCTGGTTATGGGTTCTTGAGGAATTGAAGGTCCAATGCATGTCTTATGAGTTTAATGACTAAATGATGATGAAAAAGATGTATATAATGATGAAAGGAGTGTGTATATATATATGATGTTATCTCTATAGCGTTCGGGATGACCAAGCCTAACTCGGGAGGTTATAGGCCCGGGTAACCTATTGAGGAGTTTTTACCTCGATCGCCTAGCTTGGGGGCTGGTAGGCCCATGTAACCTTGTTGGGGGTTGGTACCTATCAACCTTGATGGGGTTTATGCTCCGTCAACCTTGGTGGGGGGTTTGTACTCAATTAACCTCATAAAAAGGTTTGTATATCATGCGCCTCTCCAAAGAGGTAGTAGGCCTTGGATTACACTATAAATGTCACTCCTTACACTAGTATTATGCCCTATATAAGCATGATTTTACTTTATACATCATTCATATATGCTATATTGATATGATGCTATCTATTGCTTATGATTATGCATTTTATCTATGATGCATATCTTTTGTTGCATTGCATCCTACATACCTACTATATTTTTGCACATACTAACGCATCCTCTATGCCTACATGATATCATCATGTAGGAACTAGAGTACCACTTAATCCTCCTCCTCCTCTACGTGGCTAGTACGATTGTCTCTCAAGCTTGTGGTGAGTCCTCCATTCTGGGGATGTTACTTATGATCTCTTGCTATGTACTAAGACTATCTTCTTTTATATTATGTATTGACTATGATGGTGAGCCCGGTTACTTATCATGGCCCCTGCTCTTATCTATGTAGTAGAGGTGTTGTTGGACATGTATGTATCTATGCCATGAGCCTTGACTCTCTTGTTTCTTGATGTTATAATATGAAAGTTTACACTTAGTCCCATTTTTTTCTTGTTATGTCTATCTCTTAATTTCATATTTTATTGCTTTCGCGACCAAGAATGTGTAATGATATGCTATGAGGCTTGTTTGGGGTTCTTTCAGGTTCTCCATTCGCCGGTCACGTCTAGGCCCCAGACTTTGGTCATAACATAAAAATAATCTTAATACTCCTTTTGAGCGAGAGATTATTGTTCAAGAACATTCAGGATACAAGCATAGAATCGAACATTACTATAGTTATTATGACCCTCTATAATATCCTTTGATCTTTCCAAGAGGCTAAGATGGACGACATCAAGGAATAGAAAAAAAAAAGATACCATCACACAAGAAGCAGCCACGCCACAAGTAGCACCAATAGTATTTCAACATTTACATCTGCAGATGCAATATTTTCCAACGAGGACCGAGGTAATATGTACTACAATAATTATCAATACCTAAACGTGACACCTTTATTGTATCCTATTAAATTACTTTGAATTGTTTATTACTATATACTATTGTACACTTACTAAACGCATTAGCTTTAGCTAATAAATTGTCAATATGATACTTTTGTTGAGTTAATATTTACATTGTACTATAACTTTGATTTCTAATTGCGAAAATATATCATTGATTAGTTCCTAATTAAACATTATAGCTAGTGATTTCGGACCAATTATGAATAAAAATGCCCACACATGAAAGACTACCTTCTAACTAGGCAATCTATAAAATTTCAATAAGTCAGTTTATAAGGTAGTATAAAATATGGTATTACAGAGGAGTCTCACAAATTAAAATTTTAGCATTCTATTTTTTCGTATCCAAATATGACTCCCAATAGTGTTAATACTTTTAAACTTTTGAGACAACTTATCCATAACCATCAATGATTAATCTTTATAAAATACTAATACATAAATCACATATATACAATAGTAAAAAATGAACAATAAGAAATAGGACATACTTTATAAAATTCAAAGACAATAGGACATATTAAAAAAGATAATGTGATATCTAACACTTATAGATATTCCCCGTGAGTTAAAAGGAATTGTCTCTTACATAGAGGACTACTGTTATAAGCTACAAGTACAAGAAACAGAGATGTTAGTATTGCTGCTTTGTGAAAAATTACTACAATAATTTGTGGTTGATATGTACATAAAACTGGAAACAACAAGGCTGGAATATTGAGAAAAGAACAATCCAACTTTAGAAGAGAGGTTTATTAAGGTATCATTGATAGTGTCATGGCAAGAGAATATAGGGGAGATCGAATTGGTCAAAGAATACTACTTTCATAATCTTTTATTGGGAGCTCGCGAGATATACGAAGATGGTATATGGACGCAATGGCTTTGGTTCAACATTCTGGAAAACTCGATCTTTTCATAACAATGACGTGCAACCCATGGGTTAAGATCCAATGAGAACGAAGCCCCGGCCAAACTACTCAAGACAAACCTGACTTGATCACAAGAGTATTCTGAGCAAAGTTGCAAGATCTTAAAGATCAAATTTTCAAGAAAGAAATATTTGGAATTGTGGTTGCTCATGTATTTGTGTAGAATTCCAAAAACGAGGACTACCATAGACACATCTTTTGCTCATACTAAAGGTGAGTCACAAGATTAAATCAGCAGATCAGTATGATAAGTTTATTTCTATAGAGATTCCTGACAAATCAAAATACCCCCCTTGTATAAATTAGTAGTCAAGCATATGATGCATGTGGAAATAAGAGGCCAACAAATCTGTGCATGCAAAAATGGCCAATGAAAATATCACTATCCCCGTCCTTACAATAACAAGTCGATTCAAGTAAAGGATGGATATCCCATTTATAAAAGGAGAAAGAGATCTAAAGACAGAGACTATTCGCGAAATGAATATGAATAACCAATGGGTGATACCTTCCAACCCTTATTTGCTTACAAGATAAATTGTCACATTAATGACGAGGTCTATTCTCGAGTAAAAGCAATAAAGTATCTCTATAAATATATAAATAAAGGCCATGATATGTGTGCCATTTATGTTGAGTCTGATAATGGAGGAAAAATTATTGATGAGATACAAACTTTTCAAAATGTGTGGTGGGTATCATCTCCTGAAGCACTATGGAGAATTTAAGAATTCAACAGGAGCGAAATGAAACCTCCAGTCATCAGCCTTCAACTACATCTCCCTGAAAAACACTTAGGTACACATGTATTTATGGAATAAGAACACAATTTATTTCCAAAATATTACAAAACTCAAAATAATATGGCTACTAACTTTGTAACAATTTATAGTATTTTACTAAAAGAAGAAAAACTTGCAAAATGTCATCGCTTGGGATGGTGTCAAGCGTGTGCGCCATGACATTGAAGCACGTGCATATCTATATAGAGAATTTCTTGAGCATTATATTTAGAATCCACACAAGAAGACTTGGATAAAAAAAAACCAGAACTATAATTGGCCGATTGCAACCGATAAGGCATATGTACTAAATTCAACCTTCATACACAAATTCAACATTTAAAATAAATAATTACTAACTCTTATATTGTACAACTCATCCTAGATAAGGGAAAAGATATTATGAACAACTATTACTAAATCATGTAAGAGGACCAATGTCATTTGAGGACTTGATCACTATTAATAGAAGGCAATGTGGACCTTTAAAGAAGCTGCCAAAGAAAGAGGATTACTAGAGTCGGACAACAGTATATCAAAATGTTTAGGTGAGGCTGTCCATTTCAAAAAGCCACCATTTCTCCAAAGTTTGTTTGCAATAATATTCATTCACTGTAATCTAATTGATGTTAGAAAACTATAGGATACTTATTTTGAGGATATGTATGATGACTTTAGCAGAATGCATGGCAGCTCACCAATGTACATTAAAGTATGTGTCACAATCCAAGCCTAGGGCCTAGATGTGACATGGAGAATGGGAACCCAAATGGACCCAAATAAGCCTCTTAGCATATCAATTACACATCCTTGGTCATGAAAATAAAGTAAACAACAACAAGAGATATAATAAACAGGGAAGCAGGACTAAAGGAAGTCTTTAAAAATCACTAAAGAGCAAAAGAATCAAGCTCAAGCATAAGTCCATTAAAATATTCCAATAACACCTCTAACATAGAGTGGAGCGAGGGCCAAGACACTCTCCGGGCTCACTTTCAAAATAATAAGTGTTCAACAAAATAAAGCCTGAAGTAGCAAGAGTTATATAGAGAGTGTCCTTGGACATGAGGACTCACCAAAGCTTATCTCTGAAGTATCAACTAGTCACGTGGAGGAGGATGATAAAAAGGTGCTCCAGTCCTTACATGGTAATATCATGTAGGTATAGAATATGCGTTAGTACGTCTGAATGTACTAAGTATATAAGATACAATACAACAATACATAAGCCAATATAGAAAAAAATGTATAGTAATAAGCAACAGACAAATGAGATCTCAATATACAATGCATGGTTAAGGCTTGAAGTAAAACATGCTTGTAAACCATTCAACTTGTAGAAAATAATACATGCGTGGGATGAGATCCTAACTAACAAAAGTAAGACCAAGCGAGCTACACCATGGAATCCTGATGATTACCCCTCATCGGTAAAGAGGTGGTCTACTTGTCAAAATAAACCACACTTCACCTTACGGGAGCTCGTCCCATTTTGGAGAAGTAATCCCCTTACGGGAACCCATCCCATTTCGGGGAGGATTTCATGATAAAGTGCACTAAATAGATACACTAGTATAGCAAGGGTAAAGTATAATCCTATGTTGGCGCATGATTTGAGGAAAGGAGTATGGACCCTTGAAGATAGTCCACGCCGACATCCAATCCATCGGTGCTAAGTCTAATCCCACTGAATACTTGAAATAGTCAGAAGTTTAATAACTTGTAAGAAACATGAAAATATGATATGAGTAGCTATTAAACATACTTGACCTCTAATGGTGAGCCTAACTTGAAAAATGAGAGTAGATCATAATCATACTTGAACCTTTGCTTAAACATGAATAGTTCACAAGAGGTAAAAATCTTGAAATAGGGCTTAACTTGATACTTGTAACATCATAGATACTTTTCATGAATTCAATAGATACTTGAAAGCCCTTAATCATCATATAGTCACTTTATATGTAAATCATGTAATAGATCATCAATAACTTGAGAATTCTTGGCTTGATATTTTATCAAAAATTTGGTGGGTTCATGATACTAGTTCAAAATCATGCAATTCAAGAGTGAAATATTATGAGAAAACTCAATGCGAATCAACCCATCTATATATTGTAAAACCCTTATATAGGGTACCTTGAAATTCATCATCAAATCTCATAATAGATCATAGTTTCATAGTTCAAAACATGTATAGTCTCAATAGAAAAAACTAATTCATAGTATAAGCTTGAAATAGATAGTTATGCATAATCAATCAACATTTCATAAAACCCAACATAATTTATATTCACAATCCATAATAAGAGATACCTATAGATAATACAACTTGAAACCATGCTATTTTCATAAAAAGGAAGGTTGGGCTCCATGAGTGGGATCAAATAGATGAAACCCACATACCTCAAACTTGGATTTTTTTGAGATGAGCTTGAAGAGAACCTTTAGAGCTTGAAGAGAATCCTTGAATGCCGAAGTTAGGCTTAAAATCCTTGAAATTTGAATGAGATATTTGGTTAAGTCTTGGAGATGTTTTTGAGAGGATCTTGAGTGATAGAGTTGAAAAGTGGCTAAGTATGGGTATTTTTACACATAAGTGGGCATGGGGCTATGACCCCAATGCCCTTGGCCGAAATGAAAAATTAGGGAAAGTTGAACTGGTCTGCGTCTGGTCCGTGATGCGACCCATCGCTAAGGACAAAATAACATTGATCCGCACCTACTCGCATCGTGGCCTAGTCGCGGATGCACACTGGAACTTGAAAATTAGTGAAATTTATTTTTCGCTACGGGTCCTCTAAAATACGAATTATACTTATTTTTCACTCAATTTTGCTCCGTGATCGAGAATATAAAGTCAAATTTTTGATATCATGCTTGAATTTTTAGATATATAAAAATTACAATTATGGGCATTTCTGAAGCATATTTTAGGACATTTTAGTGTATTATTATTTTTGGGAAAGTATGGGAGAAAACATAAACATATATGACCTTTCTCACCTCAATAACTCTTTTTTTGAAGTTGGGCCATCAGAATGTAGAGAAATAAAGAAAGAAAGGTCTGTGCAATTACCAATTGAAGATTTTGATGCTCAATCAAAATTAAATCTAGAACAAGAGCAGGCTTTTGAAAAAATATTGCAAACAATCAATTGTGGTAGAGATGGGATATTATTTGTTGATGGACCTGGGGGACTAGAAAAATATGCTTATATCGTGCGTTAGGCGTACAACTCACTCGAGGTTTCAGACCCCTTACAAACAAATGACTCAACTATGACAAACATGTCAAAACAAAGTGTTAAAAAAGCAAAGCTCATTATATGGAATGAAGCATTGATGGCAGAGCGTCAAACAACAAGGCTCAATCAACAGGAGCTTCAGAGATATAATGGACATCGATAAACCATTTGGGGAAAAACTCATGGTGTTTGGAGGAGATTTTTGACAGGTGTTACCGATCGTTCCTAGATCAGAAATGTTAATGTCAGCTTGCTAAAATCATATCTATAGCCTTTGATGGACAAGATCTAAGTTACAAGAAATATGAGAGCAAGAGCTGATCTAACATTTAGTGACTTCTTACTCAATGTGGGTAATGGAGAAGAACCAATAATAAGAGAGAATTTAATTCTTCTTCCGAAGTAGTTGATTGTTAAGCATTGTATAAATGGAATTGCTGAAGAATGCTTAATAGAACAGATATTTCTAAACCTACACAAATATACTACGAATGTAAAATATGTAACAGAACGGGGAATTCTAACAACTAAAGATGAGCATGTGGATAAGTTAAATGGCAAGTTAATAGCTATGTTCCCAGGTGAAAGAAAGACATTTATAAGTTTTCACTTGGCAGAAGATGATACTAGCGACTACTACCAAGAAGAATATCTCAATACTCTAACGCCAAATGGTCTCCCACCACATAGGTACTACAAAAATACAATATGCATTACCATTGAAAAAAATTTACTTACAAAGAACAATACAACTATACTTAAACACACTATTTTAAATGCATGCTAGCGTTAAAGGAGAATGCACCCATTATGCTCCTAAGGAATTTAGATCCTTCAAATGGCTTATATAATGGCACAAGAATGATATGAGAAGGCTTTAACAAGAATGTCATCCATGTTAAAATTACGAGTGGGCATTGTGCGACTAAGCGTGTGCTTCTTCCACGAATTAAATTGTTACCACCTGAAAATGAAGGATATCCATTCATATTTATTCGAAAGCAGTTTCCAATGTGCCTTTACTTTGCAATGACCATAAATAAAGCACAAAGACAAATAATTCCCATTGTTGGCTTGTATTTTGATGTCAAATAGTACCTCTCACTTTGAGGATAAAGCGATCGTCAATAGTGAAAAACCTAACTGAAGTTAGGGTTGAATCCCAAATGAATATGGAATTATGCCACTTTGATTCACCAATAATTAATTCACATATCAAACAACTTAATTCTCAAGGAAGGGGGTTTTTGCAGTAATCGATGGAAAATTAAACTAAAATACTAAAATGGAGAGATAATCAAATTGGAGAGTAACCTGAGAAATTATGTTCCCCATGATTCACTAACTCAAACACCCTCGTAAATACAACCAAAATTTAGACATTGCATGTAGGACGGTAACTTAAGTTCTTCTAACCCTTGGGCAAAGATGAAGGTCGAATTTCACTAAGTTGCTTGATCGGCTACCATAATGTGCCAAAGTAATCGTTACCCATCATCCTAGTCAACCTCTCCTTGGTCGAGTTTGGTTGATTAGATGAGAACACCTCAATCAAATTCTATCACCCATTTTCTTTTTCTATTCATCACTACCTTGATCTGGATTATGATATTAGGCAAGGTTCAATGTTGTCCACCATCAAATAACAAGAAAAATGGATAATATATGCAAAAACCCAACTCAAGAAGAGAAAATAATTTGAGTTTTCTAAGTTAGCTACTCATGGTTCCCATAATCCCAAGTTGTGGGGTTTAGCCACTCATGGCTTGGGCAAACAAATCAACAATGAATAAATAAGACATGGGAGATTTCTTACCCACGAGAAATGGAGAACAATGAAACTCACTTTGCAATTATAATCACAAGCTTGAATAATAAAGTTAACCCACAAGTGAATTTAATCTCCAAATTTAAGTCTCCAAAGATAAATCCTAAAATTCTACTCTAAGACCTCTCTAAAAATTTGTGTATATGGTGAATAATGAATGAATGCTACCCTAAAACCCTAAAATATACTATTTATAGTATTTACAAAAAGATTCTTAAAATAATTAAAAAATCTGATCGGCGTCTGCTACGGCTAGCAGTTGCGACTTGTAGGGTGCCCTACGAGTTGTAGTCGGGCTTTCATTGTTAGCACTTGATATTTTGGACTTAACTATTATGATACACATCTACAAGTTGTAGTCTGGTCTATGACTCGTAGTGCCTTCTTGTAGTTCACCCTTGCATTTCTTGGTCTAATTTTGATTAACACTATTGACTCCTATGAGGCCTCCCTTTACGAGTCATAGAGGGGACTACGACTCGTACCTTGAGCTCATATGGTTGAACTTCTAATTTTTTAGATTTTGTTTTTGAATACTGTTAACTGATATGAGACAACCTCTACGACTCGTAGCTTGGGCTACAACTCGTAGTGGAGTCCATAGGTCTTGACAATCAACAAAATCTGCAACTTTTCCCAAAATCAAGCCAACCTGTATTTTCTGCAAAAATATACTCAAAAACACATAAAAACCATAAAAATTCGTATTGATAACACATAAAATCCCATGTTTTAGGCGTCAAATGTGTTGTATTTTGACAACACATCAATGCCCTCAACTTAGAATTGTTGTTTGTCCTCAAGCGATGACTCAATCTAGATAGATAATAAAGAAATACATAGTAATTAACCCAATGACATATACCATACTCTAATTCAACTCAAGTACCCATAACAACTTTTTCAAAACAAGATCATGTAGCTAATAAGAAAACCACAATATATTGATATATTTGACAATCCAACTATTACAAGTTAAGGAGTATCAACAATTTATATTCACTGAACAAGTCAAATACTAACCATGCAATGCAAATGCTCTCACAGAAAAGAAGTCCCTTTTTAACATTCAATATGCTTTTGAAAGTTGCTCATGGGATTGTGCAAGCATACTCACTCTCACAAATGAGATTCATGCATGATGACCAATACCATAGGCTTGCCTTTATACTCATAACCTGGACTGTTGACTAATTGGATTAGAATCACTTTAGGACTTTATATGCTTGTAACGTAGGATCATGAGGCTTTGGTATGATATTTTGGACAATTAGTGACTAAGGGTCAACTTAAACCACGTTTTTCAACACTGTCACCTTACCAACTCGTCCACTCTCAACTTATTCTCCCTTTCAAGCTTTTTTTTGGGTATTTTCTCTTTATTTTTCAGCTTGTGCCTTATTTTCAAACTCATTTTGCTTTTTCAACTCATTCTAAGGTATCTTTTTCTCCTTTTCTCTACTCGGTACATGACTTTCTATACTTTCTTTTATTCCCAACTCACCACCTCATTTTTGCTATTATACCCCAACATAGGCCTCCCTCAACTTAGTCTTTTAACCTGTGGTGAAGTATACAATATCAAATCCTTCAACTAGGGCCACTTTTTGGTAGCCACCCTTAATTTAAGCATTTTGCTTCAGTTAAGGTTCACAATGCTCAAGGATAGACTAGGGACAAAATCAAGGTATTTCACTAGATAAGGTTAGGCTAATTTGGTGTTAAGAAAGAAAAATATACATGCAAGGCTCAAACATTTGGAACAAGGGATAAGCCCTTTTATTTGGTTGGTTACTTAGGCAAAAGTGTACTAAATCAAAGAACAAGGGCCTAAGATCCCATCCTAATTCCTACAATCTCCAGACTAACTTAAAGTAACAAGGAAAGTTCTGAATAAGTACACAATGCATAAATACAGCAAAATTAGCGCTCACACACACATGACATTCTATACATAGCCAACAACGACTCACAGATCATGCTTCAAGCATCAACTTGCCTTCACTCAACAAGAACAAACATTGCCAAACCATTCAAACATGCATGATCTATCCGAAATGATACCTCCACCTTTGCCTCCATGCAAAGTCAATAGATCAGAACTGGGAATGGTATGCACGTGGTCTTCCTGAGCGCCGACTCACGTATCTGCTCTACTACGAGTCATGCTCAATCAATATCATAGCCAAGTAATATGTTGGCTACCATAACAGCTCGCTCCAACGTGAGAACATTATCTGTGAAAGTGGGTCGGATATGAGACCTTACATTAGCCCACCAAAACTTTACGGGAAAGGAGAGGGAGGACTTCACTATCTGCTCTGAATGTGTCGTGACCCATGTAGGTTTTGGACCATGCTCAACAATCTGGCTAGCATCTCAAACGCTTAGTCCTCTGGTCCACACTCTTGGCCATAACAGCTTGTCTAATCTGCCTAATCCATCGATCAAACTCAGCTGTAGATCATGGTGCTAGGTACGTGGGGACCAAACTATATGCGAAAGATTATCTCCTCAAATATGTTGGCCTACCGGCCTCTCACCAACACCTCCCACAATCTGGGATGATCAAGAGGTTTCTTCCCCTTGGAAGATCCTAAAGAACAGTCATTGCATAAGCTGTATAAAATTCCCGTACTATGAGTGGGGAGTACTTTCCCAGCTTATTAGTCAACCACCTGAGACCATGTCATCTCATGGTATCCTCTAATCCGAGGATATAGCTCAGTCTTGTGTCAATCAGTCGGGGTTTCTCATAGAATGACCATATTGGTTTCCCCTGCCCCTTTAGCTATAACCCCTCATTGTATATCTTTTTCATCCCTTTACACCCCATCGATGAGCCTCAGGATCTATAGGAGAAATAGATTGGGCAATTGAGGACTCGATATCTCCTCTCTCCTAGGTTGCCTCCTCTAAATCAGACTCCATGTGCAAGGGAGTCATCTGTTGGATGCTCTTGTCAGACCTATCACCATATCCCTCCTCATCAAACTAGGTGGTACCAACTTCCTACAATTGGTTATGAGTATCTCATGCAGCAACCGCCTTAGTATGAGTCACCTATACCTCTAGGTCAATACGGACATTGTGGACCTTATTAGATCCACCGGAATGTTTATCACCTGAATTCTCATCAATAAGTCTCGTAATAATAGCCCTTTTTGTTGTATGTATACTCTTGGGGGCCATGGTATCTGAAAATAATCACAATAAAGCATCATCAGCCCCAAAACACTCAACAAAAGAAAAGCAAAATACAAGAAAAACAAAAGAACATGTAGAGGATTCAGTTGTAGATGGTAGATACGAGACCCTATTATGACTCGTAGTTAGGACTACGAGTCATACTATGGCCTCGTACTTAATGGTGCATAATAATTTAGAACACTGAAAAACTAGGTACGAGACATAGTTAGGACTCATAGCCTTGACTAAGGGTCATAGACAAGTCTCGTGCAAGGTTTCAAAATACCAAATTATCACAGGCTCAAGTCTATGAGACCCAACTACGGTTCATAAAGGGAGCTATGACCCATAGACGGGTCTCGTATGGTGACTCTTCATGAATCTTAAGTCACTGTTGCTCCCTATGAGAGGCAACTACGATCCATAGAGTTCTCCATGAGTCGTAGGAGGCTCCCATAGTATGAAACAATAGGTACCTGAGATTCCATACCATAGCATACAAACCTTATGAATAATATCAAACTAATCCTAACATCATTGAAGCAAAAGCAGTTCATTCACAAATCAAGCATAATTTAACTCATAATCTAAACATGAATTCCAAAACACAAAATCAACCCTATTGACTGAGAATATATCACGAATGGTTGATCAGTCCACTTCTCCCCTTTCATTCAAATTTGCACATGTATCTCCACTCCTAAACAACACACAAGGATCAATATAATCATTCAAGATTGGTTTGGGGGTTGGTTCACGACACACCACAGGGCAAAATCAACTAAGGATTCTAACTGTAACAACAAAATCTATACATTATTATGCTCCATTGGAACCACCTTTAGCTAAGCATTAATAACCTAATGGCACTCAGAGAATCAAACAACCAACATGATCATGTAGCTTCCATTTACAATAAAACAATAAAATCATTCAATTAAAGATGAGCACCATCAATACTACTTTAAGCAATTTCACGCTAGGATTCAACCCTAAATAACATGTTCCAAGAACTCTCAATCTTCATACTCAATCAAACGCAAGCAAAACCAAGTTCGGAGTTAAATTCAACCTATACCTTATGATTGAATACAATGAAGAAACACAATGAGGAGACTGAGTGTCACAACCCTAATGGTTGGAAGTCACTTGCTGGAATTTGGGGAAGACGACCAAAAAAATTGATTGGAATAGAGGGAAAGAAAGGATTTAGGGTAAATTTGGTGGATTAGAGTTAAAATGGGGTCAAAATGATTTTGATCGCTATTTAATCTTTAACAGGTTAAATTTAAAAATTTACCTGAGTCGGGTCTATGAAACTTCGACTATGGGTCGTAGCTCTGACTACCGCCCGTAGGGCTTGGTCTCATAGGTCACTCAACACTTAAAAATATTTTGAATCATACCTGGGCACTACAAACCCCATTTATGATTCGTAGCTTGGACTACAAGTCATAAAGTTGGCTCATAGTGTGAGTGCTAACTTCAAGTGATCATTGTTGGCCTCTACGAGGCAGGACTATGAGTCATAGTGTATACTGCGGCTCGTATGCCTATTCTTTCAGACTGCTTCAACTGCCATTTTTCCACTTTGTTCAAAACCTGCAACTTTATCTCAACACAAACCATTATACCAATATACAACCAATCCAATTGTCTAAAAACAAAAATCAACACATCATCAAAATACTACCTAAAAAATCACAAATTACCAATAAAGTCAAAATAAAACAAAAGCATTAAAACCTTTTGGGTTGCCTCTCAAGTAGTGCCTGATTTAATGTCGTGACATGACTTAGTCATCTTGAGTGATCAATTCCTCAAGATTTGATGAACAATCCCAACAAGGCCTTTTTCTTCCTAATATGCTGCACTGAATCTGCTCAAGTTGTTTTGACAACCACCCAAATTGGTTATTCAATTGCTCAATTGCTCCTGCATACCGATCAACTTTTTAATTTATATTAGTGATATCAAATTTGATCTCTCTCAATAGTTCCTTTTGTGCATCTGCCCTCCACACCAACCAGGCAAGCATTTCCTCAACTTTAGATCTCCCGTTTCCTTGGAACTATTGATATGGAAATTTAAACCAGTTGCCCTCATCATTTACTTGTTCAAAGTTATCATCAGAGACTTTCATGCGACTAGTTGCTTGCTCCTGTATAGGTCTATATATGCTATGGACCGCCTCTAACTTGTCCATTTGTTCAACAACCTCAGCAAATGGTACGGTAGGAATGCTAGGTAGCTTCCTCCTATTAGAGCATCTGCATGAGCTTGATGTCTCAGCGATTGATAGAAGCTTTCCACTAGTGTTGCATCTGAAATGTTGTGATCTGGGCATCTCTTAAGCATCCTTTGGATTACCCCCATGTCGAAGTGAGGGAATCACCCGGGAATTGCCGAAAACTAATGATTTGATCCCTTGGTCTAACATGGAACCTTGTTAGTAAAGCTCTTTGGACCTCCACCCAGTTGGTGAACACACCTTGTGAGAGTTGGCCCACCAAGTCGCAGCATTTTCTATTAGAGTTATTGGGAAGACTTGAAGTTGCACAGATCTATAGACGGATGTCGTGTTCCCATCACCTCCCTACATATGTCAAAATTTTGTAGATGAGCATATGGATCTTCCAATGGATGACCCGCAGATAGAGCACATCTCTGTAATGATTAGAGTAGGTCACTAATGATAAAGAGCTTTTCTTCAGTCATTTGTTTGGTAGCATGTTGACTCTTTGTATCAACTGAAGTAAGGGGGATGCACCACTATTTGCTTGTACAATAAAAAACTAACCAAAAACCAAACCAAAATGTAAATACAAAAGAATTAAGAAATCAACACTTGAATTAACTACTAGTGAAATCAAATCAAAACCTCGTTGTATTCGCCAGCAATGGTGCCATTAGTTTTGATGTCGCTCAAAAAGTACCTCTCACTTTCAGGATAAAATAATGTCAATAGTAAAAAATATAATCAAGGTTAGGGTCAAATCCTAGGGGAATACAAGGCTGAAACGACCCCAAAAAGTGCTCAAAAATATGCCTCGAAAGTGCTCAAAATTGTAATTTCTATATATCTCAAAATTCGTGTGTGATATCAAAAATCAGACTTTATATTCTTGTTCAGGAGGTCATTTTGAGAGGAATATGGGTCTAACCCCAATTTAAGAGCAAACAATTAGCAATTTTGATTTTTCAAAAAATGATTTCCAGTGAGCTTTTCGCGCCCCTGGCACGTCTAGCTAGTGTTATTTTTTGGTCCAGTTTTGACCTAGGTTCCCAAAAGTGAAAATACCTATACTTAGCCATTTTTCACCATTATATCATTCCAAATATTCCCAAATACTCATTCAAACACTTAGCCAAATATTTTACTCCTAAAGTCAAGTCTCAAAATCCTCTCCGAATCTAAGAATTTCTTCTCAAGCTTCAAGTCTCCATCTCCAATCTTCATCAAGTTCATCTCCAGAGCTAAGGTATATGAGTTTATTTCATGGGTTCCTTTCACCCATGATACCCAAGCTCCTTTTTACTCAAAACTACATGATTTAAAGTTGATTTATTCATGGGTCTTACCTATTACAAAAACCTCTGCACACTATGTTGGAGTTCATGAAATTGTGACTGTTTTACCATGTTTTGAGCTATGAATCTAAGGTCTATTGTAAGATTTGATGAAGGATTTTGATGTATTGCTTGAGGGTATTACCAAGTATCTTTTGAAGGTTTTACATTAAATTTACTAGCATGATTTCACTCTTGAATTGCATAGTTTTATACTAGCACTACACACCCTCTACATGTTTGATAAAATGTCTGGTTATGAATTCTTGAGGAATTAAAGGTCTAATACATGTCTTGTGAGTTGAATGATTATATGATAATTTTATGATAATGAAATGATGATGAAATAATGATAGAATGATGATGAAATTGATATATGTATATGATGACTATATGATGATGAAAGAAATGTATGAATATGATGATTGTATGACAATGAGAGGAATGTATGGCTAAAATGACTATATGATGGTGGGAGAAATGTATATATCTAAATATGATATTGTCTCTATAGTGTTTGGGATGACCAAGCCTAGCTCAGGGGGTTCTAGGCTCGGGTAACCTATTGAGGGGTTGGTACCTCAATCCCCTAGCTCGGGGGGTGGTAGGCCCAGGTAACCTTATTGAGGGTTGGTACCCATCAACCTTGTTGGGGGTTTGTACTCTATCAATCCTTTATGGGGTTTGTACTTCATCAACCATGTTGGGGGTTTGTACTCATCAACCCATTGGGGGGTTTATACTCCATCAACCTCATGAAGGGGTTTGTACCTCATGCGCATCTCAAAGGAGGTGGTAGGCCTTGAATTGCACTAAAAATGGTCACTCCCTACACATGTGTTATATTCTATGAAAGTATACTAGTATCTTCCATTCATGTCATATTGTCATATGCTCATCTATTGACTAACTAAGCATTTAAGTTATGATACCTATTTATTATTACATTGCATCCTACATATTTAGTACATTCAAACGTATTAACGCATGCTCTATGCCTATATGATGTCACCATGTAAGAACTAGTATACCACTTGATCATCCTCCTCTTCCACATAGCTGGTACGACTTCTATCAAGCTTGTTGGTGAGTCCTCTATTCCGGGGGCGTTACTTATGATCTCTTCCTATGTATTAAGACTTCATCTCTTTGACTTATAAATTGACTATGAGGGTGAGCCAGTTGTTTTGTCTTGACCCCTGCTCTTATCTATGTAGTAGAGATATTGTTGGACATATTATGTATCTATGTTATGAGCTTTGACTCTATTAACTCTTGTTGTTTATGATATGGAAGTGTTCCCTTAGTCCTGGTTGTCCCAATTTACTACTTTTGTTGTATTCTATTGCTTTCGCGACCAAAGGTGTGTAATGATATGCTACGAGGCTTATTTGGGGTTCCTTAGGCTCCCCATTCATCGGTCACACCTAGGCCCTAGGCTTGGGTAGTGACAAGGGCTTTGCCACTTTGATTCACGAACAATCAATTCAAATATCAAACAACTCAATTCTCAAGGAAAGGGGGTTTTGTAGTAATCGATAGAAAATTAAACTAAACTACTAAAATGGAGAGACAATCAAATTGGAGAGCAACTTAGGAAATTGCATTCTCCATGATTCACTAACTCAAACATCCCAGATAATACAATTTAAATTGGGACATTACATGCGAGATGGTAACTTAAGTTCTTCCAACCCTTGGTAAAAGATGAAGGTCGAATTTCGCTATGGTGCTTGGTTGGCTACCATAGTGTGCCAAACTAATCGTTATCCATTGTCCCAATCAGCCTCTCCTTGGTCGGGTTGGGTTGATTAGACGAGAATATATTAATCAAATTCTATCATCCATTTTTTTCTCTATTCATCACTACCTTGATCTGGATCATGACACTAGGCGGGGTTCAATGTTGGTCACCATCAAACAATAAGAAAAATGAAGGAAAATAGATAATGCATGCAAAGACCCAACTCAGTAATTGCAAACAATCCAGGTTTTCTAAGTTAGATACTCATGGTTCCCACAACCCCAAGTTGTGGGGTTTAGCCACTTATGGCTTGGCAAACAAATCAACAATGAATAAAGAAGACATGGAAGATTTCTTATCCAAGAGAAATGGAGAACAATGAAACCCACTTTGCAATTAGAATCACAAGCTTGAATAATGAAGTTAAACCACAAGTGTATCTAATCTCCAAATTTGAGTATCCGAAGAAAAATCCTAAAATTCTACTCTAAAACCTCTCTAAAAATTTGTGTATTTGGTGAATAATGAATGAATGCTATCCTAAAATCCCCTAAAATATAATATAATATATATATATATATAGTATTTACAAAAAGGTCCTTAAAATAATTAAAAAAATCTGGTCGACGTCTGCTATGGCTTGCAGTTATGACTCATAGGGTACCCTACAAGTCGTAGTCGGGTTTTCATTATCAGAACTTGATATTTTGGACTTCACTGCTTCGATATACCTCTACGAGTCGTAGTCTAGCCTACGACTCGTAGTGCCTTCTCGTAGTCCACTCTTGTATTTCTTGGTTCAATTTTGATCAACATTGTTGATTGCTACGAGGCCTCACTTTACGAGTTGTAGAGGGAACTACAACTCGTACCTTAGGATCATATGGCTGAACTTCAAATGTTCAGATTTTATTTTTGAATACTGTTAACTGATACAAAACAACCTCTACAACACATAGCTTGGGCTAAGACTCGTAATGGAGTTCGTAGATCTTGAAAATCAACAAAATTTGTAACTTATCCCTAAATCTAGCAACCTATATTTTCTGTAAAAATAAACACAGAAGCACATAAAAATCATAAAAAAATTGCATTAAGAACACACAAAATCTCATGTTTTAGGCATCAAATGTGTTGTATTTTAACAGGACATCATATTTTCCCCAAAAAATTTTCTCACATGGTCAATTATATGTTAAACTATCCAGAGGAATATCGATGTCCACAACCAAAGTTTTGGTTCTAACAGAGTAACCAAAACATCAAAGTGACACATACACAAAGAATATTATCTATAAAGAAGTTTTATGTATGTGATACACATATAACATGTTTCTCTATGATAATATAAAAAATGATCTCCTTACACATTGTACAATACTGACAAAATAAAAATGCTTTAAATTTAAAGGTTAGGATGACATTCACTCAGCTACGCTGGGATAATCAACTAATCAACCACCTCAACATCGTTCTTCAAATTGACATGTTGATTTGTGCAGTTACAATTTATGTTACACTATTCACATATATTTACATTTAATATTCATCATTCTAATATACCAATAATATATAATGAGAAGAGTGTTATTAAGCATATATGTATATATCACATTAAAACAACTCAAACTACTTAACATGTGACGTATCCAAATCTAATATATATGAAAGTCCTAATAGAATTTATGAAGCACAAGATTTTCCTGAAGTTATCTTTTTTGCCACTATATTCATGTTGTATAGATATATTTGTGGTTGTGAGTTGGAGTGTAAGTAAGAGATTGACATATCAAATGCAGTGTGAAAATCTTTTTTGAATAATATAGAAATTTGTACTTAGTTTTTTGAATCTGTTTAATGTAGCTTATTATGATAATTAATATTATCAAAGCTTGAAGTATTTGTGTGATTGTGAGATTAGAATAAAAATTTCAAAAAATATAAGATGATTCATTCAAATTTTTGGGCCCATACGCAGCACACAAGGGTAGATTATAGTCATGGGGGTTCAACGACACCCGATGACCTCCGTAGAAAGTCTGTTTGTATATGTATATATGTAGTAGAAAGCCTACAAATATTAAATGTGCCACCTAAAATATGAATACATGCGAAGTACGGATGGTCAAAGGTCAAGGTTCGGTCCTTAAGTGAACAGGTTTGATTCTGCACGTCTACAATTTATATCCATAGTATTTTTTTTCCTTTTGCAAAAAAGGAATTCACTATATGGATTCGAATACACAACCATCATCAATATTACTAGGATAAGATAAAAACTTATCCACTAGGCTATATGGACTTTATCACTTTTTAACATTTTAAATATGTTATATTCATGGAGTAAAATTTTTCAGTTTGAATTTTGCCAACTTATTGTTTTCTTTTTTTAAAAAAATTATTATCATCATTATTCTTATTATTTATTTTAAACATAAAATGTTACTTTTCTATCTTAATTTATATGACATACTTTTTTTTTAGACTATCCTAAAAATACGTTGCTTTTCTATAACTAGAACAACTTTAATTTATAATTCTCCTTTTACTTTTAATGAAATTATTTATATTCACACTAATGATTAAAGTTTGTTTTAGACCTGCTCCTTCAAAATTTTCTTCACTTTTTTGTCAAAATTTTAGAAAATTAGTACGGAATTCAGCTTACTCTTTGTTCTATTATCTAAATCATTTGGATGCATATAAAAAGGAAATAATTTAAAGATTTAGAGAATAAATCTCTTATTCAATCAAAGTATTAGAGAATAAAGTCTCTTAATTTTTTCTTAAAAGAAAATGAACTACTTATGTATATATTGTTAATATCAAAATATCTAAAAATATATTTTTATTAAAATATGCATATTTAATTAATTTATTTATAAAAATTGAAAAAAGTAATAAATCGAATTATAACCAAAGTTGAAGGAACTGACCCACTTATCCTATTTAGACGATATGATACCCATAACTTTTGAATCCTGAATCCGCCTCTGTAGAATAGGCATTATTAGTCTAATGTTATCATAAAAAGTGCCACCCTTTGCTTTTCATGCAACTTTGCATGTAGGTGATGGCAAGATCTTTCAACTCTCAATTTAGTTCACAATATGAGATGATTTTATTTGCAAAATCTTCACACATGACATCTCAATCCACAGTCATTGATATTGTCTCTATAATTTTTTTTATTTTTTCAATGCCAAATATAACAATTGTTGGACTTGATTCATTCACTATAACAATCAACTTCTATTGTTATTTTATTCTCCATTAATAGTATTGAAGGTAGGTCTACTTATATTATGATTTAAAAGAAATTGATCATAATTTTATTTTGATTTTGCCTGCAGTTGATGCAATAATTGCTAATAAATTATTCCGCAGTTGCTCCATCAGTTGATGTTGCTGCTGAAGCACCTACAACAGTTACACATATTTTAGATCCATTACACGACCATAATATGATCATTCGCAAATGCCATCCTTGATAAAAGATATGCCGCCATGTGTAGAAGCAAGAAATAGTGAACAAATTATCTGTTGAGAAAAGACATCAAAATCCATCCAAACTTGGTAGCAAAACTTACTTTAGTACCTAAATTACATAGGCATTCATATACCTCTTTAATAACTTTCAGGAAAATTAAATATTCCCCTAAAGGGTGACATAGCAAAGAGAGTGAACTCGCTCTCGTAAAATGCGTAAAATGATAAAAAAAAAATACAAAAAGTGAATGATAAAAGCATAGGATTTTTTCATTGGCCAATATATAAACAGTATTCGTAAATATTTTTTATAAATTAAATCTTTTTCAAAATGTATGAATTTCTTATTTGAAGGTAAATAATATTTTGGGTAAGAAAAGTGAATGATAAAAGCATACACATGGGATTTTTTAATTGGCCAATATATAAATAGTATTCGTAAATATTTTTCATTAATTAAATCTTTTTAAAAATGTATGAATTTCTTATTTAAAGGTAAATAAAATTTTGGGTCCTATTTTTTCTAAAAATTATTTATTTATTTTCTCTCTTTATTTTGTTGTCTTTTCCAAATATCCTCTTCCTTCGTTGAAGCACTATTTATACATTTTTTCTTTCATATTAATCATTTCTTCCTTGATTATCTCATCAGCCCTTCATTAATCCACAAAATCATGCATTAACTTCATTCTATTTAATATAATTTTCCTTGAATTTGGAATGACCCACTTTGATTTCTATTAGTTGTGATGAAAAAAAATGTGGGTCTATTAACTTTTATTTTATTGAATGTAAATTTTTTTGAATTTGGAATGACCCACATTGATTTCTATTAGTTGTGATGCAAAACATATGGATCTGTTAAATTTCTAATACAACCTTCATATTTAGTTTGAATTATCAAGAAAAAAATGGCTTCCAAAAAGTATCATTCTCCCGAGGGAAAATTTACTGGGGTGGATTGGAGAAGGGGTTCGAAGTTATTTGGGTGCTGGAAACAGTGGAAATCAAGGAGGAAGAAGAAAAGGAGAAGGGGCGCACGAGAGGGGGTAGGGGTGGGTGTTTAGAAGAGAAGAGTTTAAGAATGTGAGACTCATTTGTGTAAAATAATTATAATTAATGTAAATGATTTTACTTTTTAATTTTAAATTAATTAATTAATTTACTGTAATGAATTTAAAAAAGCGTAAAGGAAAAAGGTAAATAAACAAAAAAAATAATTAATGACAAGGTGCTTATATGGTTGTGATATGGCAAGTGAGAGAGTGATAATATCCTCTCAGGGTGGTACTTAATTCACGTGAAAGTTATTAAGGGGAGCATATGAACACCCATGTAGTTTAGATGCGAAGTTTGGAGGGACTTTTATGTCTTTTCTCTTGTCTATTTTAATATCAATGCCCCGTCAATTCAATATTAATACATGACCATAAGCATGAGCTTAATAAAGCAGCATGGTCAAGGAGGATTCATGACGAATTGCAATTTGATTAGTACTAAACATTGAATAGGACAAAGGAAGGAATTTAAGAAAGGCTATACGTTAGATATGGAGAAGTGTTTATCGTAACAAATTTGAAATCTTCTCATCTAGTGAGATAATTTAATTTCCGATCCACAAATAGCTGGAGCGTTTTTCTCTCCTACTATAGTGAGTAATATTTCATAACAGCAAATAGATTCTAGCTGAAATCGAGTGAAACTTCAAAATGTTGATTTGCAGGACAAATGGTTACATGTATGGCACATCATCAATATGTACTCTATAATAAGAGGTTATGCAGAGAATTAAACATTAAGGGCAGCAACTTCTTGAGACAAACCATCAATTTCTTCGCTTTGTTCTTCAATTGGCTCTTCCTATAAAAACATTATTATCAATAAAAAAAAAGTATAGTCAAAATTGCAACAACTGGCATTCAAATTGGTTTTTAAAACGATCACTTGCTTTACTGAATGTATATTTATTGCTACTACTATCTGCATAATTATCTACTCCAAGTGAATGCAACAATATTTAAATGACTAGCATCAGCATAACGACAATGGAGGTAAGATTGCAACAACAAAAACTATCGGGACCATGAAAATAAGCTTTAAAAAAGCAATGAAGCTACGCCTATAATACCATGGGGCAAGGGAAACAGAATAAAAAGATTACCTCTGCATTTCTTCTTTTAACTTCCACACACTTGGAACCGCTGATGCTAGCACTTTTCAACAAGCTACGAGCACTGTACTTCTCTGATCCCTCAGAAGGAGCTGGTGGACTCTGAAGAGTTGTTGAAACAGGTCTCTTTTCACAACCATTATTTTGGGAAGAGGTGTCATCTTTAGGTGCAGGAACTCGCTCTCTGCAGCAGAGATATTCCAAAAACAAAACAAGCTCATACATTTAACTGAATGTGTCCAATCAAACACACATAGTTCAGCTTTTAATGTACCACACCAAGCTATTAACTTTTTTTTAAAAAAAAACTAGTAAACTCTGTGTGTGTGTGTGTGTGTGTGTGTGTGTGTATGTATTCTATACAATAGCACTATTGCTTCGCAAGGAACCTTTCATATCAACCTACTCAATTCAATCTATTGAAATATTTTGAATTAAGTATATGTGGACAAACTAAAGAGTTTAATCGGCACAACATCATTCTGGAATCAAACTGGATGATAATCGATTTAAAATAGCACCTAAACAAATCCAAGGTCCCCAGAGACAAAAAAAAGACTGAAATATTCAAACGAGAGGTACCTGGTAAGTCACTGCACAAAATAACACAAGCAACTCTATGATACACACCCATATGTAAAAGCACAAAGTATTTTATAAAAACTTATTTCCATTTGATTTTATTTTTTTGAGAAACTACTTTCCAAATCTGAGTTCTCATAATGTGGATAGTTCAAATACAAAGAAAGCAATTCCTTAACCTGCAGATTATGACAACATTTTAGCCATCTGAAGACAAGAACCATAGAATCACGCACCTAGGCAAGGAAGCATGCTGCCTCAGAAGCGGAGCACTATGTTCACCTTTACCAGCATGCTCCTCAAGATGTGCAAATTGTCGCTTGAACCGATCAACACCACTAAATTAACATAGAAGAAAGACCATGATCAATATTTCTGGAATAGCAATACAAAATTATTCTTCATAAATAAAAAAAACTTATTTGGCACAATACATTTGGCTTTATATACAGTGGGGAGCCCAGAAGACAACAATAAACTGTATGTGATAGAGAAAGAAAGATAACAATAATCAAGTCTTTGCACAAAAGGATGATCAAGTAGATCCAACAGAAGACCAAGGTTCAGGCAATCACTAATCAGAGTGAAAAACATGTGAACCAAGGTTCAGTTCCAGCAAAAGTGACACTAGGTGAATTCTTCTCGTCTGCCTAAACCTTGGTTTACAAAGTTAACCAATATTTGTCCTAGTTGGATCCCAGTCGATAAACCAAAGTGCGTCTACAACTAATATGAAATAGTGAGATAGAAAGGCAACATCAAAAGTTAACACCCAGAATCTAATTTATCCCCATGAAAGGAGTGAGCTTTATAAATGGAGTAAATAGACCCACCCACTAATAGTCACTACCATATATGCATACAAAATGAAAAGTATGTCCCAGGGGTAAAAAACAATCATCTGAAATGATTGTCTACTTTTACTTTCAATGGAAAGAAAAGTTGTGTATGTTTTGTGATGTTCTTCCACCTATGAAAGAGCAGCAATTATGCTCCAGTAAAAAATCTAAGAACATCAGCTTTTAATGCATGAGAAAGAGGCAGGTCAACTATTATTGAAAAGGAAGAGCATAAATTATAGAACTAGCGTCTATTAGCAGCAAACCTTGGGTACATAAAGCCACTAGTTTGATCTCCACCAGAAAGATACTCCTGAAGCATCTGAGGATGATATTCTAAAATCTGGTAGTTCAAGACAAGTGTAAAGTCAGTCCTTTGATCATTTCACTAACAAGTAGCCATTAACACTTAAAAAGAGCCGCACCTCGCGATATATGAGTTCTCTAACATCATCTTTTGCCAATTTCCTCTTCTCAAATTCAAATTCAAGCTTTGATATTGGTGGTCTGCATGGTTCACGATCAGGATTTGATAAACCACGGAAATAAGGATCCTCTAATCCCTAAAAGAAAGGCAATATTAGTGATAAGTCAATTGGACTTGAGAATTTCATTTAGCAGTTGAAATAACAGATTTATTTTCAATCACTACCTCTGCCGCTGATGGACGATCTTTAGGGTCAAACGCAAGCAGTCGTTCAAGTAGGCGTAATGCCAAAGGATCTGCATTTGGAAACTTTTTTGCAAATCCAATTGGGTTTTTCTTCCGCATGCTACTGAGGTATCTTCTTGCCTTTTCATTTCTAATCTGCAAGTTTTGAATGAAACAAGTTAATAAAATAAGAGAAAAATAAAGTGGCATGTAAAATGTGAAACTGCAGAACTTCTCAGCAACAACTTTTTCTACTTTATCTTCAAAAGACCACACATAAATATCACCCTATTTATGGCTCAGTAGTTTGGGCTTGGGACTTCCATGTTGGAGGTCTCAAGTTCGAAACCCTTTGCCAACAAAAGCAAAGGGTTTGTCTTCTGGATTGAGCTCGTCACACAGGGCTTGCCTACTGCAGGTTACCTCTCCTGTGTAGTTTGCAAGTTATTGCATAGGAGAAAGGTTTTTACCCTGTGCGGACCCAAAAGGGTAGCGGTTGCGGGTTTCCCTTGTCATCAAAAAATAAAATATCACCCTAGAATAGGGTGCTTTTAAGTGTATTACCCTCATCTTCTATTCTCAAAATCTGGTATTTATACCATTTCAAACAAATATAGCAGGGTCATAGGATCCACACAAAGTTAAAGTATTCTGTTGAAAAAAGGGGACAAGAATGGGGGTGGGTGGGGGTGTTTAGACACATACTTTGGTGCAAAATAATGCACAATAAGACGATGGTAAAAGAATAACACATTATTAAGGAACATTCTGAGAAAGAAAAACATATATTATGAGAACTGACCTTTGCAACTGTTTCTGGAGGAGGTGTCCCAAGCAAATCAGTGATCAGGTCTAATTGATGCACCACATTCTTTCCAGGAAATAATGGTTTTCCAGAAAGCAACTCTGCAAATATGCATCCGATGCTCCATATGTCAATAGCAGGAGTATACTGCAAATAGAGAACTCTCAGAGACAGTATATGTCACATGTAAATGAGTCCGTCCATGAAGATGTGTCAACCTAAGTTGTCGGACTCTAGTGTAGGTGCCTAATATGGGTGCGGATCTAGAGGTTGGATCCTCTATAATTTATATTTTAAAATCCGGGAATATGGATCCATGTATGAGTAGGGATGTGGGGATTTGGCTAAAAATGATTCAAATATCTAAAAATAGACTTATAAAACCTAAATTATGAGATATTATGTGAAAAACTTGAGGAGAAAATATTGATAAAGAGGAGAATCCTGAAGAAGATAAAAGGGAAGGGAGTGACAGTAGACATTCATTTTCTGCAATTTCACTTCAGTTTTTCTTTTGATTACAAAAATCATTTAACCTGTCTAGAATTTCTCTTTCGAATTTGGTCAAAGTATCCAAAACCAACTGACTTGATCGGTTATGGATCCCACAACCACACCCACGTTGTGTCAACATGGGTGTGGCACCCAAAATGAAAAGTCCGATGTCAACAAGACATAAAGTCTCCACATGTATGATAAAGTCGTTTCATAGTAAAACCACATCTTTCCACATTATAATTCTTCCATCAAAATTTGGCAAGGAACAAATCCTCATCCTTAAAGTTTGTATATTGTAAAGCCATGTTTCAGTGTAAAATGAAAGGGAAGTAGCTTCTTAGCATCTAATCCATTTCCTCTATCTACACCAATGCTGGAAGCAGACTCAAACAAAACTTGGAAAAGATGTTCTCAGAAGTTTAACTGAGCATGACACATTCATGCTCAAACCCAAAAAGTGTGGTGTGCTCTGTTCTGAAACTAAAAACCCATATGACAACCTATTAGCTGCTCAGAAATGATATTGTTATTACATTTTAAAAGTTTCACCTTTTCTAGACTTCTGAAATGTTGAAAATCCAATTCCTTAGGCAATTACTTGAATATTTGCAAAATGCACCCAATTTCCTACAGCCTCATTGACTCATTGATCTTCACAATAGAATATTTGTCGCTGCATATTCTTTGCTCTTTAAGATTATCACTTAAGTTTTCCTTGTGGTATTTCTTAACCTTGTCGCTAATGGTGGATCTACATCAGAACCAGTGCAGTACGAGACCCACTGCTTTTTGAATTCTGTATCCACCGATGGCAAACAGTAAGCAAACTAAATCTTTCACTGTTGCTGAGCCATTGAGGAGAACAAACCATACAGAAGATGCCCCACAGTATTGATGGGCAGTACACTAGATTTGAGAGATTGATATTCATTACAGAAGGTGGACCATATGCAGTAAGAGGGATATTCTCATAATTGATCCAATTCAAGGAAATTACACTGCTACCTAAGTTCTTGAATTCAAATTTTCTTTTTCCAACAAGCATCTCCCATAGGTTATCAACTATACTTCAAACTCTAATGAACCTATAATTCAACATAGCTACATAGGATAATATAATAAACAGTTAACAGCTTCTCCTAACAAGAATAAAAAACAGATTAGCGAAACAACAAAGTTATAGATCTCATAATAATGTGACTTTTACGTGTTACTACTTAGACTCTCCCCTTTTTGAACATTTTCTTATCCTTTTGGTTTTTGCTGCAGTTAATTTTTCAGTCAATGCATTTCCCAACTGTAATCAAATATATTTTGATAGCAGGTGCTGTCAAAGGCTGCAATGCTATATGAGTACATGTAGTGTTAGGCACAAACCATTTACTGTGAAAAGTAATTACTTTAGCTAGGGTTTTGCTCTCCCCAGGGATATAGAGAGACATATTAGCTATGAATCTCAAAGGAAAGCAAACGACTTGAGGAGAAGAGTAACAAAATAATGAGGAACGGACTTGGTCATAATACATTGATGCTAAGTGCAACAGACTGGAGAAGTAACAAGATATTGGGAAACAATCTTGAACATAATACATTAAAACTATTTTTTTTTTTTTTTTGATTTGCACCGGGTGTTCGCGTCTCTTAGAGCCTCGACTAATCCCGGGGGTGCACAGGCCCTCGGCAAGGAGTTTCTCGCAAGTGCACCATAGTTAATTCAGGTTTTACCCAGTCCGATGGCCCTCAGAAATTGTTTGCACCTAGTGGATTTCGATCTTGAGACCTTGACAAGGAGCAAAACCCCAAGGCTCAAGTCTATTACCACCAGGCCAACCCCTGAGGGTTATAATACATTAGAGCTATTGGGAAACAATCTTGAACATAATACATTAAAACTGTGTCATTAACACTATTTATCATCATTGTAGTTGTTGATTACATGGAACAGAATGAAGAATTAAACTCTGAAATTTAGTGCCATTGCAGTGTTGCATACAAACAACAGCATAACTAGTGGAATCCCACAAGTGAGGTCTGGGGAGGGTAAAATGTACGCAGACCTTAACTACTACCTCACAGAGGTAGAGAGATTGTTTCCTGGTAATCCTCGTTTCAAAAACCCATAAGCAGAATATACAAGATATAGCAAAAAGGAAAGGAAAAGAAAAGGAAATAGAAAAAGCGACTAATAACGAAAAGGACATGATAGTATGTAGATATGATAAAATTAACACATATAAGACAGATAAAGACAACACATGATATAAAGACACGACAAATCCTACTACTCTACTATACATCCAAGCCAGACATCAACCTAATCCTACTAACCTATTAGCTTGCTACTCTAATTCGTGACCTCCACTCCTTCCTATAATTTTTTTTCTAGTTGTTGCATACGCAATCAGAAAAAAAAAAGAATTAAAAGCTCAAGTCAGTGACATTGTAGTTGTTGCATATACACCTGCAGATTGAACATAAAACTGTGAAAGTGATAAATGAATCTTACCTTAGAGAAAAAGGAGCCACATAACTCAGGAGCACGATACCATCTAGTTGCAACATAATCCTTTAATACATTCAAAAAGACACATGTATCAAAAATAGAAAACAAAAAACATGTATAAAAAAATATGAGGAGAAAAGCCTTTTAAATTTGAACTTACAGTCCAGAAAATAGCCGATGGCACATCATTGAATGATACACGAGCAAGCCCAAAATCACATATCTTCAACTTACAGTCAGCATTTGCAAGGATATTTTTTGGCTTTAAATCCCGGTGGAAAATATTTGCTGGTAAGGGGTCAAAAGTGCAGGTTTGATTATCAAAGAGTTAATTTTAACTTCTATATTTACGTACCAAGAGGCACATTCTGAAATACACAAAGAACCAACCTGTATGAATATATTTTAGTCCACGGAGAAGCTGGTAGAGGAAAAACTGATAATGCTCATGTGTAAGATCATTATTGGCCTTAATTACCTGATGGAGATCTGATTCCATCAATTCAAAAACAACATAAATATCTTTAAACTCTTTTCGAGAAGGAGGCAACATAATGTGCTTTATTTCTACAATATCTGGATGCCTAAGTAGCCGAAGAAGCTTGATTTCTCTCAAGATTCTTGTGGCATCAGAAACATGGTCAAAGACATCATTAATTTTCTTGATTGCAACTTTTTCACCAGTATGGGTATCAACAGCAGACCCCACAACTCCATAGCTGCCTTTGCCAATTACTTCCTGAACTTGGTATCTACTTGCCTCTCCATATTCAGTAAAGAATTCTGTCTCCAATGCATTCTGAAATAAAAACATCCTATTCAAAACAAATATCATACATCTGAAAGCTAAAATATCCTCTTAGCCATATACATCGACACAAAGGCTAAAACATAATCAGGTACTATAAAAAGTAACTTCCGCTAGAAAATGCAAACATCGGCACACACAATGAACAAAAAGATCTAAGCCATCAAGGAAGCTGTTGCTTTGACATGACTTCCCCATTGACCAAAATCCATCTAATACTTCCCAGTTCCCACTAACATAAATTCAACTCTCTAAGGAATTTGCAGAGAGCAACATTTGGTCTAGGATTATTCAATCATAGTAAAAGCACAGACTACCAAAAGTTCCTCTTCCAAACATATAGACTAAAAGATGAGAAGGACTTAAGCTGAAACTTCATCCACAATCATAAGATATAACTCTACCA
Organism: Solanum sejunctum; assembly: GCA_025642045.1. Classification (NCBI taxonomy): domain Eukaryota; kingdom Viridiplantae; phylum Streptophyta; class Magnoliopsida; order Solanales; family Solanaceae; genus Solanum; species Solanum sejunctum. The sequence continues at coordinate 14,827,488 of JAOTQJ010000011.1, read as the reverse complement.
TGTAAACAAGGGATTCAGACTAGACGAAATTTCAATCTTATATAACAGACAACAAGACAGATCATCCGCATCAACATGTCAAAACCAGAAAAAGAAAAAGGGGGTGGGGGGTCGACGACTCCGTAGGCAAACAACAGAGACCTTTTTGACAGGATCCATAGAAGAAGACGAAGAGATGGGTAAATCAAAACGCTTGGGTACTTTGATGAGCTTTAGACCGGTAATGTCAAAATCTTCAGTAATGGTAAATTCCTCTTGTTTTCCTTGTAAATGGGTGTCTCCAGAATTGTGGAGTTGAGTCAAGATTGCATCCTCATTGGTGTGACGACGATGAAACCAGCGAAGAACTCCATCAACAAATGTACCACTACCCCCCATATACACTACAAAACTTCTCTCCTAAACTTTCGTGTCGATTCTTGATTCCTCACCACAAGATCTCAGCATTCCACGCTTTCTCTCTTCTGCAATGTTCTCCCCTAGTTTTATTGGTAGAGATTGATGCAAGGAAGGAAGTAGTAATAATAGTGTGTCAGGACAACCGCGTTACACTGGCAGATGTTTCCATCTTCCAACCTTCGAAATTTTTTGGAAAATTATATTAGCCAAATTACGGCTGCCAACTGGGCAAATTGATTTTCGACCTTTTTAAGTGTTTGAAACCACATTACTCCTAAAATTGTCTTCCTACATTTCAAATTGGGAAATTTAGAATCCGTTTGGATTAGTAAAAAAAATGACTTTCACAAAGTTCTTTAAAAACATTTTTAAAAATGTTAAAATTTATTTGAAAAATAATTAGTTACCTGTTTAAGTAAAAATACTTAAACTGAAAAAAAATTATTAATATGTTTGGTACTATAATTAATTTATTTTAATTCATCTTCAATATAAATTAATTATATAAGTTAATTTATACATTTAAGTTATTTTTAATATTTAAAATATATAATTTTAATAAAGTATATAAAATATTTGAGTATTTTTAAAAATTATATTTGTAATAAGTAAGACTATATTTCTTCTTTATCATAAATAATTTATAAAAAGAACAAAATAAGGAGAAAATAATTTAGAAGGAAAAAAAAGAAAGAGCAAAAAAAAGAAGAAAAAACGAAAGAAAAGAAAAAACAAGAACGAAAATAAATGTAAGAACGAAATAGCAAGGAAAAAAAAAAGAAAAGAGCAAATTTTTTTTTAAAAGATGAAAGAATAAAATAAAAAAAGTAAGAATAAAATAATATAAAAATTATAAGCAAACATTAAGGATAAAAAGATAAATTTGTTGGTCAAACATAAATGACTTTTAAGCTAAAACGAAAAATAATGAGGGCACCAACTTCTAACTTTTGTCTTATTTAAAGTTATTTTTAACTTATTTTAATCTATTTTAGGATTTGTCAAACACTTTTAAAAATTAAAAAGAGCTTAAAAGCAGGTTTGATCAGCTTTTAAGCCCATCAAAACACCCTCTTAACTTTTGAATTATTTTAAGCTATTTTAAAATTATTTTAAGTCATTTTAGAATTTGTCAAACACTTTCAAAATAGAAAGCAAATAAAATAAACTAAAGCATAACTAAGCAGAAGGAATAATAAATGAGGAACGGGATGCAATATAAATTTATACGTAAGGGTAAAAAAAATATAACATCGTCCCAAAAGTGGCAAAAAAAGACAAAACTATATACGAAAACCAATCTCGAACTTGGGATCAATAGTATAAAGGCATCTAAGTACAAAAAGGATGAATCTATCTAATCAAAATACAAAATACATATACACTACAAAAAGAGAGACAACAACAAATCTTTAGATGCCAAAAGCTCACCAAAGTCTATATCAGCGGCAACCATGGAAGGTACGAACATAGCAAGGGTGGCTCATACTAAGAGTCATATCAGAAAAAAAATGCAAAACTATAATATGAGTACCAAAACATGGGGTACTCAATAGGTATCATAGATCTATCTAACTCACATAGAAACTATATTAAAAAAAGAGGCATAATAGTACTAACTCTATGATTCAACAACTACCTAGAGATATACAATCACTACTGATAGTGAAGATAACACAAATAAGCATTTCACAACCAAAACAAGCCAATCACAACTAGTGACACATAATGATAAATGATGCAATGCATATATGACTAATGCATAAAACTAAAAACCTAATAAAATCCCTTGTACTACCTGGAATGATCCCTCGAATTCATCAATGAATGTAATGTAAGAAATACAACTTGAAATAGTCCTCGGGCCGCCTAGAATGATTTCTCTAATTCATCAATGAATGTAATGCAAGAACATAAGTCTAAATAGTCCTTCAAATTGCCTGGAATGATCCCTCAGACTCAGAAATGAATGTAATGCAAGAAACTTAATGCATATTAGTTCTTCCGGCCTTGAAAGTAAAACTTATGAATTTGAAATAAATACCTCTTTCAACACAAAACCTCAAAAAAATATGTACTTCATTTCAAAATTCATGTTTCCTCAAGTAAATCCAATGACACACTCCCTCGAAACTCAAAATGAGTAAAAACTATGACAAATCATTTAAGGAGATCATATATACATTTACCTTATTTCCAATTCAAAGTATGCTCAATGCAGATGTCGTCTGTGTGAGTACAATCCAAAACATAGTCAATTCATTCACAATACATATCCACCACACTTAAAATAGGGTAGACACCCATCACATTATAGTCGTACTAACCAGATACTCCATCCAGTCCAAGTCCAAGGCCTAAAACCACAACCACGATAACAATACTCTTAAGCTCAAATATTGTAATATCCCATAAGGGAGATATTCTGACACCCCATAAATCTATCCTTATAAGTACATATGTTTCAAGCCTTACTATTATATGTGGGAAGTGTATTAGGGTCATAAGAGACCTCTAGTACTTATTCAAATTCAAAACTTTCCTATAAAATGAGTTTCTAGCCTTAGATTATGCAAGAGTCAACTTTAATGGACTATACCTCTTATCAAATAAAGAATTATAAGTATCATGATATACCAAATGAAAAATCTTTGAATTAGCTTTTCAAAGCAACTGGTTTCACCTCATTTGTTGTTTGGAGTCAAAAGTTATGCTTATTTTACTGAGGACTGCCAGTGTAGAGTTGCACTACGAGACCTAGTTACGAGTCGTAATTCGAAGTACGACCCATATCTGTATCTTATGGAAAAAGTCAGAGAAGTTAAATTTTCAGCCCCAAACTTTATAGACCCAACTACGGGTCATAGAACCCACTATGAGTCATAGCAAGGGGCTCGTAGAAAGATCTAGAGACATCAAAAAATGTCTAAAAAGTTTACAAAAAGTCCCCTACAGGTTGTAGAAGCCTTTACGAGTCATAGGGGGTCTCGTAGTCGACCCTAACAACGATTTTAAAGAGGGATATTTTTGACTTTTCTCACTCCTTTAAGCCTAAACTTATCAGTTTTCACTTAATTAAACCCCTAGAACATATTATCTCATCTCATTAACGTTAAAATACTCCAAAAACGTAGATCGTAGTTTTGAAGGGGCAAAAGTTAAGGATTTCAAGAATCCTCCTCAATTTTTTCAAGAAGTTGATTTCCAAGGTATGTAAGGCCTTCCAAAAGTTATCCTTCTATTATTTTAGTGTCTTTTTATCCATTAGTTTCTACGTAAGATCTTATTAATAAATTGAGATGAAAGGTTCCTCCATTACTAGTAAATTTCATCAAAATATTGTTCATGCATTGTTCTTGATAAGAATCGTACTTTTGTTGATCTTAGCATTAAAGTAAGATATTGGGATAGGATTTACAATTATGGCTGAAATTATGAGACCCCTATAGCTATTTCATGAAAAACTATTATACTCATTGTTTTGAGTAAGTTTAAGAAGTACTTTAAGTTTTTGCTTTTGCAAGATATCTGAGTAATAAAGATCATGTTGAAATACTTTTCATTGATCCAAGTTTCAGAAAAGAAAAGAGAGTCAAATTGAGAAAAGTTTAAGAAATGCTAAAGTTAGGCTAAGTCCCAAAGAGAAGAAAGTAATACTTTTAGCAAGAATAATCTTTTAAGTATGAGCATATGATTAATATTTTTGGGAGTAGTATAGCACAGATATGAGTGAGAATAATAATAACTTAAACTCATAAACTACATAGCCATCGTAGGATAGGATTATACCAAAAGTACAACTCCTCATTGCCACTGAGATGGCCCAATTGTAGGATGGATACACTCCCCTAGTTTTTGTTCCTTACCTCGACAAAATATGGGATGGATCTGGCAGCATGGCAAGATGTTGGATCATCACAAAGCTCATAGTGGTGGTTGTCGATTAGAGAAACTCTTCGAGTTAAAGCAAGCTAGTTTTTACATACAGACTTTCAGCATATGTTCTATTTTCAGCATGTACTGCATTTATTACTTATGCTACCTTATTTTGAGATATGTTTTAGCTACTTTGAGCATAGTGTCTTATCCCGAGTTTCTGTTTTGGACATCTTACATATCGTACATTCCACATATTGACGTTTTTAGGACCTGCATTATTTTATGATGCAGACGCAGGTGATAGAGTCCCTCAGCAGATGCTCCCTTTAAGATTAGACATCTATCCAGCTATTGGTGAGGCCTCTTCTTAGTCAGAGACTTTGAAGTTATTATCTATGTCTTATTTAATATTTCTTTTCAACTAGGCTACCGTGGTCCTGCCCCAGTAGTTGTTTCAGATTATCCTAGTTAGAGGTTCCATAGATTACAAGGCAGGAATTTCAATTCTTATTTTCAAATATTTTGAGATATTTCCTTGTTTAGATTGTTCAAACTATTACAGTTTTATTAGTACATCTTATCTATGCCCATTTTTATTATTTAAGTCTTTTGCTGAGCAAGTAGCCAGGCCAAGTGGTTTGCTTAGAACCAAAAATGGTTCTGGGTGCCGGCCACACCTAAGGATGAACTCGTGGTGTGACAAAAAGTCAGAATAAGAAAAATTTGCAAAAATGTTTGATCTCTAATAGGTACTATGAAACCTAACAATGACTCATTGATAGAACTACAGGTCCTGAAATGCTAGTCGTAAATGGGTTAGGGCCTTAGAAAAATTTAGAGAAAATTTATGGAATTGCAAAAGGTATCCACGGGCTGTAGACTAGGCTCGTAGTTAGGGGCCAAAATTTAGGAGAAAATTGTCACAATCCAAGCCAGGGCCTAGTCCGAACACGACGAATGAGGGACCTGTAGGCACCTAACCCAAGCCATCTTGGTATAAATTAAGAATTCATAGATAAACCTCACTCAATATGGAAGTAAAATGGGAAAAGACTAAGAGAAATCATTTAAGCTCAAAGGAACATTTCAACATACATCATCATCCAAAACATAACATCTATACATGACTTAACGAGAATCGGTGCATGGTCTCAATTTGGTTCAAATAGAAAAGACATGAAAGTAAAATAGAAAGTAAAAGCCTCTAGTCTTAAAAATTCAAAATATACAATTGTCTGAAAAGTACAAAGCATGAAGAAAATAGGTGAAGACCCAAACTAAGGGCTTACAACTACAATTAGTCTTGAACACTAATGAGCTAGCCACATGTCGGTGGAGGAGGACCGTAGATCCCTATATGATGACATTATGTAGGCAAAATATGCGTTAGCACGTTGGAATGTACTAAGTATATAAGATGCAATGCAAATACAAAATTGTAATGCCATCATTCATAAATTCAAGGTCTCTATGCATGAAAGGATAAGGTTATCATTTAAATATGCTTAAGCAAAGGAATATAGCTTGATAGGAAGTAAAAGTAATGCATTATAAGAAACACATATGATCGAATGAAGACATCAAATCTCACACTTTATGGGAAAGAACCATAATCGAGATGTAATATAAACCCTTACATTTGTATGGGGAGACCACTTTTCAGGTAGAACTCTATCAACTTAAGCATACATCATCATTTTACATAAATGTCCTATATGGATCTACTAGCCTAGCCTACAAGGGTTCCTAGGTGGCACATCGTTAATAGGACAAAGGGTTGCTACCCAGGGTTCGCTTTACTGAACCCCACCTCAGTGCCTCATTTAGTGCTAAATCATCCCATGGAATAGTTTGAAACATGGTCTTAGTCAAGTAATGAAACTTAGAATCATAAGTAGTAATTTTATAATAGTAGCTCATAACCTTAGGAACCACCAAATAAGAAGTGTCCTTTCATTTTGGGGTCCATCATAAACATCTTTTAAGGCCATCATTAACATGCCTATACCTTTGATAAATCATTAACTTAAAACCTTTCTTTTATTCCCTCATCATCATTATCATCATATTGTGCAAAAGTCATCTTAAACTTAGTGGGCTTGTACATTAGCTAGAAATCTCATAAATCAAAAGAGTAATGTATGATTATGGGAAAATATGCATCTTTAAATCATATATTAAGCAATACACACAATATCAATTAAACCCTAATTTTTGGGGTCATAGTCAGCAACTCAATATTCATGAAAAAATATGGCATAACATTACATGATATCATTCATGACAACATGCATGATAATGCATCATAAAATCATCATTTAAATCATTGGCATGCATAATAGTATTTTTAATGAACTTAAAGAAAAAGTAAAAAGGTTTAAGGAAGGAATTTGTTGATGAAAGGACTCACAAATCAACTCACATACTTTGATTATGAGCCTAGGAAGTGGGACTGAAGTTTGGGGAAGAACCTTGGAAACTCTAGCTTTTGCTTTTCTCTTCTTGAGAGTGTTTTCCTTAGAAATTTTGAGAAGATGGGATAATGAAGTGATTGAGAGAGTCTTAGAGGTTTTTAGGTCTGATAGGGGCTTGGGAAACTCAAAAATAACATAGTTTAAACTTAGGATACACAGAAAGGATAAAAGTGCTCTTCATTAAAACTACCGGGTCGAATCCATGAAATCCCAATTATAGTCCATGGACTCAACCACAAGTTGTGGTTTGAGTCATCCTATTCTCCTTTTCCAATCTTCAGAGATTGGTTTCAATCGACCATTTCTATGAAACTTTTCTATGGCTCGTGGATTAGTCTATGGGATGTAGAAGCCCTCGTGGTTCTTTCCCACAACTTAGCTAATTTTCCATCCTTTAAGACTCTATCTATGAAGCTGAACCATAGATCATAAACTGGACCATGAGTCATTCTTTCATTTTAGGAAACCTCAATTTTCCATCATTTAGACCTTCAATCTATGACTCTTTTCTATGGTTCATATTACTTTCCATGGGTCGTATATAGCCCTCGTAAAACCCCTTAATACTTAGAAAATTTTTAAATCCTGAAGCCCCCATCCATGAGTGGTCTATAGCTCATAGATCGAACCGCGGGCCATGAATTGGGCTCGTGAATTTTATTTGAACTTTCTAGTTCCACTGTTCCTGCATCCTTAACCTCCTAACTTGCGGGTCATTACAATATCTCCCCCTTAGTAATATTCATCCCTAAATGTACTAAACGTAGGCTCTAAGGAGATAAGTAAACAATTACAACCTAGTTACGCATGCAAAATCCAATCCAAACTTCTTTTTATGAGATTTTCAAAATCTACATTTTAAAATATGCCTCAAACCAATCTATAAACATGTAAGTATGCGCACATACATCACGCAAAAAACTGAAATAGATGAAATTAGAAGTTTTGTGCAAGAGTAACTTAATACCTTAGATTTGAGTAGAGTGGAAAAGATAGGGTTTATCGCTTTATCATGTCCGTTTCCACTCTCCATATTGCACCTTCATCTTGTTGATTCTTTCAAAGTACTTTAACAGATGCAACTCCCTTATTTTTTACCTTCTTTACATGCCGGTCCAGGATTTCAACTGGTACCTCTTCATAAGTTAAATTTTTTTCAATGTTCACATCTTCCAACGGGACTATAAAGTTTGGATCGCTCATGAATTTCCTCAAAATTGACACATGGAACACCAGGTGAATCATGTTCATCTCCATAGGAAACTCTAACTCATATGCCATTTTGTCAACTCTTCTCACTACCTTGTAAGGCCCTACATATTGAGGGCTCAATTTCTCCTTTTTTCCAAATTAGATTACCCTTTTCACGGGAGATACCTTCAAATAAATCCAATCTCTAATATTGAACTCAAGGTCCCTCTTTCTCATATCAGAGTAGGACTTTTGTCGACATAGAGTCATTTTTGGTTCTCCCTTATGAGTCTCACCTTTTCCATAGCATCCATGACTAAGTACAGCCTTAGAAAGGCTATCTTACTAACTTTAAACTATCCAAAAAGTAATCTACAACGTATTACAAATAGAGCCTTCAATGGTGCCATCTCAATGCTTGAATGAAAGCTATTATTGTAGGCAAACTCAATGAGAAGTAAGTGATCATCCCAACCCACTTTAAATTCCAACATGTAAGCTCTCAACATATCCTCTAATGTTTGAATCATCCTTTCAGCTTGCCTATCGGTTTGAGGATAGAAGGCGGTACTCAACTTCACCTTAGTACCAAGGCCCCTTTGAAATAACTTCCAAAAGTGAGAGGTAATTGAGCTCCACAATCTAATATGATGGACAATTAAATCCCATACAACCTCACCAACTCTCGAATGTACAATTTAGCATAGTTTTGGCACTAAATGTTGTATTGATCAATAAGAAATGAGCCTTCTTTGTCATTCTATCCACTATCATTCATATGAAGTCTAAGTGCTTCTCTGTCTTAGGCAATCCCACTACGAAATCCTTATTGATTTCTTCCCATTTTTAAGTAGGAATATCATTGTTTTAAGCTAGGCCTCCTGCCCTTTGATGTTCAGCCTTGATTTGTTGGCAATGGAGCATTCAAACACAAACTTTGCAATATCCTTCTTCATTCTGCTCTAACAATAAACTTGTCTTAAATCCCTATACATTTTAGTGGAACTGGGATGAATGGAATCAGAAGAGTTGTGAGCTTCTTACAATATCAACCTCTTCAATTCACTATCATTTGGCACACACAATCTTCCCTGATAATGGAGTATCTTATCTCCCCCTTGTGAGAAGACCTCTATCTTTATTTCCTTCACCAAGGTCTTCAATTCAACTAAGGCAAGATCAAGATCTTACTTGGACTTATCATTCTCAATCAATGAAGACTCAGAGCCATGTAGCACCATCACACCACTACTACCGATATCATTCAACTTCACCCCTAATTTAGTCAACCTATAGACTTCCTTGGCCAACTCCCTTTTTTCAAAATCTTCTAAATAAGACACACTACCTATGGACACCCTACTAAGTATGTTGACTACCACATTAGCTTTGCCTAGGTGATGCTTCACATTAGCTTTACCTGGGAGATACTTCACACTCATATCATAGTCCTTAAGGAGATCTAACTATCTTCATTACCTTAGTTTGAGATCCTTTTGAGTGAATACATATTGAAGGCTTTTGTGGTCAGTGAAAACATGCACATAAACCCCATACAAGTAGTAACGCCATATTTTAAATGCAAATACCACGTCCGCAAGCTCAAGACTACGTGTTGGGTCATTATTCTCATACACCTTCCATTGCTTTGAAGTATAGGAAATCACCTTACCATGTTGTATCAACACATAACCCAATCCAATTCTTGAGGTATTATAGTAAACAACAAACCCCTTGGTTCCCTTTGGCAAGGTCAAGATATACGCCAAAGTCAACTAATCCTTTAAGGATTTAAAATTCTTCTTGTACTTATCCGTCCACATGAACATCCCATTCTTTTGAGTCAACTTAGTTAATGGGGACACAATGGAGGAGAAATATTCAATAAACCTTCTACAATACCTAGTTATGCTCATGAAACTGCTAATGTCTGTTGGAGTCAATAGCTTTGGATAATTTCTTACCGCCTCCATCTTCTTAGGATCAACTTTGATCCAATCACCCGATACCATGTGCCTAAGGAAGGCAACCTCTTTTGACCAAAATTCACACTTGTCAAATTTTGTAAATAGCCTTTCGTTCCTCATGGTTTGCAAATCTACCCTCAAGTGCTCCATATGTGCTTACTTACTTCGGGGAGAAGATTAGGATATCATCAATGAACACCACAATGAACATATGATAAATGAAAAGAAAGAAATAGGGATTGGGGAATAGGGAACATTTCATTTCATTATGCTCAATTCATTGTGTTGATAAATGAAGTAAGAAACATATGAAATAAGGAATAATTCATTTCATGGTGGGGCTTGAACACCCTATTTATAAGATCCATGAAGATTGCTGGTACATTATTTATGTTGAAAGACATCAGCACAAATTCAAAATGTTCATACCTTGTCCAGAGAGCCATTTTAGGAATGTCACTCTCCCTTACTCTTAGATGGTGATATCCAGACTGCAAGTCAATGCTAGAAAAATTCTTGACTCCTTGCAATTAGTCAAATAAGTCATCTATCCTTGGAAGCAAATATTTATTCTGAATGGTGACCTTGTTAAGTTACCGACAGTCTATGCACATTTGGAGTGACCCATCTTTTTACTCTACAAAAAATAATAGGGTAACCCTTGGAGACCAACTTGGCCTAATGAAGCCCTTTTCCAAAAAAAAAACACCCTCAATTATTCCTTTAACTCCTTCAACTTTGCTAGGGCCATTCTATAAGGAGGAATAAAGATTGGTTGAGTTTTGGGCAAGAGGTCTATGCCAAAATCTATTTCCTTTGGGGAGGGGGGACCACATAGTAACTCATCTAGAAAGAACATTAGGGAATTCATTTACAATAGGAACTGACTTAAGAGAGGGAACTTTACAAATGACATCTCGAACCCTCAGTAGATGATCTATATACCCCTTAGAGATCATTTTTTGGGCCTTTAGATATGAGACAAACTGACTTGTACATGAGGAACTACTACCCTCCCACTCAAGAATATACTCACGTGGGAATTAAAATTTGATCCTACAAGTTCGACATTCTATAGAGGTGTAGAAGTATGCAACCAATCCGTCTTGAGTATAACATTAAAATCAACCATAGGTAGTTCTACCAATTCACAAGAGACAACCTTATGAAAAATGGACATGGGATAATTTCTATAAACCCTTTGTACAATTATAGACACTTCTACGACAGTATACACTTACATGAATAAAATCTATTAGCAAGGAATGGAGTTACAAAAGGCAAATTTGCTCTCGAATCTAACAATGTATATGCATTGAAGTCATAAACTTTTAACATATTGGTAACCACATCCGGAGCCTCTTCTACTTCTTGGCGACCATGAAGAGCATAGAACTAATGTAATTGGTCCTTGGGGAACCTTGAGGTTGTTCACCTTGGCCTTGGGTCCTAGTACCACCACTCCTATAATCTTTTGCATGGTGTTGAAGCTTGCCACACTTAAAGAACGCGTTATAGATGGCTTAGCACTCCCTTTTGTGGGGTTTTCCATATTTTAGGCATTTGGAAGTTTGTGTCTTTAGACTTTCCACTTGTACTTGTTGAATAAGGGTGGAGGAGTTTTGTAAAACCTTAGCATCCTTGATATTGGCCACCTAGAAATTTATCGTAACCACCACTCTTTTGGTGAGAATATCCTCCACCATCTACTCTAGTTCTCTTGAACTATCTAGCTCGCTCCCTTAGCTTCTCTTCTTGATTTGTTCCGAATAAGTCATCAAATTGGAGATGTCTATCTCTCTCACAAGTAATGCCATCTCACGTTATTTAGAAACAAATCCGACACTCCAAATATAAACTTGCTCATCCTAGCCCTTGGATCCGCTACCATAAATGGTGCACAGTTGGAAAGCTTGGTGAATTCGAGAGGATACTCCCTCACACTCATATACTCTTACTTTAGATTTATAAATTCTTGCACATTTTCCTCCCTTAGATCTAGTGGGAAAATCGGTCCAAGAATGTACTTTTTAATTCCTCCACTTGATATGGCCTACTCCTTGGCCCCTCTCATTAACCCATTGCTTGTACCATATCTTCGTCATGCCCTTGATTTGGTAGGTCACCAACTCAGGTTTTTCTCCGATGTTACTCCCATCACGGCTATGATCTAATATGCCTTATCAATAAAATATATTGGTTCTTCATCCACCTTAAAGCCATGGAATTCTGGTAGGCTCATTCTCATAAAATCTTGAACCCTTATGGCTGATGTGGGTACTTCCAGAGCTATGGAAATCTCCCTATTTGCTTGGTTAGCCAATGCTTGGTCTAACATGGTGAAGATGGCTCTAAACTCTTCATGTGACACCCCCTTATCTTGTTGCAAAGGAAGAGCATGTTCATCAAGTGCATTTCTTGGTTGAGGGGCTCTTCTCGGTAACATGGTCTAAAAACAAAGAAAACATCATTAGATAAGGAGGAACCTTAGACAAGTCTAAAGGTACTACGTGAATTATGAAAAGGGAAAATTTCCCATTATGCCTTCTAGCCTCTCATTCATAGTTGTGGCATACTTCACAACCTTAAACATAACTCTACTCGAAGTGGTATATTAGACATCCGAGGAACATTCTAAAACCTTATGCTTTGAAACCAAGTTTTTCACAAACCAATCCTAGGGTCTAGTCATAACACGATGAATGAGGGACCCATTGGCACCTCACCTAATACATCTTAGCATACATTACACATTCATAGGTAAACATCACACAATGCAAAATTAAATGGGAAAGGGACTAAGGGAAAACATTTAAGCTCAAAGGAACATTTTAACATACATCAGTATCTAAAACATACTATCTACACATGACTTAAAGTGAACTGGTGCATGGTCTCAGTTTTTCTCAAATAAAAGAGACGTAACAGTAATATAGAAAGTAAAAGCCTCCAGTCTTAAAAATTTAAAATATACAACCGTTCAAAAGGTACAAAGTATGAAGAAAATAGATGAAGACCTGAACTACAGGCTCACTGTCATGACCCAAGCCTAGGCCTTAGACGTGACATAGTGAATGGGAACCCGAAGGGACCCAAAAAAAGCCTCATAGCATATCAGTCACATATCCTTTGTCATAGAAGCAAAGTAAATAACAACAAGAGATAACATAAAGGGGAAAGCAGGACCAAGGGAAGTCTTTGATATCATAAAAGCATAAGAGTCAAGCTTGTAGCATAAATACATCATAATATTCTAATAACACCTCTAAACTTAGAATGGAGCAGGGGCCAAGACACTCTGCACTCACCCTTATAATTATAAGTATTCAACAAAAGAAGTCTCAATATAGCAAGAGTAGTAAAGATAGTACCCCCAAACTTGAGGACTCACCAAAACTTCATCACAAGAACCAACTAGCCACAGGGAGGATGATAAAAAGGTGCTCCGATCCTTACATAGTAACATCATGTAGGCATAGAGTATGCATTAGTACATTTGAATGTACTAAGTATGTAGGATACAATGCAACAAAACATAATCCAATATAGTCAAAATGCATAATCATAGACAATAGATAAGTCTAATCTCAATATGGCATGCATGATTAATGCTAGAAGTAAAACATATTTGTAAATTATTTAACTTGTATAATACATAGGACATGTGTGGGAAGGGACCTTAACCAACATAGGTCGAGAGGCTACCACTTGGAATCCGAGGAATGACACTCCCTCGACAAGGTGACCGAGGCATAGCACCCCCTTGACAAGGTGACGAAGGCTTGACACCCCCTCAACAAGGTGACTGAGGCTTGACACCTTCTCAACAAGGTGACTAAGGCATGGCACCCCCTCGACAAGGTGAACGAGGCATGGAACCCCCTCGATAAGGTGAACAAGTCTTGCCAAGATATTTTTTCAAACACTTGGTGGATGTGTAATGCTAGTTCAAGATTATGCAATTCAAGAGTGAAGTGATATGAGGAAACTCAATATAAATCAACCCACCAACACTTAGTAAAACCCTCATGTAAGATACTTTGAAGTCCATCATCAAATCTCATAATAGATCATAGTTTCATAGCTCAAAATATGCATAGTTTTAATTGACAAAACCAATTCATAGTATAAGCGTGAAATTGACAATCATGCATATTTTATCAACATTTCATAAAACACCAATATAATTTGTAATCGAAATCCATTATAAAAGATACCCATAGAAGATACAACTTGGAAACATGCAATTTTTCATAAGATAGGAAGATTGGGCTGTGAAAGTACTCAATGGATGAAACCCACATATCTCAAACTTGGGTTTTTTTGATGTAGACTTGAGAAGATTTGAAGCTTGAATGGAGTTCTTGAGATCCAGAATTACGCTTGAGACACTTGAATTTGGATGAAATATTTGGTTAAGTGTTAGAGAGGGTTATGAGAGGATCTTGAGTGATATAGAGTTGACAATTGGCTAAGTATAGGTATTTTCATGCATATATGGGCATGGAGCTATGAACCCAAGGCCCTTGGGCCAAAACAAAATTTTTAAGAAAAATTAACACTGATCCATGCCCCTGGCGCGTCGTAGCCAGGGCGTGGATCACCATTGGAATTTGTAATTTTGTGAAATTTATTTTTTGCTATGGGTCCTTAAAGTTGGGGTTATATCCACGTCCTACTCAATTTTGCTCCCTGATCAAGAATATGAAGTCTGATTTTTGATATCACGTACAAATTTTTAGATATATAGAAATTATGATTATGGGCATTTTTGAAGCATATTTTAGGGCATTTCAATATCTCCCCCTTGGGAGTATTCTTCCCCAAATATCAAAGAAACATACATAAGAGAAGTAATCATGGAGATTTCAGCCCAAAATGAATGCAAGAAATGCACTTAAAGATCATTTTCAAAAAGTCTCTACATGAGTGTTAAAAGTCACTATGAACTTGTTATCATGAACATGAATGCATGCAAAATGACATAAGGGCTAAAACTTAAGACTTCAAATCATAGAAAGGACTTAGTTTTCTATCTTAAGCTTAAATAGAATGAAAGAGGTATGGACGTTGCTTCTTCATGTCCTCTTTGGCTTCCCCAAGTGACGCTATCGGCTTGCTGATTCCTCCAAGAACCTTAACGGATGTAAGATCTTTGTTTCTCAATCTCTTCACATGTCCATCTAATATCTCCACTGGAACCTCCTCATAAGTCATCTTATCCTCTACAATACCGATAAACTCAAAGAGGTCTTAACACTTGGGTCACCATCATATCTCCTCAACATAGATACATGAAAAACTGGATGAACCATATCCATTTCCATAAGCAATTCCAATTCATAAGCAACTTTACCAATTCTCTCCAGCACTCTTTAAGGACCCACAAACCTTAGGCTCCATTTCCCTTTCTTGCCAAATCGGATCATACCCTTCATGGGTGAGACTTTCAAGTGAACCCAATCATCAAGACAAGCACATATAACCTACCTTAGTATTTATGGACACCATCTCCTCTTGGGAGAAAACCTCCACTTCATCATCTTTCGCCGAAGCATTCAACTCTACCAAGGCGGGGTCTAGGTCTTGCTCTATCTTGACCTCTTCAACCAAATTGGATTTGGAACCATTAAGCCACTACACTACAATTCTTAACTTCATCCAACCTCACTCCCAATCTATCCAACCGGTGAACCTCTCTAGCCACCTCTTAGTTACCTGAAATTCCCACTCAAGTATAAACTCATTAGGGAATTGGAATCCAACCTTATGGGTTATATAATCAATGGAATCATGATATGTATGTAACTAAACCACAACAATGACAAACTCGAATCCACCATGCCAAGTTCAACAAAATCACAAAACAACACTTTATGCAAAATGACATCGGACAATCCCTTATAGACTTTTATAGCAATAATAGACTCATCAATTGGGGGGGGGGGGGGAAGATACCAAAAGGGGTTTACATAACAATTCAAGACACACACATGAAGGTTATTAGCAACAAAAAGAAATAATGAAAGAAATAGTGGCACTCAGACTTATCAAAGCATGTACCTCAAAATAAGAAAATCTTGAACATACTGGTACAACGTTGGGCACCTCATCCCCTCCTTGCCTCCCTTGTAAAGCATAAAACTGATTATGTCGTGGAGCACCCCTTTGTTGGCAACCTTGAGCCCCTTGATCAACATGACCACCTTTACTCTTTTTTTTTCCGAGCATATGGACAATCGACTAGCTTGTGACTCTTTTCACCACAACCATAATAAGCATTAGTTTTTCTCAAGCATGGACCACTATGGTTCCTCCCATACTTTTTTACTTGAGGTTAGTTCTACCACCATTGAGATCTTGACACCTTGGGTTAGACACCCCATCCATAGCCATCCTTTTGTTTGGAGCATTGAAGGTCTATTGACCTTAGAAGCTACCATCAAATCGAGCCTTGTTGGACTTCTCACTTTTGCTCTTCCTAAGCTTCTTCCCCTTATGTCATTCGACATAAGTCATGAGCTGGGACAAGTCCATATCACTTATAAGCATCACAATAAGACACTCTTTATTTACTAAGTCAGGCACCTCCGGTACAAACTTGTTCATCCTTAATCTAGGTTCGGTGACAAATTGAGGAGCATACTTGGAGAACTTATTGAACTTGAGGGAATACTCCCTCACACTCATGGAACCTTGCCTAAGATTCATGAAATCCATCATTTTAGCCTCTCTCAACTTAATAGGAAAGAAATGGTTGAGGAAGGTGGCTTTAAACTCCTCCCAAGGAATAACATCATGATTTCTCCTCTCCACCTTCTATTGCACAAACCAAATTTGAGCCAACCCTTGAGTTGGTAGGCTGCTAATTTCACCTTTTTCTCTAAATTGACCCGCATAATGGATAGTATCTTGTACAACTCATCTATGAACTCTTGAGGATCCTCATTCGTCTTGGACGCATGGAACTCCGATGGGTTAATTCTTGTGAAATCTCTCACCCTAGAAGCCGAAGTGTGAGCATGAGGAGCTTGGGCCCCTTGATTGATTTGGTTGGTCATAGCATAGGCAAATATTGTTATGGCATGTCAGAACTCGACTTGAGAAGTCTCTTCTCCTTAAGGGGCTTCGGGAGCGGGATAGGCCGGTTGCCCCATGGGTGCACGACCCCTCCTTGGTCTTCCTCTTTGTAGAGCCATGATCAAGAATAGCAAAGAGCATTCATTAGAGGGGAAAAGCCTTATCTTACATCTAAAGCATGATATAGACCATAAAGAAATGAAACATTTCCTAAAACACCTCATATCCTCCCATTCGTAGTTGTGGCGCGCTTCACTATCATGAATAAGACTCTAATCGACATGGTCTGTTTGATTTTAAGAACCATTAACAACCTAGTGCTCTGATACCAAGTTTTTCATGACCTAAGACTAGGCCCTAGATGTGACATGGTGAATGGGAACCCGAAGGGACCCAAACAAGCCTCTTAGCATATCAATCACACATCCTTGGTTGTGAAAGCAAAGTAAACAACAACAAGAGATAATATAAAGTGGAAAGCGGTACTAAGAGAAGTCTTTGATATCATAGAAGCATAAGAGTCAAGCTTGTAACATAAATACATAATAATATTCCAATAATACCTCTAAACTTAGAATAGAGCGGGGGCCAAGATACTTTCCGAGCTCACCATCATAATTATAAGTGTTTAATAAAAGAATTCTCAATATAACAAACTAGTAAAGATAGTGACCCTAAACTTGAGGACTCACCAAAGCTTCTTCACAAGAACTAACTAGGCACATGAAGGATGATCAAAAGGTGTTCCAGTCCCTGTATGGTAATATCATATAGGCATAGAGTATGCATTAGTACGTTTGAATGTACTAAGTATGTAAGATGAAATGCAACAAGACATAAGCCAATATAGTCAAAATGCATAATCATAGGCAATAGATAAGTATAATATCAATATGACATGCATGATCAATGCTAGAAGTAAAACATGTTTGTAAATCATTTAACTTTTATAGTACATAAGACATGCACGGGAAGGGACCTTAACCGACATAGATCAAGTGATTATCGCTTGGAATCTGAGGCATGGCACCCCCTGGATAAGGTGATTGCGGCTTGACATCCTCTCAATAAGGTGACCGAGGCTTGATACCCTTTGACAAGGTCATCGAGGCTTGACACCCCTCGACATGGTGACCAAGGCATGGAACCCCCTCGACAAGGTTAACAAGGCATTACACGTCTCGACAAGGTGACTGTGGCTTGACACCTCTCGATAAGGTGATCGAGGATTGACACCCCCTCAATAAGGTGACCGAGGTATGTTACCCTTCGACAAGGTGTGGTCTACTTACAAAGGTAAACCAAACATGATAATATAAGATAACTTGTGTAACTTGTAAAATCATAGATATCTTCATGAATTCAATACATACAATCCTATAATCATCATAAAGTCACATCACTTATAAACCATGTAGTAGTTCATTACTAACTTGAGAATCCTTGGCAAGACAATTTATCAAACACTTGGTGGGTATGTACTGCTAGTTAAAAATCATGCAATTCAAGAGTGAAGTAATATGAGAAAAATTAATGTAAATCACCTCACCAATACTTAGTAAAATCCTCATGTAAGATACCTTAAAATCCATTATCAGATCTCATAATAGATCATAGTTTCATAGCTTAAAACATGCATAATTTCAATAGAAGAACCAATTTATAGTATAAGCTTGAAATTGACAAACATACATATTTGATCAGCATTTCATAAAACCCCAATATAATTTGTAATCAAAATCCATTATAAAAGATACCTATAGAAGATAAACTTGGAAACATGTAATTTTTCATAAGATAGAAAGATTGAGCTCCATAGGTGAAAGGACCTCATAAATAAAACCACATACCTCAAACTTGGATTTTCTTAATGTAGACTTAAAGGAGACTTGAAGCTTGAATGGAGCTCTTAAGATTCAGAATTATTCTTGAGACACTTGAATTTGGATAAAATATTTGGTAAAGTGTTAGAGAGGATTTTGAGAGGGTCTTTGTCACAATCCAAGCCTCGGCCGTAGACGTGACACGACGAATGGGGATCCTGTAGGAACCCACAATAAGCTCTAAGTATATCATACCTACATTATTGGTCGCAAAAGCAATAAAATACAACCAGAGATAGTATATAGGGTCATACGGGCCTAAGGGACAATTCTCATATCATAAACATCAAGAGTCAAGAGAGAGAGTCAAAGCTTAAAGCTTAGATACTTAGTGGGGGCCAAGACAAGCTATTAGGCTCACCCTTATAGTCAACATTTATATAGAAGAAAGATAGTCTTAGAATATAGCAAGAGATCATAAGAATCGTCTCTGAAATGGAGGACTTACTAAAGAGCTTGTGAGATGTCGTACTAGCCACGTGAAGAAGGATAATCAAGTGGGGTACTGATTCCTATATGGTTATATCATGTAGGCATAAAATATGCGTTAATACATTGAATGTACTAAGTAAATAGGATGCAATGTAACAAGTTATAAGCACCATAAACAAAATGCATAACATAGGCAATGAATAAGCATATAGCAGTATGGCATGTATGAATGATACTTGAAGTAACACTATGTTTATATAGAACATAATACACTTGTAGTAAAACCATGTTTATATAGAACATAATACATATATAAGGAGTGACCATTGTTAGTGCATATCCAAGGTCTACCATACCCTTGGAGAGGCGAATGAGGTACGAACCCCTCAATAGGTTGATGAGGTACAAATCCCCCAATATGGTTGATGAGGTAGAAACCCCCAGAATAATTGATGGAGTACGAACCCCCCCAACATGGTTATCAAGGTACAAACCCCTTGACATGGTTGCATGGGACTACCTCCCGAGCAAGGCAATCGAGGTACAAACCCCTCAACAAGGTTACCCGGGCCTACAACACCCCGAGTGAGGCTTGGTTAATTCCCAACACTATAGAGATAATATCATATACATACCTTCCTTTCATAATCATATAGTCATTCAACTCATAATACATGCATTGGACCTTTAATTCCCCAAGAAACTCATAAGCGGACATTTTATCAAACACTTGATGGGTGTATAGTGCTGGTGTAAAACCATGCAATTCAAAAGTGCAATCATGCTATAAAATCCAACATAAAACCATTAATAGATACTTGATAACATCCTTAAGCAAATACATCAACACCTTTTATCAAATCTCACAATAGATCATAGATTCATAGTTCAAAACATACTAAAACAACTCTAATTTCATAAAATCCTAACATAATATGCAGTGAAATTCATAATAAGTAAGATCCATGAGTAAATCAACTTTAAATCATACAATTTTAGGTAAAAAGAACCTTGGGTATCATAGGTGAAAGGAACCCATGAAAGAAACCCACATACCTAGCTTGGGAGAATAGCTTGATGAAGATTGGAGATGGAGACTTGAAGCTTGAATGTTAACCTTAGAATCCGGATGAGTTTTGAGACTTGAATTTAGGAGATAAAATATTATCCAAGTGTTTGAGAGTATATTTGGGAATGTGTTGAATGATATGAGAGTAAAATAAGGATAAGTATAGACATTTTCATGCATGGAAACACTTAGTCCCAAGACCAAAGCCTTGGACCGAGATAGAAAAACTGGGCAAAATTTGTACTGAGGCATGCCCTTGACGCATCACTCTAGGGGCGCGAAAACCTCTCTAGAATTTGATTTTTGGGAAATTGAAATTGTAATCATTTGCTCTAAAATTGGGGTTAGACCCATGTCTCACTCAATTTGACCTCCTTGAACAAGAATATGAAGTTGGATTTTCGATAATGGGTTCTCTAACACCTGAGCAAGAATATGGAGTTGGATTTTCGAAATCACGCATGGATTTTTTAGATATATAGAAATTACGATTATGGGCATTTTCAATGCACATTTTGGGGGGTTTCACTCATATTACAACTAGTCTTGAACACCAATGAACTAGCCACGTGTTAGTGGAAAAGGAGTGACGGTCCCAACATTGTGACTTCATGTTAGCAAAATATGTATTAGTATATTAGAATGTACTAAGTATGTGAAATGCAATGCAAACATGAAATTGTAATGCCATCTTTCATAAATTTAAGGTCTCTATACATAAAAGGGTAAGGTTATCATTTAAAATGAGCTCAAGCATGGATAAGTAATATAACTCAATATGAAGTAAAAGTAATGCATTATATGAAACACATGTGATAGAATGGGGACATCAAAACTCACACTTTGTGGAAAGACTGTAATTGACATATAAGATCATGTGAGCTACTACATGAAGTACATCATAACCCCCTTTGTTCGCATGGGGGACTACCTTACCAGGTGGAACTCCATGAACTTAAGCATGCATCATCATTTAAAATAAATGGTCTACATGAATCCACTAGCCTAGCCTATAAGGGCTCCTATGATGGCATATAGTTAATGGGGCAAAGGGTTGCTACTAGGGTTCCCTTACCAAATCCCCAATGCCTCATTCAAGGCTAACTTATCCGACGAAATACTTTAAAACATGTTCTTAGTCAAGTACCAAAACTCAGAATCATAAATAGCAATTTCATATGCGTAGCTTAAAACATTAAGAACCACCAAGTGAGAATTGTCCTTTCACTTTGGGGACCATCATAAACATCTTTTAAGGACATCATTAATATACCTATGTTTTTGACAAATAATTAACTTAAAACCTTTCATTTATGCCCTCATCATCATCATCATCATCATCATATTGTGCTAAGATCAACTTAAAAATAGTAGGCTTGTAGCATGATCATAGGAAAAATATGTATCTTTAAATCATATAGTAAGCAACCCAACATCATCAGTTAAACTCTTATTTTTGTGGTCATAGTCATTAACTTAATATTTATGGAAAAACATGGCAAAACATTACATGATATCATTGGTGACAAAGTGCATGGTAGTGCATCATAAAATTATTATTTAAATTGTTGACATACATAATGGTATTCTTAATGAACTTAAAGAAAAGGTAAAAATGTTTAAGGAAGGATTTTGTGGGTTGAAGAAACCTATAAATCAACTCACATTCCTTGATTGGGAGCCTAGGAAGAGGGGCTTGATGTTTGGGGAATAACCTTGAAAACCCTAGCTTTTGCCTTGGTCTTCTTGAGAGTGTTTTCCTCAGAATATTTGAAAAGATAGGAGAGTGAAGTGATTGAGAGAGTCTTAGAAGTTTTTAGGTCTAACAAGGGTTTTGGAGAACTAAAAAATGGTGTATTTTAAACCTAGGATTCTTGGAAAGGATAAAAATATCCTTTATTAAAACTTTCGAATTGAATCCATAAAACCCTAATTACGGATCATGGACTAACCATGTGTCATGGTTTGAGTCATCTTGTTCACCTTTTTTAATCTTCAAAGACTAGTTCCCACTGGCCATTCCACAAAACCTTTCTACGACTTGTGGATCAGTCTATAGGATGTAGAAGTGCTTTGGTTCCTAACTACATTTAACCAATTTTCTATCCTTCCGGACTCCATCTATGAAGCTAAACCATGGACTGTAAAAAGGACCATGAATCATCCCATTGGTCATGGTTTCATTTCTACACACCTCAATTTTTCATTATCTCAGGGCATGAATCTATCAATCTGATGTGCCGCAAAAATATGACACTTTTGATGCTTAAAACTTAGAATTTTGTGTGTTCCCAAAGTGATTCTAGTAGGTTTGACGTGTTTTTGTATTTGTTTTTCAGTATTTCAGGAACCTTGATGATTTTTTGGCCAAGTTGTATAAATTACAATTTTTGAGGATTTATGAGTCCCTTTAAGGGTTATGCTTTATTCCATGGGTGGTAGGTTAGTTTTATGGGTTAGATGCAGTGAAGGGTTGATTTTCAGATGTGAAGGTAACGAGTTATCAGATGAGCTATAGATTCTTTGGCAGCCCATATGTGTATTCGTATTCTAAAGATAAAAAAAATATGCTAAGTGTCGAATTGCTATCAGACGAGGGCTCCTATGAGTCGTAAGTCAGGTGACAGGTCATGGATAAGGTCGTGTCTGGAGAATTAGTATTTTGGAGAATTGCTATCAGATGAGACTCCTTATGGGCCATAAGTCAAAAAATCACCTATAAGAGGAGTTCATATATAGAAGTAAATTTTTGTGAAGTGCAAACTACAAAGGCCAGTTACAAGTCATGATTTCATGTACGACACGTAACCTTGATTGTCCGATTTTCGATTCCAATTTTCTTATTTCATGTGGGATTTGGTTTTCAGTTATTATAAATTAATTTTTAGGCCCTTTTTAGAGGGTGAGGAGTTAGAACGTTAAGACTTCATTACTTGTGATTATTATTATGTTCTTGTCGATTTCTTTGGATATTACATATGAGTTATTACATTGTAATTTCTTGTGAAGATTTTTGATTTTGTATTTTTCAATTTTGGAGATATAAAAAAGTGGAGGTCATGTATTAGGCAGCAGATTAATAGGTCAATAGGGTTAGGCTGATGTCTGGCGATGGGATATAGTAGAGTAATAGGTTCAGTCGTGCCTTTATATCTTGTATTGTCATATCCATTTTTATATGTTAATTTTATCGTATGTGCATACTATCCTGTGTTTTTCCTTATTAATCGTTCCTTTTGTGTCCTTTCTTGTCCTTTCCTTTTTCTCATCTCTAGTTTATTCTTATTATGGGTTTTTGAGATGAGGGATCCCAAGAAACAACTTCTCTACCTCTATGAGGTAGTGGTAAGGTTTGCGCACAATCTACCCTCCCTAGATCCCACTTGTGGGATTCTACTGGAAATGTTATTATTGTTATATTTTTTTAATTTGTTATTGTAAGTGTTTCGTCATGCTATTCTATAACACGATTTCTTCATCTACTATGAACATAAATAAATCCACAACTAAGATTGTAGGAATCATGAAGAACTAACGAAGTAAAAGTTGAATAATTCGTAATCCTTTGAAAGTGTGCATATGTGTATTAATTATCTCTTCGATTAGAATGCTTTTTAACGGTGGTGAATATTAGATATCACCTAATTCTTACTAGATCAAGGGGGTAATAAATTGATAAGAGATAATTAGTAGGATTCAGTATGATTACTCTCGTCTCTTCAACCTGAACGGAACAAGGTATGGTTGTGCTGGGACAAAGGTAAGGATTAGTAATGCAACACTGAGGGGATGAATCAAATCACACAGTGAAATTTTCTTAACATCTGGATCAAAGGGTTAGGTAAACATAACTTACCAATTCTACATGCTAAACACTACAAAAGATTACAATTATTTGGCTATACTACGTTAGAAACTCATGAGAAACACAATACCCTAGTTACTTCTGATATCACAATGCTTGCAAATGACAATTTGACTCTAGCTTAGGTTTATTTCTCGTATTTTACATACTCCCCTTTGGTAAATAAATAGATTAATTCAATCTAATTGCTCATAATTCCAAGTCTAGAACTTATTCCCTATGGGATGATGTGCTGTCAAACTAAAGCACTTTTGATGCTTAAAACTTGAAATTTTATGTGTTCCTAATGCGATGTTAGTTGATTTTATGTATTTTTTTTATGTGCAGGATTCCAAGGTTGGATTTGATTTTGGGAACAAAATGTAGATGTTGCTATTTTTGGTAAAGTACGAGACTCTTGATGGTTTGTAGTGCCTTTTACGGGTCGTGAAAGAGGTTTCGTGGAACTTAAGTGAGAGGCTGATTTTCTGAAGTTTGGTCTACGAAGATGCAGACAAGTCATGGATTACTTTACGAGTCTTAGATCATATTTCGTGCCCTAAGGATTAGAGAAGGAGGACTTTGAATATTTATCAGATGAAACCCCTTACAGGCCTTAGAACACTTTATGGGTTGTAAAGGGTTGTCAGAGATCCTAAGTCTAGTTTTGCAGCAACAATGTATGAGACTCCAATTATGGGTTGTGAAACACAATATGGTCCGTAAAGCTGTTCGTGAGACGTGACAACCCAGCTATCCTATTTTGTTTCAGACTTATATTTCAAATATTATAAATAGGTCTTTAGGTTGATTTTCATTAAGTTTTCAGAGAGTTGGACAGTTTGAGAGAAAATATAGTGAGATGGAGTAGAGAAAACATTGGAGAGTTTTGAGAAACACTTGTACTTTGATTTGATCTTATAATCTTGTGATTCTCATTGAAGCTTGGATTCATTTGTTCTTAATTCAATTGTGTAAGTGCTTTGTTATGTTATCCCAATTCATAAGTCTTGTATCTACAAAAATCATGAGTAGCTAAATCTACAACTAGGGTTGTGAGAACCATGAGGAACTAACAAGGTAAAACCTTATGATTCCTAATTCTTGGAAAGTGTGCATACATGCATTAATTAATTCTCTTCATTTTGCATATTTTCTGATAGAGGCAAACATTATAACCCACCTAATGTTACTGACTAGACCAAGGTAGTAATGAATAGGAAAATAGATTAATTAATATGATTTAATTGATTTGTTCTCGTCTAATCAATCGACCTAGCCAAGTGGAGGTTGTGCTGGGACTAACAGGTAAGGGTTAGTAATGCATACTAAGGAGATAGGCCAAGTCACATAGTGATATTCACCTCTCACCTGGAACAAAGGGTTTGTTGAACTTAACTCAATGTTCTACATGCTACACACTACAAAAGAATTAGGTTATCTTGTAATACTAAGTTAGGAAATCATGAGGAACACAGTACCCTAGTTTCTCTCCATATTTGTTAAACTTTTGTTCTAGATAGGTTTACTTTTCTACTTGTTATTGAAAAGCCCCCATTTTGGGGTGATAAGTAGTTTAATCACTCAAATTGAATCAATTGAATTTTCCCAAGTCTACGTATTCCTTATGGGTTCGACCCTAACTTTGGTTAGGTTCTATTTCCTAACAACGACTGCTTTATCCTTAAAAAGGAGGTGTAACTTGGACGACATCATAGGATTGACCCTAACCAGTGTTAGGTTCTATATTTTAACAACAATCGCTTATACCTTGAGTTGGAGGTGTATTCTGGGCATGACAAATATTTTGGCACCGTTGCTGGGGAATACGACTTTTAGATTGGTGGAATTAGAGTAATTTGTGAGTTAATACTTATTTTGCTTATTTTATGTTTCTTGTTGTTTTGTTTTGTTTCAGCATACATGTGTAGTGTATGCCCAATACTTATAGTCGATAAGAAAAAGGCACCCAGTAGGCATCATCGACTGACTGAGTGAAATAATATATATATGAAAAATCAAATATAGAGAACTGCAACACATCTAGCAAATGAAACTCAGATCAAGTAAATAATATGTCTAGAGAATTCCCAACCCTCAGCTGAATTAACCTAAATGATGAAAAATAATATCGACTGACAAGACTGAATAAGCCCATACCACAACTATCATCGACTAAGATGTAGCGCTATACACAAGTGAAGGGCCCTAGTATCTATGTATGTATGCCACTCGGGTCCCCATAAAAGCCTAGATGATACAACCACACACAATCTAACCGATTGAACATAACTAAACCCAACAGAATCACCATAGAACCCAACTCTCAACATTATATGATTAAAGGGTCGGTACATTCATGTAACACTATAATATCTATGCCTATATGCTAACTAGGCCCCTATAAGTCTAGAAAGTACACCCACGCACAATCATGGATTATAGAGGTGTAGGGATACAAGGATCGATAGCTGATAGAAAACTATCAACCACCCAACCGAATCTAATCCAACAACCCAACTAAGAGAGGAGGAGAGAAAAGAGAACCTAAATCAGAACCATGAATGTGACTCAGTAAGTACCCTTGTCTAATCTAGACTGGCCTTTAGACTATGCTTAGACTGGACCTCGAGCAACCCCCTAGACAGGCTATTGGGAGGAGGGGGGTGAAATACCCTGGACTGTACATCAGGGTATGATAAACTCAAATGTTACCCTGGACTAGACATCAGGGTGTGATGAACTCAGACGATACCCTGGACTGGACATTAGGGTGTGCAGTACCTCGGGCTAGAAATTTGGGCATAATGACAGACTGTGCCCACACCACATAGTCAGGACTAGAACACACACAATTAGTTTCCTAGAACATAACATTTTCCAAGTGTTCGACCACCCAACAGGCACACAAGCATCCAAATAGATGTACATATCAACATAAGTAGTATATGTTTATATGTAGTCATCAATAGGTTCATCCCATCTTAAAATACTTCAGGTATCTAGAATAACCAAAGATAATCCAATTGATATGTGCTTTGACATGCTGAACAACAGTAGATAGCCTAACAGGCCTCCCTAGGTATAGCATGTATCTCCCAGGTAGAACCATAACCCAAATGCCAAGTAGCCTAGTACAACGATCAACATTCCCACTGATAAGTATAGCCAGGAACCTAGACAACCATATACAAGATAGGTTACAATTGTAACAAGTCCCTAGGGCAAAATAGCAAGCAGCCCAGCTGATAAATGCAACAAATATCCCAACCAACAATGCACAACCCAACTAAAACCATGGGTATAACATTCATCTCACATTGAGGATCATATTTCAGTCACTAGAGAATCAAGAATATGTTACATCGATAGAATCACAATAACATAATCATAACCATAGAGTTACAAGGTGTAACTCAGAGTATAACCGGCAACCAACCTCTCAAATATTCCGTAACATCAGTACCAAACCACCAACATAGGTAAACAAGTATGAAAGTAGACATATATATCAATCCCACAACATACATTTTCCTAATAGAGTCATATCCCAGTATCTAGCCCACAAGTAGTTCAGTAGTATCATGTCTTATATCAACTGTCACAAGGCCAAATGAGAAGCACACTCACAATATTTCTGAGAGTATAGCATGTTTCCCCCATTTACCAACAATTATAACAAGTGTACAATAGTTAACAGTGGTGTAAAGAACCATATATCTCATATAGAAATATAGAAGCTTGTCTAACCAAGGGAAACGAAACCACTATCTAAGCATCTACAAGTACTCCGAATGATTATAGATAGTCGCAGCCATATCCTAGGTATTTAGGAAAATAAGATTATAAGAATCATAGATACATACCAAAACTATTCCACAATGGAACTCATAGTCAACTATCCACCCCATAAGCTGTCATGCCCCGGGAGGGTACCTTGTGCGTAACTGGCACTCGAAGATTATTACTAGTACCCAAGCAGACCACCTAGTGTCATTGCATTCATTCTATCAAATCATATGCAGAAGATACACAGAAATAATAGACTATTAATGGGCTATCACAATCCTTATCATAATCTATACGAAAGAAGTATCTCCATTGAAGGAAAGGGGAAAACATACAATCCCAACAATCAACAATTAACCGTCTATGTCTATGCTACCTCTACAACTATACTCTAAGAAGGTACCATGAAAGGCTATGGATACCATAATAAAAGAAATGCTGAAATAAAGTAAATGACATAATCATCCTCCAAATGCAGGGGAGGACTCACCACAATCTGAAATAAAAGCTCTGAACCTCAATGATTGGGTTGCTTAAGTCCTCTGTCTACAGAAGCTGCATCATAAAATGACAGCACCAAAACAACGTTAGTACATGGAATGTACTTATGTAAAATAGGCTAAAAGTAAGCAAGGTAAGCAGGGTGCACGAAAATATCAATTCATTTAGCGTTCATCTTATCTCGAATAAGGAATAGATACCATTTCATTTAACATTCATTAAAACCAACGAATTTAATGTTGACATAAGAGTACTATCAAGAGTGAACCTTATATAGAAGTTTCTCAGACTTAGACCCATCACCTATGAGCTAGTGATGGTACAACGAAGTGATGTCATTATGGCATACGCCTAGTACCTTGCCAGGGTAGAAGGCATACATTATGGGATCAAAAGTACAAATAATATTAAGTTCTCTTTTGGGACTGAAGAAACATCCATTACTCACAGTCAATCCTCACCTATGCTGGCCACATAGTTATGAGTATGAATGGGACTCACTCTTACCCATGTCGGTACTCAATACTTCTCCAATAGACTCAATATGCTTATAAACATCAATATCCATCCTTTGACATCTTTTTAGCTCCTTTCGGACTAACACATAAATTCATTATTCGTTCGATAACTTGAGAAGTTGAGAATATTTCTTTAAGATTACATTCAACCTCTTTGAGGTTCTCAATTCAATATTATCAAACTTTAATTCATTAAGTTCAAGACCCGGACCACAACTAACAACTACAATCATATGATCAAGGCACTAGATGAAACCTTTAGGTTCGTTTTGGCAGTATCAAGCAAGGGAAACATGCAATTTAGGTAACAATCATACAATAATGCATAAAATCAGTAAATACAAGTAGGATGATCATCAATTTGAAATAGTATATATAACTAAAGATAATATTCAAGAAGTTCTTCAAGAATTTCAACTTAAGACCCTCAACTACCAATTTAAAACTTAATCTATACATTAGGGCACATGGAAGAACAATTCCATATTTTGGGTAGCCTTTACATACCTGGGATAAAGATTGAACTAATCTTCAACAACAACTTGGACCCGTACCTTCAATCCTTAGGCTTTTCTTTGCTTGCTCCCTCAAAACTTACTCTTAAAACTTCTTAGAATGTGGGTTTTTTTAAAAACCCTTGCATAAAAAATAGATCTTAAAAATACATTTTGAGGTATTAAAATGGGTTAAGAATACCCAAAATACCCTTTTCCAAACTTAAAAGAAAACTCGTCACCAAAATTACACTAGCCCACGATGCGGACTCATCGTGTACCAATGTATTTTTGAAAATTCAACCTCTATCAAAAATTAAAGGAAAAACATAAGTGTGGATCTGGGATGGGTCCACATTGCAGCCCTGTCGCACACCCTCACTATTTTAGGTCTGCAATGGGTCCACTTCGTGGCCCTGTCGCGTACCCTTACTGTTTCTTAGCCAACTTATGAAAACTAATTTTTGATGGATTGTTGTTAAATTAGGTCGAGACCATTTTCTGACTCTACTGTTCACGTTAATTGCAAATCCAATCTCAGATTTCCCCTTAAAGCTTTAGAAGATGCGTTGCGCGTATGATACATTTTACGAGTATTTCGATAATTTCACAGGCTGTTACATAATTTCCCCCTTGGGATCATTCATCCTCGAATGAAGAGTAAAGGTTGAATGGAAACATAAATAACCACAGAACTCATTTCATTCCTCACTCGGGAACACTCGAACTCTCAACTATCCATCACCTATGTATCTCTTTCTTAGACTTAGAAATAAAATAAGATAAGGGCATCAACTCAATGAAAGAAGACATTCAATAATGTTAAGGATCAAAACATTTACTTTTAACATCATCATCATTTCGTATGAATAGGTACAGGAATTTGAGTTTTATCACTTCCCCGACTTCCCACGTAGCTTCCTAAATAAATTGATTCCTTCATAGGACATTAACGGAGGCTATCTCTTTGTTCCTCAGCTTATGAACTTGTTGGTCAAGGATCTGGACTAGAGTTTCTTCATATGATAAGCTATCCTTCACACCCATACTCTCTACAGGGATCGCTAACTCTAGATCCCCTAAACACTTCTTCAGCATAGACACGTGGAACACCGGGTAAACTTTATCTAGCTCGGAGGGAAAGTCCAGCTCATAAGCAACCTTCCTAATCCTTCTGACAATCTGATATGGTCCGATATAATGGGGACTCAGCTTCTCTTTCTTCTCAAACCTTAACACCATTCATGGGTGACACCTTCAAATACACCAGTCATCTACCTCAAATTCCAAGTCTCTTCTCCTCGCATATGTATATGACTTCTAGCGACTATCGGCTGTCTTCAACCTTTCTTTGATGATTTTCACCTTCTCCATAGACTGGTGGAAAAGATCTGGTCCAATAAATGCAGCTTTATCAACCTCGAACTAGCCAATCGGTGACCTACATCTCCTCTCATATAATGCTTCATAAGGGGCCATATGAATGTTGTCATGATAGATATTATTTTATGTGAACTCAATCTATAGTAGAACATCATCTTAATTTCCCTTGAAATCGATGACACATGATATCAACATATCCTCCAAAGTCTGAGTAGTGCACTCTGCCTGCCCATCTGTCTGGGGTGAAAAGCGATGCTCAAATTCACCTTCGTACCCAATCCCTTCTGAAAAGATCTCCAAAATTAAAAGGTGAATTGAGCTCCCCTATATGAGATGATGGACAAGGGAACCCCATCAACCTCACAATCTCATGAATGTAAAGTCGAGCATACTCCTCAGCCATATTAGTTGTCTTAACTACCAAGAAGTGAGTTGATTTCGTCATCCTATCAATAATCATCCATATCGAGTCATGCTGCTTTCTGGATCTTGGTAAGCCAGTACTAAAATCTATGTTGATCACTTCCCACTTACACTTTGAATTTTTAAAGTTCTGAGCTCATCCACATAGTTTCTGATGTTCAACCTCAACCTGTTGGCAATTGGGACACTTAGAAACAAACTCAATATCGTTCCACCAATAGCCTTACCTGAAGCATGGTACATCTTAGTGGAGCCAGGATGGATGGAATATCTCGAGATATGACCTTCGGCCATGATTCTATCTTGAATACCCTCAACATCGAGTACACACAATCTCTTGATATCTCAATACCCCATCTCTCCCTTTGGAGAAAACCATTACCTTATTCTTGTGAATCATTTCTTTTAATAGGAACAAGACAGGGTCTTGGTCTTGCTTCTCTTTCATTTCTGACACTAAATAAGAAGCATAACCATTCTGAACATTGACCCTACATTCGTTGTTCTCCTCAAGTTGTGCTGCCAATCGAGCCAATCTATGCACTTCCTTCGCTAATTTTCTCTTCCCCTCCTCCACATGGGCAGTGCTACCCATGGACATCCTACTAAGAGCATCAGTAACAATGTTGGCCTTTTCTGGTTGGTAGATAATGCTCATATCATAATCCTTGAGTAACTCTAGCCACCTCCTCTGTTGCGAGTTAAGCTCCTTCTGACTGAATATGTACTGCAAACTCTTATGGTTAGTGAACACGTCCATATGCACCCCATACAAATAGTGAATCCAGATCTTAAGTGCGGATACCACTGCTGCTAACTCTAGATCATGAGTTGGATAATTCTTCTCATGGATCTTTAGTTGTCTTGAAGCATAAGTTATCACCTTCCCTCTCTGCATAAGCACACAACCCAGTCCAACTCTAGATGCATCATAGTATATCACGAAGTCACTCGATCGGTCTGGCAAGGTCAACATTGGTGCTATAGTCCATCTAGTCTTCAACTCCTAAAAACTCTTTTCACATGCCTCAGACTACTGAAACTTGGGCTTCTTGTAAGTCAGCTTTGTAAATGGGGCTGACAGAAAAGAGAAACCTTCAATAAATCAACAATAGTCACCTGCTAAACCCCAAAACCTTTTTATTTCTACTGGAGAAGTTGGTCTTGGACAGTTCTTAGCCACCTCCATTTTCTAAGTGTCCACCATAATACCATCTCTAGAAACGACATAGCCTAGGAAAGCCACTCTAAGGTGATTAGCATGTCCTCTTCATCCCTCGTATATACCAGAATGTTATCAATAAACACAATCACGAACATATCAAGATATAGTCTGAATACCCTGTTTATCAAATCCATGAAAGTTACAGGTGCATTTGTCAACCTGAAAGACATGACCAAAAACTCAAAATGGCAATATCGTGTACTAAGGGCTATCTTATGAATATCATTTCCCTTGCCTTCAACTGATGGTAACCCGATCTGAGGTTTATTTTGGAGAAACAGGTAGCACCCTAAAGCTGGTCAAAGAGATTGTCCTACCACATGAGATTTGTCTAGACTCAGCACTGAGATTTATCCAATCTCACTGGAATTTGCCTAAACTCAATTGAATTCTAGCCCACATCCACAAGGCTGACACAGAGTGGCTCTGATATCATTTGTAACGACCTGGCCCACTACTGTGAAGTATTGTCCGCTCTTAGGCCTAGCCAATCATGAATTTTGTCCCTTGGGCTCCCCCAAAAGGCTCTTCAAAGTATATAGACCAGTTTATTACTTTATATACCCAGCATCTCTCCTGTGTTTTGTCGATGTGGGACATCTCCTCTCAAGTTGGGTTGTTACATATATACTCAGCGAAAAATAGAGATTTTACCTCAAAATACATGCCAAAATGAAAATCTGATGCCACCATGGCGTTCCTTGCAAAAATTCGTACAGTGTAGCTTTTTGGATCACTCAAAGCAGATGAAAAATGAGATCAAAATTGCAATGTTAAGGCGGAGAGAAAATATATTTCTATTATATAGAAGAGCGAATCCAAGGACGACCAAGGGCAAAATTTTCTTTTCACGCTAGCAAAATATCTATTAAAAAAGATATCAAGAAAACCTAATTAGTTCTATAAACATCTTTTATAAAAAGATGAAATAGATTATGATTAAGGGTAATTTCATATTTTCAAGAAAAAATAAATAATTCTAGAAGAATCTTTTAATAAAAAGATGAAGCATGAGGAATAAAGGATATATCTATTGTTCTACCCTAATTTATTAAAATATTATATATTTTTTATTACACTTGTTCACTAAATTCAATCTATATGGTTAAAAATCTAAGACAAATTTCATATATTAACCTTTTCTGAAAATTTATTTTTTAAATTATATTTATTATACGAAACAGTAATAACTAGGATGATTAAAGTCATTTTGTACAATTATTACTAAAACAAATAAGCTTAAAGTAATTGTTACATTATTCCAAGAGTGTATGAAATTTTCATAAAAGTTAATCCAACTTCTAAAAAGTTTCAATAGACATATAATAAAACAAAAATCAAATATACTTTAAGATGTGGGGTTGAATTATTTCTTGAAAAGATTATGAAAATTTTTTATTTTTATTTTTTTTAAAAATAACTCAAGAATCCAATTGTTTTATTTTGTTATGAGTTAAGAGTTAAAAGTCTATTAAACTTGATACGTTTTATTAAATGCACATTTTCATTATGAGATGTCTTAATTAACTATTAATCCATTTTGTTATTAGTTAACTTTCTTTTCTTTTATAAATTAATATGATAACTAAACTAATTACTCTATTTTTTAATTATTTTAATTTAATTCTTAATATTTTTTTTCTATTCGTTATATTTACTTAAAATAACTGCTTCAATATAAAAATATATTATTTTAAATATAATTAGTAACCTTACAAATAAAATGATGGATGACATACTTGCATATAAAGTAAACTATAAAATACTTGCTAATTATAAAGGAGTAGCTTTTTATTTAAATATATAATCAAATTTTTTACTTTATTAGATTTAAAATGTATAAAGTTAAATATTTTTTAGCGAAATTTTGATGATAAAAAAATGAAAAAAGAGTATTTTTAATATTATTTTACTTTGAAATTAATCAAATCAAAATTTTAATCAATTATAGTAGATTACTTATTTTTTTCAATTTAGCTTAATAATACTTTTTTTTTGTTGAAATAATAATAAAAATGCAATTTCATACTAACAAAAAAATTGTCAAGAAAGCTATCAAGAAAAATAAATAATTCTATAAACATCTTTCAATATATAGAAAGATGACATGGGACTATGAACCACCTTTTTCTAACAGCCCCCATAACCTTAAAATTATGGAAGCAGTTTGCTCATTATGCTGGTATTATCGCAGAGTAACCCCACCTACAATAGTTAATTACTAGGTGGTAGAGTTGGGACATTGCTAAGAAGGTGCGATCTATCATGAAGGTTGTGCCTTCAATCATTATGTGCACCTTGTGGAAAAGATGAAATCTCAAAAGGCATAGAAAGTTATGACTTTTGACACCTTAGTTTTCCAGTGTCAACAACTCATATACTTTATAACTAGAGTCAAGTATCCATAGATGCAGGTTCCAATGGATTGAGTAGGGCTTTTACAAACCTTGGAAGCTTCTAGACCAAAGTTGTATCAATATCTTATGATGAGATGGACTCTTATAGCTATCAATTAGATAAAGAGCAATAGTGATGGAGCTAGCAGGGGCAATCCTGGACAGAGTGCCTATGCATTCTGTCAAAGGGATTACCATGTCAACTTTATATATGCTGAAGCAAGGGCAATTGGTTTCAAAACTAACCTAGAGGCAGAAAATACTATAATTCTAAGGTGTCTGAGCTATTTTATGCACAATCAAGTAAATTATCTGCTCTTGGAAACTGACTCCTTAGGACTAATGAAAATCATTTGAGCTGAGTGGAAAATTCCATAGGTTGTTTGAGAGCAGATAGAAGAGATACAATCACTAATATATGCAATTTGTGCTAGCATAAACCATATTTACAGAGAAGCAAATCAACTTGAAGATAAGTTAGCTAATCAACATTAGATCAGGGAGGGAGTTTACAGTTTCACAATTTCTAGCAACTCCCGATTCAGTGCAAAAAATTAATTAACTGCAATAAGGCTCAGATTTACACCTTACACATTAAGACAAAGCCTATCAGACCCTATATATAGGGAGTAATCACAGTTTGCAAAAATAGGGGGTAGGAGTGTGCATGTACAACTTCAGATCCTATCTACATATGTGCAAAAACTACTCCTACATATGTACCATTGAAGCTATAAAAAATATCCCCATAAAAAAGTGGGTTTCGCATCTGATCTACTAGATAGGCTCTACAGTGGAGTAGAGCACAACGACTGATGCAACCTTATCTACAGAGCTTGGAAGAGGAAAAGGAACTGGGTTAGGATACCTTCAAAAGGTCTAAGCTTAGCAATCTTAAATAAGTCAAACCTTACCCTCGAAATGTGCTTCGCGACCAAGATCTTCATACTGCAAATAGTTCCTTTGATATTCATGCAAAAAAGACTAGTAATGAGGAGCAAACGTCGGAGAAGAGGGAAATTAAAAGAAAGTGCTTACCAAAGATGAAAAAAAACAATGACCAATATGTTAATGTTCATAGAAAACATTTAGTTGAGATTAATTACCCACAAGTACTTAAGCCTAAAGTGTGAATTTGTTAGAGCTTCCAGATACATCGAACTGTCAAGCACTAGATAAGCCATTTTTTGAAAACCCAAGAGACTTGTGAAGGAGGTTGGGGTTTTATAATGTTCTTTTAGGTTTTGGGTTTTCAGTTTGGGCCACCTTCGACAGACTCTTTATATTTCTCCTCTCTTATTTTGAGTATCACTAAATTGGCCCAAGTCTATATTTAATCCAAAAAAAATAACTCAGTTCAACTTATAGGTGAAAGTTCAACACTGGCCGTCCTCATTGGTTTGATTCTAAAGTTTGGAAAGCTCCATCTCCATATTGGAGAGTCCTATAACTGGCTTACGAAGGGCTGGGAAAGAGTTGAAGAGATAGAGTCCTTCAATGCAATGACTCAAGGTGGTGAGATTGTCAACAGGTCTATTAGCCTCTCTAAAGCAATGACTAATATAGGATCTATTTTCTGTGATTAATTTTCTAGCGTCTTAAATTATGTCATTGATCCTCCATGTCGGTTCACATTCTCTTTTAATACATTTGGTTAATAACATGGAGACTGTCTCAATCCAGACATTAGAAAAACCTCTGTTAGCACACCATTTAAGGCCAAAAAAAAGAGCTGCTATTTTCATGTTATTGCTTGTATCAGGTCCCAAGTTAATGCAGTAAGCAAATAAGTAGTTTCCTCATATGTTTTTGATCAAACCACCTCCACCACAACGACCTTGAATGCAACTCCCATCACTGTTGAATTTAACAAATATATTAGGAGGTTTTATCCACTTAACTATGATGATGCTTTTGTGCTTATATATTAAGTTGCAATTAATGCTAGTAAGTGACTTTCTAAAAAGAATATTGAGATAAACATAAATAAGTATTACATAAAAAATGATGAGAAGATCAAAGATTATGACCTATCATGCTTTTCTACATAACCACAAAATGTAAAAAAAATGCTAACTGTTTTACCTACAAGATGAACTTCATCTAATTAACATAAAGCAAAATCATTCTAGTGAATATACATATTTTAGATAAACATTAAGTTTACAATTTTTATCCTTTTGCTTCTCAAACAATGTCACATTTAAAATATTTTGTATTGTTTGTTCTTTGAAATATTCAATCAATTTTCTAACTGTCCATGATGAGTTCATAATTTTGATTTATATTAAGCTTAAATTGCCTAAGATATTGTCCTCAATGTGCTATTTTATCTCAAATACTGATCTAAATGTGTATTTGATGCTAGGAATGAGGAACAAAGTATAAAAAGGAACAAATCATAGTAAATCAAGTTAAAAGGAGCAAAAATGTACAAAAAAGGCAGTCAAAATCAACCATTGCCTAACATGTTCAGTGGTACACCAAACAAGAACATAGATCGCCTAATTTTAAAGAACCAAACTCTTCAATTACCGTAGCAATTTGTTGATGAGAAGAGCAATTCGGTGGATTGCTAAAGTGATTTGGCGGATTAATTAGTCATCATCTAATATTACAGAACCTAGCAAAGAAAGAAGTTAAAATGATATTTAAATTAGCAATGTATGTTGATATTCGGTGAATCGCCAAATGAAGTCGGCGATCTATAGTTTGTTCGTTGAAGTTTACAAAAACTAGGATACTTAAAAGTGGTTTAACATGATAATGGTGTGACCATCAATGGATTGCCAAATATATTTGATGATCTCAATTTTGGTCGCTGAATGGTACGTTGAATATGAATAAAGCAAGTTGATTAATAAAAAATTGAGATAATGATGAGATCATTCAAATTGCATCTTTAAAATGGTTGCTCCAAGCAAATTCATAATGATAAAGTTTTCATTGATTCAAAAGGATCACACTAAAGGTCAATAACAAGAATAAAATAAAGTGTTCATTCAATCTTATGAAAAAGTTTGAATTCCTCCATAATGATTTGAAAAGTGCTTATATTTAAAACAATATAT
>JAOTQJ010000011.1:14779096-14789370 GCA_025642045.1 Solanum sejunctum | reverse complement strand
TTTTTCTCCCAAACTTTACCAAATCGAATCCATTAAGGACTTATGGGTTCTAACTTATGGGGTCTAACAAAGAAATCATAGAAGAAGGTGGAGTCATAGCGCAGAAAATCAAGACTACAGAGAATCCTGCTGATATGCTAGCAAAAGTGGTGACTGCAATCAAGTTTGGACATTGTTTGAACTTGATCAATATTGTTAGACATTGACTATTAATGTTGAAGACACAATCAAAAAATTTGTTTTTGAGAGAAAGTTGAAAATGGAGAATGTTGT
Organism: Solanum sejunctum; assembly: GCA_025642045.1. NCBI lineage: Eukaryota > Viridiplantae > Streptophyta > Magnoliopsida > Solanales > Solanaceae > Solanum > Solanum sejunctum. Next base: position 14,789,097 of record JAOTQJ010000011.1, on the reverse strand, counting down.
CAAGGTGGAGATTTGTTAAATTATGACAAGATTCAAAATTAGATTAAAGATTTGGTAGAAAGATTTTTTTCTCCATTGATATTAAAAGTCATGGTAAGTAATTTGTAGTTACACCTACCTTAATATTTTTTACATAATGATGCCATGGATGATATCAAGAGCAAGAATTCACTCCTATAAATAGGTAGCTCTTGGTTCATTTGTAAAATACCTCTTACTTGTCTTCTCATCTTCTAAGGCATTTGTTCTTCTTTCTCTCTTGTAATATTTCACTTGTACTCTTTGGAGTGAAATAAACATTGGTTGATTGTGTCTAAGGAGTAGGCAAAAGGAAACAAAACTTTGGCAAACCTCGTAAATTTCTGGTGTTCTTTTTTTTTTATTGTCTCATTTACCATTTAGTAGCTATCTTAGATATAACAGTTGTGATATTATCACTCTCTATATATTCAGCTTCCACAATATTTTTTGTCAATTTTTTAGTAATGATACTTGCATTAGTTATTCTGAGGTTATTTCTTAAATAATGTTTGAATTGGTGTACTAAAAATAGCATGCATTGCATAGTTCTAAAATAAAATATTTATTCACAAAAATATCTTTCATAAATATAGTGGAAAAGATATGAAAAAACTTTTGAGAGGCAATTTATTTTTAATCGTGCTAATGCATGCAAACGATCCCTTAATACCAATAGAGTATATAACTATTACTTATAATAGTTATAAAAGTATATCAAATAAGTAACTAGTAATACCGAAAGCTAATAACATATATTATTTTTCCTAATGCACTTTACGATTAGAAAGTGGAGTGAATAATGGGGATGAAGTGTTATAAAAAGAATAGATAAGCTAATTGTAGGCACACGTTTGTAACGAGCAGTATGTCCACCCTGTTCATACCAATCACCTTACCTAATTTAATTTATTCCATAAATAGAAAGCTTCCCACTATATATATCCTACACTCCACTCCACTCACCAGCTACTGCTTTTGAGAAAATGAGCAAATTGATGTCTTTTCTTCTTGCTGTAATATTAAACACTTTAATGGTGGTCATTCAGACCGATAACATGGTGGGTTTCGACACCGGAGGTTTGTACAGAGAGAGTTTTCCAAAGGGTTTTGTGTTTGGCACATCAACTTCTGCATACCAAGTAGAAGGTGCCGCTAGCAAGGATGGTCGTGGACCTAGTGTTTGGGACGCTTACGTCAAACAACCTGGTACATATATGTTAGTTTGACTTGGCTTAGAGTTTAAGAAAATATAAAAAATTTTTAATTTTGTGATCCTAAATTAAAGTTACGTCTCATGTTTTTAATCTTGTCACTTTAAACATGTCATAATTTGAAACCAATTAAAAAGGATAGGTCAAAATATGTATTATCATAACTTTTTGAACGATTTCGATTCAAATATGAGCTCTTTCCTTGGTGCAAAACAGGAAGTGAGCCAAATAATGCAAGCGGAGAAGTCTCTGCGGATCAATACCACCATTATAAAGTAAGTTGAATATTAGTGTTTGGTTAAACTTTGAAATCAACTAATTACCATATTTGATGAGAATTAGTTTGTATTTGATCAATAAATATAAAAAAACATTTCTGAGCAACAATATAATTAGTGTATGACCAGCTTTTTAAAAATGTCTGCGAAACATAGACAAAGAAAAAACTTTACGTCTTACATTGTTAAATTTTTAAGGATAATAAATCAAATTTACGTAGTTACTTTCTCATAAGAAGAATTTGGCGAGAGTATAGTGCACATAAATCATAGAGAATTAATTATTTCTAATAGACTCATGACTGAAAGAACATTCTGTAAAATAATTTGTTTTTTAAAAATATAAAAATAAAGAAGTTAAGATTTAAAGACCGTTGTAATTTAGAAAATAAATCAAATAAGCTACTTTTGCTGATGATGCGGAAGTATATTAAATTCCGAGTGTGAAAGAATTGTCTTTGGATAAAGTCTCTTTTAATCATCACCAAGCATATTGATAGACAAAATGATTAGTACTGTATTACTCTTTCTTGGGATGTGACAAAATAATTATAGAGAACAAAGAATCCAATAATTAGTCGAAAATATCATTTAACTGTAGAGTTACATTGTTAAATGAATAACGTATTAAAACAAAAATAACATATTCAAATATAATTTAACAAAATAAGTATCAAGTTATTTCTGACAAACCAGACTTATGAAAAATGACTGAATGGTACTTTTTGGGTACAGGAAGATATTGATATAATGGTGAAACTGAACTTTGATGCTTACCGTTTCTCAATTTCATGGTCCAGGATTTTCCCAAGTAATTTGATCATTCCTTTCTTCTTTCCACTTGTCAACTTTAATACCTACAAATAATAAAATAAACTGTGTCTCACTTTTCTAATGTAGATGGAACTGGACAAATTAACTGGAAGGGTGTTTCTTATTACAACAGGTTGATTGACTATACGCTCAAAAGAGGTAATACTCAACCTGCTTAAATATGGAGCTTTTTGGCACTACATATAAACACGCCTGTTATATATGTCTCATATTATATGGATATACAGTATGTAGTTGTATGCTATACCCATCGGTTTAAATTGAATCTCTATTTTTGCAGGCATTACCCCGTATGTTAATCTTAATCACTACGATTTACCTCAAGCACTTCAAAATAAGTACAAGGGATGGTTAGGTCATGAAGTCGTGTAAGTATATGAAGAAAATTATAATTTTTTTCAGTTGAAGAATACGGTATGAGTTTTTTGCGATTTAAAAATCTTGCAGGAAAGATTTTGCGGATTATGCAGAATTTTGCTTCAAGACATATGGAGATAGAGTGAAGAATTGGTTCTCATTTAATGAACCAAGAGTTGTTGCTGATCTAGGATATGATACTGGAATCTTTGCACCTGGAAGGTGCTCTAAAGCATTTGGCAACTGCACAGCAGGGGACTCTGCAACTGAGCCTTATATTGTTGCACATAATCTCATCTTGAGTCATGCTGCTGCAGCTCAAAGATACCGCGAAAAGTATCAAGTAGGTCACTGTATGTTGACGATTACATGTAGTTATTTTCCAGTTACATGACAATGCAAACTACTTTTAGACTGTCATTATGGAAGTTGAAACTATTTTGTTTGTGCTTTGAATGGTAATTGTTCAGCAAATCTTGACTTCATCTTCTAAATGCAATGACAGAAGAATCAGAAGGGGAAACTTGGAATTATCTTGGACTTTGTCTGGTATGAACCACTGACTAGATCGAAAGCTGACAACTATGCAGCTCAACGAGCAAGAGACTTTGAATTGGGATGGTACTACGTATATAAATAACTTAATAGAGTGGTCAATTCTCATTGATATTTGGTTTCCATAAGCATTGGACTTGCAATACAGGTTTTTGCATCCTCTAGTATACGGAGAGTACCCCAAAACCATGCAAAATATTGTTGGCAATCGGTTGCCCAAGTTCACAACGGAAGAGATTAAGATGGTAAAAGGATCAGTTGATTATGTGGGCATAAACCATTACACTACATTCTATGCATATGATCATTTATCCAAACCAAAAGCGCTTGCCTACCGGCAGGATCAGAACTGTGGATTTGCTAGTAAGTTTCTTACCTTTTTATTTCCAATATGCTATTAAGAAGCTCTGTTGATTCCAATTCATTTCTTTTCACTGATACAGATGATCGCAACGGAGTACCAATTGGTCCAAGGGTAAGCACATTGGAGTTAATATTTTTGTAGCTAAAAAGTACTATATCTTAACAGTTAGCTTATTCCTTTTCTAATTTTATTGCCTATAGGCACACTCCTATTGGCTCTACATTGTGCCTTGGGGTCTCTACAAAGCTGTCAACTATGTAAAAGAATACTATGGAAATCCTACAATCCTTCTAACAGAGAATGGTATACTTGTATAACTTTGCAATTCCAGACCAACTTAAAATTCACTTTGAGGACTAACCAACAGATGAATTTCAGGTATGGATTATGCAGGGAATATTTCCCTTTCAGACTCATTGCATGACACCAAAAGGATTGATTACTACAGAAGTTACTTGGCCGAACTAAGGAAGGCTGTTGATGAAGGAGCTAATGTCATAGGCTACTTTGCGTGGTCGTTGCTAGACAACTTTGAATGGAGAATGGGTTATACTTCTAGATTTGGTATTGTCTATGTTGATTACACAACACTTAAGCGATATCCAAAAATGTCAGCCTATTGGTTCAAGCAATTACTTAAGCGCCAAAAGCATTAAGCTCTGACCTTTTCCCTTGTATTGCATCTTTCTTATTGAAAGTGTATGCTTGTTTAGGATATGCCTGGTTAGAGTAATAAGTTGGTGAAGCTCTGCTTAGAGGATAGAATATCTAGTCAGGGGTAGAGTTGTTAGAATGTATGCGTCCATTATACTGGTCATTTGATATAGTAACGGTGTAAGAACAGAAAAAACAAATAAAGAACACTAGATTTTACATGAAAAACCTCCTTACAAATGGGAGGAAAATCCACAACTTATCTCACAGGCTTTCTCTACCAACTTCAATAAATATAAACAGCAAAGGTTTTTTATCAAAAATTCTTGTAACCTAGAAGTTAAATTCTCTACCTCGTCCTTATAATAACTCTATTACAAGACTTGAACCTAAGCAATATTTCTATGCCCACTACACAAACTAACTCTAGTTTATGTAGATTTCAACAACTTTGAACTGATCTTATAATGTTTAGAACATAAGATAAAACATCAAAACAATGAAACTAGGAATTCTCCTTGGATTGACTCTATAAGGTCCCTTCACTATGTTGAAGTTGTTCTTCCTTGGGAAAATGGCTTTTGCTTTGGATATTTTTGATTTTCAAAAATTTGATATTTTTTTGTTAAATACCTAGCGACAATCTCTTATGTTTCTTTCATTACAATATTTTTGAACAAGTTCCTGGGTAATGAGTCTAATTGTTAATAAACTCTCTTTAAAAGAGACAAAAAGAAAACCTAGAAGCAACACCATTGGTCAAGCTCACCTGTCATTATAATGCCTCTGTTGTTGTATCCATCAACATTGCAGAAAGTACAGTTTTACAAATGTACAAAATTGACTTGTCTGCATGTCAAAAACTTTACGGACTAGGTCTTTTGATCAAGTCCCTTTACTCTATAGTTTGTTAACTCGTCAAAATCTAAAGTAAAATATTTAATTTTTTTTGATGATAACAAACACACAAAGAAATTTTTTTCTATGAATCAAACTTTCAATCTGATTCCTCCTGAGAATCATACAACTGAATTTATGGAATGGATTAGGTTTTTTAGATATCATAATTGATTCGTTAAAAGATTTGTTAAATCATCAAAATAAGGCATAGTACTTTAACATTCATAATTCAACAAAATTTATTTTCTGATGATGACAAACTAAATTCAGTTTCCATTTTTACCAACATTTCTCTTTCACAAACATATTCTATTGGTTCCCCCTTACACTAACAATTTTCCTTCAACTTCAATCTTTTCAACCTTTTTTCTTTTGGTGACTGAACCTGGTCCCTCAACAGCTTATGGACTCAGTTCATTACCATGCTTCCTATCTGGCTTCAACCACAACAATGGCCACATCATTTGATTTAGCTTCACTATTAATTTTTTTAATTTTCAAAAGAGACACCTCCATTTTAAGTGCCTTTAGTGAGAAAAAGCTTTCATTTTTTCAATCATGTAATTAAAACCTCACTATCCATGAACCAAAATTAACTACTTACTCTTACTCTCTCCTACACAAAGAAATTACATGCTAGCCTTGGGAACCCATTTAAGCTTGAGCTCCCAAAATGCAGACAAGGGGATAATCAGTACTTTCTTGGTTCAAGGGGTAGATTTTTCTTTCATTTCTAACATTCAGACTAGATCGCTCCTTCAGATGCTCTTTCTGTTTAGAGTACCTTAAATTTTTTTTCCCTCAATATTTTAAAACACTTGTCAATCATTCTTCATATTAAGGCTAGCAACGGACCGAGTAGGAATCCATCAAATCAATTTTATCAGAACTAGAATTGGTACTAGTTCTGTCAGTTCCTTTACTTTTTTCATAATCGAATATACCAAACTCGAGTCTATTAGATTTTTATTAAAATTTTGACTTGATCCTATATATAACATGCTGGTGTCAGATTAGACCAGTATAGGAACCAATTCTTTACTATTTTTTATATTAAGTTATTAACTTATATATATATATATACACACATATAATATAATAATATTAAATTATTAACATAGATATATATCATATATATATATATGTATTTTTATATTTAAATATTTTCAAATTTATTAAATATTATTATAAAAAAAAGGTTATAACTTTTTATAATGTATTATGATAAAAAAAATTATAATGTTTTATAATATTTTTTTAATATTAACTTTTTATAAAAAGTTATAAAGTAATAAAAACTTTCAACTTTCAATTTGAAACTTGTAAGTTGTAATTTGCTACTTAAACATATATAACTTGTAACTCATACTCTTTACAATTTCAATAGAAGATTTTTAAAAGAAAATCAAGGTGAGTCACCATACATTTATTCAATAAATAAAATTGCATAATTACAAATATTAAAAAAGAATATCTAATCTACATAGTTGTCTTCCAGGAAAGGTTTTGTTTGAATTACGTCTCTAACACTATACTAATATTTGAAATCTTTGGACAATTTTTCATAACATTTTTTTATCAATTCTCAAAAAAAAAATTTTGGAACTCGTATTTGTCATTCTTCCTCCATTGTTCCATGTCATCATCACTATTCTTTTCAAGTATTTCATCAACTTCATCTTTTACTTGAGGAAATAATTTTGATAGTCCATGATTCCTTCTTTCGGTGTTGATCCAATCTCTAGCAACACCAATATTTGTAACGCTCCCCCAATTCATCTTACCTAGTATGAGAAAATACAATGAGAAACATGATTTAGAAAAGTCACTGGAGGAAACCACGAGGGTCACCTACAGTTTGTAAGTCTTGTTCGTAGATTGGAATACTAGAGAATAAAGACTTCTGAACCTTGCGACCATGAGTTATAAGACGACCCTTAATACAACTTACGATCCATAGGGCATGGTTCGTAAGTCCTTGGTCCAATTTTCAGTAACTCGATTTCGGGCACTTCCACCTACGAGAGGTATCTTATGGCTCATAAGTACACCTATGGCCCATAAATGGAGTCTCGTGGTTCCACTTGGCAGCTTTAAAAGGGGCAATTGCGTCCTTTTCTTTTCTTTTTAATTAAAACCTGTGATATTTTGGACCAAATCTAGGTTCCTTATCAGTACCCTAGGTGTATTAACCCTCGGTCATTACATACCTGAAAACATAAAGTGTATCGAAAAAAGAGAAAAGCGAGGGTTTTAAGTTCAAGATTCAGGATCGCCACAGACTTGGTTATTCTTCCTAAATCCAGGTATGTAAGGCTAACTAGAACATGGATTATGTTCTTCCATGTGCCCCATAACACGAATTAATAGAATTGTGAATGAATTGAGTCTTCCATGAATATTTCTTGAAGATTTCTCTTAAATCCCAATGTATTCCTATATAACCTTGCATGAATTATAATTTTTATGAAATAAGTATTTAAAATAGATTATTTTCTTTTTTTACATGAATCCTGGAATGAATTCTTGTTATTTTTACATATTGCACTTAAATGAGTATGCATGAGTATAATCTGAGCCTAAAGAGTCTATGGAATTCCTAAATGCTTTGACTCTACTTTTATCTCTTGAATGCTATGAGCTAAAACGATACATGCTAGAGAGTCTCTATGAGTCAAGAGCTAAATCTTAAAAGAATGTTCCTAATCAAGGAATTGATAGTTGAAGTGATGAATTGAGTAGATAAATTCCAAATGAGACTAGTTGATGAGTTAACCATAGAGTTAATATCTTATGAGCATGTTAAGCCTTGGGAGGAGTATTGAGTAAAAGTAAGTCTAACTCGAACTCAATAACTATGTGACTAGTATAAGAGAGGATTGAATCACAAAATCAAATATTTCCTATTGTCCCACAATTTATGTTATTATTGTGGATCCCATGACGGGATATCCTTTACCCAAGCAAGGTATAGGATGAATATGACAATGACATCATTTTATTGTATCATCATCGGTTCATAGGTGATGATTATGTGTTAAAGAAATCATGTAGGTCTTGATAGTACTCTGAGTGGATTGGATGAGATGATACGTGAATGGTCATTGTCTAAACTACATTCGTACTTTAGACTCTTTGACTTTCTCATTGCCTTTCATACTACTTGAGTTGAGCTATTTGAGTTGACATTATCTACCTTTAAATGTTTCATTCTGTTATCTTTCACACTTGTACATTCCATGTATTGATGCCCATTTGGGCTTATATCCTTTCATGACGCAGAGATAAGTACTAGTGGTCATAGACAAGCATCCCATTGAGAATCCATTGTATTCAGTTGATTGATGAGTCCTCTCTTACTTTCAGAGTATATCATATTTTATCTTTTATCTTTTATCTTTGGGTTTGCCCTTGTTATTTTATATAGCACATTGATGTGTTCACCTATCACAGGAGTTTGTAATATGTGTTCACCCGAAGGAACCTCAACTTAAGGCAAAAAAAGTGGTTGGAGCTTCTTAAGGACTATGATATGAGTGTTTAATATCATTCTGGCAAGGCAAATATTGTACTTAGTGCTCTTAGTAGGCTATCCACAGGGCGTGTAGCCCATGTTGATGAAAGGAAGAAAGAATTGATAAAAGATGTTCACCGTTTGGCCATGTTGGGTGTTAGATTGGTTGACTCCAATGATGGTGGTATTCGTGTTCAGAATAGGGTTGAGTCTTCTGTAGTTTTTGATATCAAGACAAAACAAGACTTGATCTATCTTTGGTTGAGTTAAATAAGTTGGTTACGTAAAAGAAGGTAGAGGTTGTCTCCCAAGGGTGAGATGGTGTGCTTCGTTCTCAAGATCGATCTTGTGTTCAGAATGTTGATGGTCTTAGAGAGGTGATCGTGAGTGAAGCCCACAATTCTCATTATTCCATACATTTGGAATCCACCAAAATATATCTTGATCTAAGAAAAGTATATTAGTGGCATGGTATGAAGAAAGACAGTCAAGTTTGTATTCAAATACCTCAGTTATCAACAAGTGAAGGTAGAACATCAAAGATCTGGTGGTTTGGCTTAAGATATGAGATTTCTACTTGGAAGTGGGAAGATGTGAATATGAATTTTGTGGTTGATTTTTCCCGAACCCGAAAGCAATTTGATTCGATTTGGGTCATCATTAATAGGATGACTAAATCAACTTATTTCCTATCCATCAAGACTATCTTCAATTCCCGTCACGATCCAATCCTAGGGCCTAGACATGATACAGCGAATGAAGAACCGAAAGGAACTCCAAATAAGTCTCCTAGCATATCAATCACACATCCTTGGCCGCGGAAGCAAAATAATAACTTTAAGAGATATAAATAAAGATAAAAGGGGCTAAGGAAAGTCTTTGATAACCATAAAATATTCAAGAGTCAAGATCACAGCATAATTACATTAATTGTTCTAACAACACCTCTAGCATAGATTGGCTGGGGGCCAAGACACTTTCCAAGCTCACCTCATAGTACCAAATGTTCAACATAATAAGATAAGAAAAGCAAGAGTGGTAGAGCTATTGTCCCCGAACTTGAGGACCCACCAAAAGATTATTCTCAAGATGCTAAAAGTAGCCACGTGGAGGATGATTGAGAGGTGCTTCGGTTTCTACATGGTAACATCATGTAGACATAGAGTATGCATGTTAGACCCCGTAAGTACTTAAGTGGTTCGATTTGGCAAAGTTTGGGACCAAATGTTAATTTTGTTCTAAGTTTAATCCTTAAGAATAAAAGTGTTGTGGGGTCATGTGTGTGTTCAATTCTTATTGGTCCATGTGTGGAC
>JAOTQJ010000011.1:14766376-14778996 GCA_025642045.1 Solanum sejunctum | reverse complement strand
AGAGAGATTGTAATCTATGAATGTTCTTAGGTAAGATTTCTCGATTGAATCATGCTAATGATCTTTCTTTCCAAGCTCTTTGAGTAATCCAGCTTTCTAGCCTTGACAGGAGTATTGATGATAGTAGAGAGGTGAAGGTTAATGAGAGAGAGTGAGAGTTCTTGATTCCGATGTCATCTTATACATGCACTAACCTTCATAATTTATTCCATTATTCTCAGTAGGATGTAAAGTATCAAGTTTCGGAGCTATGATCTTCCTTATTTTGCATGGAGATATAGTAGTTTGAAGTTTTGCAAAAAATGGGGAAGTAATGAGTTCCTCCAGGTTCAATTTGTGATGTTGAGAGTAGTAGATTGAAGATGAGGGTAGATGAGGAGTGAGTGAGTGTATCCTTATTATGGTATTGGTGTTAAACTTGTGTCATGTAGGGATAGAGATAAGAAGGAGGAGGGAGGTCAACCCTTATGATGAACAGTAGATAGGTAAGAGTAAGTTGGTATGACTTGAGTGAGAACTCATTGATGGTGGAGGTAGAAATGCTAAGTGGGTTTGAAAATTCTAAAATATAGTTAAAGTAGTTAGAGTGATAGGCTTGAATTCGGGGTTATTGTTATGTGAATATTGATGATAGACTAGTAAAGACTTCATAATAAGGGTTTGAGGAAGAGTAGTGAGGTAGTGAAGAGGACTAGTGATTTTTTTAATGAAAGTCCTTATGGAAGTTTAGAGTTGAGTATTGAGGATTTTCTTTTTGTGAGTATGATCATCTAGGAAATGACACCTTGAGGCTTAGGAGTAGTCTTGAATGGAAGAGGAGGAGATGGTTAGATAGGAATTTGAGTAAGAGCTATAAGCTTAAGTTGAGGAAGAAGCATTCCATGAAATGGATTACAATCGAGATGAGGTGCTAAGCTTGAAAATTATACATAGAGTATTATGTATCGATGGTCCCATTCCCCATTAGAGTTGATAACTTCCTGAGTTCGAAATGCTAATTGGCGAGGTGTTCAAATGATTAGAATTGACTGCATTGTAATGTTCCATTCATGCTTGATGGTGAAAATGCCTTAATTACTCTTGATTGAAATCGATTTGTCTACTCTGAGGAACATGTGACTATTCAGATTGGTTGATTGAGTATTGCAAAGAGTCTGGATTGTTATTCATGCTTGACAATGAGAATGTTGAAGGTAATGACCTTACCCTTAACGAAATTGATTGTCTTTTCTTGAGCGGGTTGTCTATTCTTGAGTCAAAATAGGGATTGTTGATAGTGATGAGGAGTTAAAAGTTTGGTTGACTAATGGGAGTGTCAAGATGAATTATGAGTCTATTTGTGCCTTTATATCCATCTTTACTTATCATTTGAGGACGAATGACCCCAAAGGGGAGATAATGTAATAGTCTAATATTTTTAAGCTAAGACCGAGTCATCCTTCATATGATATAGTATTTAATTGATTATTCTTATTTGAGTACAGATGTTAAAGTTAATTTCTTAGTATGGGAATAAAATTAGAGATGATATGAGGTCGTAGTTCAAATGTATGATTTTATAAAAGTTAGGTGGACCAACGACTTGTAATTTGTATATATGTGCTACGATCAATTCCTAAGTATTTAAAGTACATTAGGTGTGATTTAGAGACATAAAGGATCTTTTACATTACTCCAAGTTCAAAGAATTTCTAGCAACTAAGTTTTCGTATATGTCGATAGAAGGGTCAACTTCAAATAACCATATATCCTAAAGTATAATGCATTGGATGACCCATAATTGGTCAAATTGGATATATTGAAATTATCTTTCCAACTAATCTAATTTCACGTTAATCAGAGTTCGAAGTAAAAAGTTATGATCATTTTTAGTGGAAAGGTGCAAAGTTGTTCGAAATTCTGCACCTGGAGCGCCTCGCGGACCCTCACTAGATGAGTTAATGATATTTTGTTTTATAATTTGAGGGTATTTTTATCCTAAAACCTTTAAGGGTCTATTTATGGTCTCCAAAACATATAAAACATTAGTTTTCATGATTAATACCCTCTCCCTTCTCTCCTAAACATAAACCCTCAACAATCATCAAGAAAATCATCAAGTTAGGATTAGCTTTCAAGATTCCTCCTCAAGGTAAGTTATTCTTCATGAACTTCAATCTATCGAACCCGAATTTCTTCATTTATTCACGAAGTTCTAATAGGATTTTAAATCATAACCTAGGGTTTCAAGAAAACAAATTCAAGAATCCCAAGAAAGGATTTCTTGACACTTCTTCTTCAAGAATTACGGTTCTTTATCAAGAACTCTAAAGAGTCTAAGTCAAGAATTTAAGAATCAAAGATAATTTTGTTAATCAATGTCCTTCCAAGTTCTTTCACTTTAAAAGAACTACGAAGATTGAGGATTTTCTCTAAGAAAGAGAAGAGAAGATCGCAAACTTTCCTTAAACTTCAGCCAACAATTTATCTCTCAATTTTGATTAGATTTGAGCGATCCAAAGGCTAAATTGTATATTTTTTTAGGAGAACAACATGGGAGTTTCATAAATTGACTTTATTGCTTCATTCGAGGTAAAAATTGCAGATTTGCTACAGCATTTCTTATGTATTTTGAAAACTTTAACATGCGATTTCTTTCTCATGTTATCCCCATTTTAGAATTGGTTTTTACCGTTGAATTCCTTATCACTTGGGGAATATTTTCATGTTAAAATTTCCAGATTCCAATGGTATTTTGTTGGCAACAAAAATTTTTGCACTGTTTTACCTTTTTTCACTCAAATTAATTGATTTTAGTATTGTTAGATTTATTATATAATTATGATGCTATATTTGAATAGATTTTTGGTCAATTGGAGTGTCATAGAAAGAGAAAAGCTTTCAAATTCACGTGATTCGAGACTTTATATAAGGCAAGTGAATTTCTTAACCTTTGTTAACTATATAGAATCTTGTACTCGTTCTGTGAGGTGTTGAGAATGATTTATGTAGGCTTTGATTAAAATATTTTAAATTGGGTAGTTATCCTATGGTGATAGTCGACTTGTGGACTAATGATGGAGGTTTATTTTATGTGAAATAGTAATTATTTGTTATTGATATCGAGATGATACTTACTTTTAGATGTGAATGTTGTTAAGATTATGATGGTATTGAGATTGAGGATATTGAAACATTTATGTTATTGAGCTACCCATTCTTGATTTTGAGACATATTATTTTGTATGGTCATCTTGCATAGTTTATTTCAATGAACATGATTATTGTGCATTTACCATGTGATTACTGGATGTTCCAAGAAAAGAAATGTAAAGCCGATGGGAAATGGTTCCAGCAAGTGGAAAAGAATAAGAATTAAAGAGGTTACTATGATTCATTGGGTCGGGTCACACACCGTGATGGTTACTATGATTCGCTGGGTCGGGTCACATACCGTGATGGTTATTATGATTCGCCGGCTCGGGTCACACGCTATGATGATTATTATGATTCGCTAGGTTGGGTCAGACTCCGTGATGGTTACTATGATTAGATGGATCGAGTCACGCACTGCGATAGATGCATGGACTAGGAGTTCCCCATAGGTCTTGGGTTGTGTTACAGCGGGTGTGTATCACTAGGACAGACATGTATCATTCTATGTGATATTTTATTGCATTGCATTATATCTCACGACATTCATTTTTATCCCATAATGCTCTGGCTTTTTATGATTATATAGAGTGCTATTTAGATTGGTTATTCATTATATCATTGACTTGTTTATGTCTTTATATGGTTAGTTTTGATATTGATTTAATGACACTTAAGAATTAGCGAGGACTTGATAAATTGTAGAATTTTTTCCTATAACTTGAAAGTGGGATAAATGAAGATTATACTCTCATAGACTTAGATTGTAGTTGTGGGGGCTTGATAGGAGTGTTGGGGGGTACCAGTATTCTATATTACCTAATTTTGTATTTATTAGTTTACTTGTGGAGTACCGTGTTTAGTACTCACCCCCTTGCTACAACAAATTTTGTAGGTTGCGAGCCCAGATTTCCATGACACTCTCTATTTTTTCTTGTCTGAGGCTTTCTGTGGAGATTGTGAGAGGTAGCTATTTTCCATCCCAACTAACTTCTTAGTCCTATTTATGATTTTATTCTATTCCAGAGACAATATCATTTGATACTTGTGTTTTCTTTCGAATCTATTGTAATACATTAGAAGATTGTGCATGTGACAATTATATTTTTGGGGTTTTAATCAAGTTGACTCGCTATCCATAATTGAACTTTCATTTTTGTTATAATTTGGTATTTTTGATGTTATAATTGTGTTGTAGGCTGACTTGTCTTGGTAGGATAAGATAAGTGTCATCACGCCCATTGTTGGATAGTGACACATTTATCCGACGATTTGAAAATTATTTGACTAACTATTGAAAAGATCAATATTTAAAAAGAAGAACTTGCAAAAATCTAAGTAAAGAATTTTCAAAAACATATTTGAAGTATTGAAAAGATATAGAAATGCATTCTTTGAATTAAAAATCACAAAATTATTTTTTGACTAACACAAATGGTTTGACGTTTGGGAACTTTAATTAGATTAAAACTAAATAAATAAAATGTTAGAGTTAGAATCAAGCAATAACATATAAATACAATAATCAAGTAAAAAGGAAAGAATATAAATCATTGGGTTTGGCAGGCCCAAATTTCCTGTCCTAACTTCTAGTGAATAATTGGGCCTGCCTGGCCCATAAAATCTAACCCAGCTGCTACTGCTCCAAAAATTTGTTCTTTAGCCCATTACCCAATTCCTGCTAATGCAAAGATTTGGCTTTTTGACCCCAATTATTGTTCCTGTATTATTTTTCTGTATATACACTGTGTATTAGTGTATAGAACCTTGATTTGACCCTCAGAAATCTGTATACGGCTTCCTCAAACTGTCAAGTAGCTTCCCAAACCCTATGTATTAACTTCCTCCTAACTCATCGATGAAGAGACTAATTCAAAAATCAAGGATACTAAAAGTTAAAGTCCGAAATGGACCCGAAGGAGGAAGTACATGTAAATAAAAGGGGTATAGATTAGTATCTATCGATAGAAGAGATAATAGTAATAAAAGAAAAAAGAAAATATATTGAAGAATCATGTCGGAAACAACAAAGAATGGCAACAAGAATTTCACATAAATTCCATGCTCAATTGAAATAAGACGATAGGTTACAAACTACAAGATTACAGCTAAATCAACAACATTTGTAACTAAAACAGATGATGAATAGGAAAGAGTTTACCTTTTCAAGGGCAGCGAACTTGGGAAGACGAATTATAGAGGGAGCGTTCAATACCAAAGCGGAATCTCGCTTATGGATTTCATAACTTCAAAATAAGGAAATTTCGGCCTCAGAGGCCTTCAAAGTGACTAAACTTTTCTTGAAATTGGCTTACTATAAGCAAAAATCTTAATGTATATTTTCATTTTTATATGAGGGACAACTCCTCCTAGAATTTTATTGTATTCCCTTTTATCTGGAACCGCTCCCTTTTTATAGTGAGCAAAATCACGTTTTTATAGAGAAATTTTTTAATTTTGAAATTGGAACATTGGGAATGTTGATGTTTTCTTTGGTTGTTGGCAAAGTTTATCTTTGAAGATGAAGAAGAAAGAGAATCGTGTGTGTATTGAAGAAGAAAAAGAATGGGCCCCATTTAAGAAAAAGAAAGTTGAAGTAAAAAAAAGAACGAAGGAAAAAGAGGGAGTATGTGGGGTCAAAAAAAATGCGGGGTTGAATTTAAATGGACAACATATTAAATTAGATCAATTAACGAGCTTCTTGAAATATCAAAGTGAAATAAATAATTTTAAAATAATTTATAATAAAATCAAGATAATTACTAGAAATAAAATTATTTTTTTAGAATGATCTTTTTAGAATGATTTTTTAATAAATATAACTTCTTAAATAAAATAAAATAAAATATTAACAATTAAAATATATATTTTTTGAAGATAATTATTTTAAATTGTTGAAATATTCAGTAAGCTCAATAATTAATTTATATTGTGGAGGTCAAAATTGGATGTCAACAAGTAGGAGTGATCAATTTCACAATACAATTTCTGTAAGGGATTGACCTTCCACTTTAAGTCAGAGATTTATTGTCATTCATAATTCTCCTCAAGTACAATTAGGTGTTGAACAACTAATCAATGAGATTCCATAAGCTATTGAAAATATTCCTAGTAGATCAAGTTGTTCAAGTAATTCCTGAAACTCTTGAACAACCAGTTGAATACCATAATCCATGAGAAAATGTTGGTGCAATATTAAGAAGATCTACTCGAGAAAGAAAATCAGCAATTCCTAGTGACTTTGTTGTATATTTACAAGAATCTGACATTAGAGTCAAAAATGATCCTGAGTCTATTTCATAAGCCATGAATTTTAAAGAGTTTGAATTGTGGTACAGTGCTATGAAAGAAGAGATGAATTCCATGAGAAGTAATGAAGTTCGGAATCTTGTCGAGTTGCCTAATGATGTTAAAGTCATTGGATGTTAATGGGTCTTTAAAACTAAAATACACTCATTAGGCAACATAGAAATATATAAAGCAAGATTCATCGCTAAAGGATTCACTCAAAAGGAAGGATTGAATACACAGAGACCTTTTCTCTTTATGTCTAAAAAGGATTCCTTGCGAATTATATTCGCATTAGTAGCGCACTTTGAATCAGATACAATAAATGAATGTGAAATCGCATTTCTCAATGGTGATCTAGAGGAGGAGGTTTATATGAAACAACTAAAAGGATTATTCTCTAGTAATGGTGAGCACTTGGTATGCAAGTTAAAGAAATCCATATATGGACTAAAATGTTCCTCCCATCAATGGTATTTAAAGTTTCATAATGCCATCTCTTCATTTATCTTTGTTGAGAATATTATGGATCAATCTATGTACCAGAAGGTTAATGGGAGTAAAATATATTTCTTAGTTCTATATGTGGATGATATCTTACTTGCATCCAATGACAGGGGAAAGATACATGAACTGAAACAATTTCTCTCCAAGAATTTTGGTATGAAAGACATGGATGATACATCTCATGTTATTGGCATTGAGATTTGTTGAGATAGACATCAAGGTACCTTAGGTCTATCCCAAGAACGCTAAATAAATAAAATTTTGGAGAGATTTTGAATCAAAGATTATTTACCAAGTGTAGCTCCCATAGTGCATAGTGACAAGTTCAATTTGAATCAGTGCCTGAAGAACCATCTTGATAGGGAGCAAATGAAAGGACATTCCATATGTATCTGCTATCAGAAGCTTGGTATATGCTCAGGCTTATACAAGACCTGACATAGCATTTGCTATTGGATTGTTAGAAGGATATTAGAATAATCCAGGTCTTGACCATTGGAAAGCTGCTAAGAAAGTCTTAAAGATATCTTCAAGAGACAAAAGACTACATACTTATATATAAACGATAAAATGACTTAGAAGTCATTGGCTGCTCTAATTCAGACTTAGCTAGTTGTGTTGATTCACAAAAATCAACTTCTCGATACATTTTTATGTTAGCAATGGAGTTATATCTTTTAGAAGTGCCAAATAGACTCTGGTCACTACTTGCTCTATGGAGGTTGAGTTTGTTTCTTGCTTTGAGGCTACCTCACATGGTGTACGGTTAAAGAGTTTCATTTCTAGGCTTAGAATTATTGAATCTATAGCTAAGCCATTAAAATTATATTGTGATAATTTAGATATTATATTTATGGCTAAGAATAAGAAAAATGATTGTCGAAGCAAGCATATCGACTTCAAGTATCTATCCATAAGAGACGTGTTAAAGATAAGAAAGTGGTCATTGAACATGTCGGTACTGAAGCAATGTTAGTTGATCCTTTAAGTAAAGACATGCGACCACATAAATTTAAGAATCATATAGTCACAATTGGAGTTAGTCTCCGTGTCCCACTATATAACATTTC
Organism: Solanum sejunctum; assembly: GCA_025642045.1. Lineage (NCBI taxonomy): Eukaryota > Viridiplantae > Streptophyta > Magnoliopsida > Solanales > Solanaceae > Solanum > Solanum sejunctum. The sequence continues at coordinate 14,770,999 of JAOTQJ010000011.1, read as the reverse complement.
TTTGTAACTATAAGTGTTCATGAAATTTTATTTTATATGATAATTCTTGTTAATATGTGCAAATTTAATTTTACTTTAGAAGTATCACTAAAATATGGACCTTGAATAAACATTAAGTTTATTCATTAATTTATGTGGGTTAAGATTTAGAAGCATAGTATATTATGATACATGATAAATACTACTCACCTTCAGAGGAACTGTCGCCATGATTCATGTTTTATGTTTCATTTTTGGGATTAGAGTGACTGACCAAGTAGGAGAATGTTGGAGTGTTTGCCACATTTCATGGATAATGGTCCATAACATCCATAACCGCAATGGATATGGTTTATAACTTCCATGGAAATTGCAACTACCATAACATCCACTTCCGATGAAAGTTATACAACTACATCCACTAATCCACTACATCTTTAACTTCCCACTAACCACTAACTCCCCGCTACTATTCTTGATGATAAAATAGCTATAAATAGGATTGCATTTGATTAAAGTTCCCTAAGTCAAAATATATTCTACACCATCTTGAGTGATGTTTTATGCTTAGAAGACTTACCAAAAGGTGAAAAACAAACGACGATGATTTTGACTACATCGCTAACAATGGTTGGAGGTATAACAATCTACTATTCCGCTATGCTATTGTCTATGTTTACTTACATAAAATACTCTTGATTTTAAAACAGATCATCAAGTAAAATGATGGGGAAAGTTCATGATGCGAACTTGTCACGCTTCAGTTCATTTTTTAATGAAAAACTTAAAATGCATTTAGAAACTATTTTTCTATAAAATAACACATAAATCACACTTGTCCAATGTGTTTTTTGTGTATTTTACGTAAATCAGACTTGTTCAATGCGTTTCACGAACAAATCTCAAAAAATGAACTATTATGGGGTAGGTCCAGGACATGGACCTATCGCGTACCTTTCTGGATTTTCAATTTTGCTTTGAAAAATTATCTTTTGATCCGGTTGACCTAATATCAACCAAGATCATTTTCTCACACAATTTTTCATGTTGATCGCGATTCTAACTTTGAATTTGCCCAAAAAGTTTGGAAGATTCATTATACAAGTGTTCTCTTATCTGAAAGTATTTTGATAATTTTATCGGGTGTAATAATAAATGAGTCAGATTAACACTACTCATAATTGTTGAAAGAGAGAACTGATATTTAATATTTCTAAATGAGTGTCCGAAAATATAAAGAGGAGTACAATATGAAAATTAGCAAAAATGATTCAATTAAATAAATTAATAAGATATATTTAAATGACAATTTTGCAATCAAAAGTAACTATAACACTTGATAAAATTACCAAAATACTTCTAGAACGTAGACGTGCATGTAATACATTTTCTCATGCTCTGTTGGAAATTCAAAATAATTTTTTGTAATAAAATGCCAACCAATGAGGGTGCGCAATAGGTCCGCGATGCAGACCCATTATCTATCAACACTTAGTTTTTGTTCCAACATTTTTTACAGGATTTTGGAGGGTTTTTGATGAAAAGTAGTCTGCGTCGCGAACCCTACGTCCCTAAAACTGACTTTTCTTGAATTTCATGAGGGCATCCTAGACCTTTCCAAACCCCTCCTAGACTTAATATATGATCAAAATAGGTCATTGCAAGCATACAAATAGTTTATAACCAATTCTTAGGATGTTCTAAGTCTCTGAAAAAGACCTGGGGCTAAAATAGAAGAGAGAAGAGTAAGGAGTTAGAGATTTCAAGTTGAATTCGTGCCAAATTGATTGTCTACCTTCATTCCACGTATGTAAGGCTAAATGAAAATATGAGACTGTTCTTCTATGTGTTCCATAGATGGTCTTATATAATTGAAGGTTCTTGAGTCTACATGCATGATTCTTTATTATTTTCTTGAGAAACCATATTTACTACATGTATTTTCCTATGTTGATGATCATCATAAAATTGTCTTCTTGAATTGAACATTGTTACATGACTTATTGCATAAATTCTACTTATTATTTTCTTAAAGATTGCACGAAAGAATATAGGAATTAAGTCTAGACCTTGAGAGAGAATTTTGATTGTGATTGTGAATGTGAGGTGAGAATGATAACAAGTTGATAGAACCTGATAGTCCCTTGAGTCCCCATGAAAAAACTCTAAAGATTTGTCTATTCGATTATTCTCTAATGTTTATTCTAAGCCTTGAGCTATTGATTGAGGTGTTCACTGATGAGATTATTAGAGTCTCGATGAGACTGATTGAAAGATTGTGCCTCCATGAGGCTGATTGAGATAGTTTGACTGGATGAATTATTTTATGAGCATTGAGTCATAGGAGGAGTATCGAGCACCTAAAGAGTGAGAGTTAGTCCAACTCGCACTCATCAAACTATGTAGCCAAACACAGGTGATCATCCAAACTATCACATCATATTATGTTGAGGTCCCCTCTGATTAGAAGTCTCTGAAGTCAATAGAGGACTTACAAATTTAGTGTCTCCATTTGGACTTGTCCTTATGGTTTCGATTTATTCTCTACCTAGCAAGTACGAAAATGTTGTGGCACATTAGCATGATTGTTGTTCAATCACTGTATCATAAGTGATTATTATCAGATAAGATAAACTCCCAAAAAATTCTCAAACTGAGAAATCTGAGTCCAAATAAGATGTGATGAGATGAGTTGAACTGAGTTCCTTGGGTATGAGTCTCTCTAAGGTGAGTCTGATTTTATTGATGAGTTGATTGGTTGATAGGTCACTTGTTTACTCTTTATTCTAGCTTTAAATAGCCATTTAACTTTCTGATTGTTATTATTTCAAGTTGATTGTCATTTCTACCTGTTTTGATTTCATTCATCTATTTTACGTACCAGTACATTCAACGTACTAGCATCCCCTTCTGGGACTGCATCCATTTCATGATGTAGATACAGATTTGGAGATCGTCAACATGTGCATCGTTGAGGATTTGAGGCATTCAACTGATTGGTGAGCCTCCCCTACTTCGAAGGATTCATTATATTTATTTCATCTTGCTTTAGATTTAGACACTTGTTAGCTTTATTTTGATTGAGGTAGATATGGGTTTGTCATTAGCACTACCTAACAGTGATAGAGGGCTTCATAGACTAGAGTCAAATGTTGATGTTTAGACCTATTGAGCTAGTTTCTTTTTATTAGCCTTGTTATTTATAATATTATTTTGAGATTAGATGAGATGTGACCATTTACTTCCTTATGAATTTCGTTGATTAGTAGAATATGTGAATGAATGAATATGATGAGGCCAAGTGGTTCACTTGGGGACTAGCAAAAGTCTTTGAGTACCAATTACGTCTAGGGTACCCTTCTGAGGCGTGATAGTAACAATATTAGCTATGAAAGTACTAATAACACCTACACATAAGGAACTAATGAATTTTATAATTAAATAAAGTTCCATCAGTAAGATTTTATGGAAAAAAATATATCCAATGTCTAATAAGTTAAGTGTGCAAACATAATCGGAACAATGGAGAATATGAAAAGACAATTTGAATGGAGTTCTCATATAGAAAAGTGAAAAGAGAAGAAAAAGTAGTAGGTACTTTTTTTAATTATATAATTTTTGATGTATATGTTGATGAATACTTATAGAAGAAGTACATGGACTTTTTTATGGGTAATTTTCAATGTATATAAATTGAAGATTTTTATAAACAGATACACTAGTTTCAACTATTTGATAAAACCATACACTTATCACTCCATGGACTTAAAGAATTCTTACCATACATACTTTGATCTATTTGTTCTATTGGCCTATTCTGTATTCGTTTAAACTATCATTACATATATACACCATAAATATTCATTATCTCATTTCATTTGATCCTTGCATTTCAACAACTTTATGTAAGTAACAATTGATATTTGTCAAGTACTTCGATCTCTAGAATTCCTAGCTCCAAGGGTTAGCTCAACACCCACAGTGAGTAGAAAACCAACGAATAAGTTTGTACTGTTTAGATTCTCAAAGCTTGAAGATTTTCTATTTTGCAAAAATCTTACTTGAAATTTTCTTGTCACATCTTTTGACTTGCAAATAAATGCAGTGATTTGAAAATCATATCCTACGTTCGTGTTACTGTCATGTCCACTTTAATTTCTATAAGCATAATTTCTTCAATCTTATGATGTTCCAACTGTTCAATAGTTTGTAATATGGTAAGACTCCCACATCTGTGGGAGAAGGGCTTTCTTTAGCCTATTTAAGGCCAAACCTATATAATCTAAATAATTGAGTAAGAACTTATATATATGACTTGGACTTATACCTAGGGCTTGGGCACTAATTGGGTCAAACCTTGAATTAAATAGCAACTCTTCGAAAAAGACTCCTTAACAAATTGCATAAATACAATGAACTCCATAATGTAGTGTAATTCAATTATGTACAAATTTTAGGAATAGTTGTATCCTGATACAACATTACTTGTTAATCTCTAAAGGAATATACAAGAAATTACTCTTGAAAGATAGTGATCTTTCATGCCTCAAAACGTATAATTTCTCTGTAAATTTTCTTAACACCACCAATCTTTTGACTTAACCAATGTCATGCCTGGGAGGATACTCTTAATGTTGCCTACAC
>JAOTQJ010000011.1:14742609-14766276 GCA_025642045.1 Solanum sejunctum | reverse complement strand
ATGGCTATCTGTTTGTCTTTCGTAAGTATTTATGAGCTTGTTTGCTTCTGTTCTGAATTTTTCTAGAAATCTGAATTCCTTAGTCGTAAGTGACAACATATTTGTCTCTATTATGTTGAAGTTATTGCAAAGTGTTGGAAAGCATGTTTCCTGTTCTTGGTTTTATATTAAGGACTAACTTCTATCGAGTTTTTGGTGCTATGTTGCATTTAAATGGATATATCTCGTGCCTCAATTTCATTTTAGCATATGTCAAGTCTTACGCTTTGATGCTCAGCCTTTTCTAGTATTTTAAGAGAAGCGACACTGCATGATCCAGTGATAATGACTAATCTGTTATACTTTCCTTAAACTTTGTTATCGTTTGTTAAAGATACCAACAGTAGCTTACTTCAGCATAAAAATAATGTTATTAGATTTGTCCATCTTCTGGTTTTGTTTTGTGCTGCATTTGAAGTTGTGGATAGTCTTTGACTTAAAGTGATGTTAGTTGCCTATCTTCTATTTGTCATCTTGGAGAATTTCTTATTAATCTTTAATTTTATTTTTGTTTTTGCATGAACGATACTCCGAGTCCATTTTGGATTCCACGAACTGCATTCCTTGGGCCATTGAGGCCCAAGTCTCCTCTTCGAATCAGGTTCCTCAATCCATAGATCAAGAAATAATCTACAAAATCATGGCACCAATCAGACAGGCTCGAACATGAGGAATTAAAACGAATCATCATTTGGGTTTGCCAAGCCCAATCCTTTTCTTTAAATTCCTTCTTTTATTTTATTATTTACAGACATTTGCTATTTTGTTTTGGATGTTGACATTTTGTTTATTAATGGTTTCAATCTAATTAGATTCCCAGCGTGTCAAGCCACTTATGTTATTACGTTATTTCATTTAGTCTCGCTTTATTTTGGATAACATTTGCACTAAAAAACAAAATAAAAAATAATAAAATGTGATTTTTAAACATAATCGATTTTTTTAAGTTTAGTCAATTGAATTTAAAAAAGTCAAATCTAGTCAAAGTTTTAAAGTCAATCAATTTCAAAAATTAGTAACTTTGTCAAGTCAAAAGTTAGCCAACACTTAATCGTCGGATAACCGTATTTAGCGGTCATTTCGAGTGCGTAAAACCTTCTCGAAGTGGAAATGTGAACCTGAACCCTTTCTTTGGATTTAAAAGGATTTTTCTGTTAGATCTCTTTTAAATATTTACTGGTTTTCTAATTATCCGCAAAATTAGGTGGCGACTCCGTTTTTCTTTCGAAATTTCGAGAATTGATTTTTCTCAAATTAATTAAGTTTTAAACTGATTTTTGATTTTTGAATTATTTTCTTTTCAAAAGGCCATTTTTCGGTATAACACATAACATAAAAGTGTGAGATTAAAACAGTGTGATTTTATAAGATGTCAATATCTACCATGAAAGTGTGCTGAGTTTTAACTGTTGTTATTAAAATATTATCAAATTATATTATTGTTTTAAAGTATATAGTTAACTTTATTTAAATATAATATTAATAAGATTACGTAATTAGAGGTAATGTGAATAACAAATTTAAGTAAATTATTCATAAATTATCAAATTAATGTAATATAAGCGTGCAAGACTATAACATCAATGTGTGACTCTCTTGGATTAGTGTTAATTAACATCGACACATATGAATCGTATATTTTTATAGTAGGCTGATATCTATTGTATCTTAAGTATTTTGAGTTTTGATTGTAAGTTTTTAAAAAAATAAATATAATTTTAAATATATTAATATAATAATTAATAAAATTACTTAATTAAAGAACATATTAACAACAAATATAAGTAATGGTTCACAAAGTTATCAAATTGGTATAACACATGGGTGCGAGACAATATTATTTGGGTGTGACTTCTATTAAGTTATTGTTAACTAAGATCAACATATCTGAACTATATAATTTTATGATTTACATAATGTGTCGATGTTTAACATGTTTTAAATTTTGACTGTCACTATTATTCAAAATATATTTTTTAAAAATTATTTAAATGTATAATTTGAATTACTTAAGCACAATTATTAACAAAATTACTAAATTAAAGAGCATATTAATAATAAATGTAAGTAATAATTCAAAACTATCAAATTGACGTAGTATAGGTGCACAAGACAATCGTATTAATGTGTGACCTTCCTGGATTGATTTTAGTTAGAATAGACACATATTAACAAAATATTTGTGATTCTTACTATATCATTGTTTACCATGTCTAAAGACTAGTATTTGACAATCATATACCATTATAAATAATAATTGGTTATTTAAGATACATATTATTTTTTTAAAAAAATATTAACAAATATGTGTATTATAAAATTAATTGATACATATTATAAAAAAATAATTTTATAATTTGATTAATTATAAAAATTTGAAGTACATATTTTCTTAGAATGATCATGAAATATATGCTTGAAAAAAATATATTAATATCATTAATATAATATTATATGTCATTAAAAAAAATTACAATGGGTGTGTTGTTATTGTAATGCTATAATTATGGAAATGTTGGACAAAATAAATTCTAATTGAAAAAATAAATGACATGCAATGCGAGATAACAAAATAATAAATTGAAATGAATAATAACCTAGTTTTTCTTATATAAAAAAAGACATAATGCTCTTATGTCAATTTTTAACATAACATAAAATATGTTACTTTTTTTTTTAAAGATGATTTGATAACCTTCTTTAACAATAAATTTTTATTCAATTTTAACAACTAAAATAGCATTAAAATTATTCTAAATTAAGAAGATAAAAATAAAATAAATTTATGAGCAATTAAATAAAATTTCACGAAGTAAAAAACTAGAAAATGAGAAGCTAAATAATATAAAAATAATAACAAAAAATTTTAAAATTTAAGATAATTGAATAAATTAAAATGAGTAAATGAAAATTAAAATGATCAATATCCGTCCTTTAAATAAAAAAAGTAAATAAAATACTCATGTGTCATTCTTTTATTTTTATTATAAAAATAATGGAAAAGGTTGAACTTTAGATTCTTTTTTCTAACATTTTTTGTTATATTAATTTAAAATTAAAATAAAAGTAAGCAAGAGAAGTATTATAAGTTGATGTATGAATTTTTCTAATTATGTAAAATTATGTGTATTTAATCATATAATTTAATATTAGTTAAATAAAATAATTAAAAGAACTACTTTATTAATTGTCTTTTTTTAATAAAAAATATAAGTAATGATTCATAATTTATCAAATTTACATAACATAGGAATACGACTTATACATGGAATACTATAAATATTTGAATTTCTTTGATCCAACATATATGAACTATATGCATGATTTCTATAATTGTAAACATTTATCAGGCCTAACGTATTTTGAGTTGTCATTATTGTAATATTTTATATATTATGTTTAAAGAAGTTTAATCATACACTTTATCCCAAAAAAAAAGAAAAAAGATATTATAAACTCCATTTGGCAATAACTTGATTTATAGCTAAACATGTTATACACCTTGAGCAAATTCTTAACAAATTAATCAAGAAAAAGTATATACACATATTTATATACCTTTATACTAAATTATTAACCAAATATGTTATACATATATTCATTTTCAAGAAAAGAAATATATGAACTTTAAGTTCCTTTTCAATTTATGATTATGAAATCACCAACTAATTAATTATTACTTATTTTTAATATCTTGAAAATAGCATAAATAAAGAATATTTTCAATTTTTAAATTAAAGGATAAAAATGTTCAAAATAAAATTAATTTATAGTATGAACAAATTATTTTAATATTATGACTAAAGTTTAGATCAAATTTTGTGGCCATTTAATATTATCCTATTAGAATGACAATTAATACTGCTTATCTTTTAATGCCGTTCACAACTTTTACTTTAATCCATTGGCATATTGCGCCTTTTTTGGCCCATCTAGTCTAATCAATAAGCACAACCTTTTTCTCCTTGCGCATCAAAGTCGAACTAGAGATTCAATATAAATTATTTTTTAATTTTAATTTATATAATATTAATAAATTTTTATATATATATTTAAAAAGTTTAAGTTGAAAATTATTGAGTTCTATATAATATTTTTTTATTATCTATTTCGTTATAATTTATGTTATACGTATAACATTTTGATGCACATATAAAATTTTGAGAATATATTAAAATTTTATTTATTAATATACATAAATTTGTTGGTTTAATTATACTATTATATTTTTTTAAAGTATTTTTTTTAACAAAAATATAACCATAAAAAGATTATTAAAACAATTATTCAATTTTATTTGTCCAGCTCAAAAAGAAAGACTCAATTTTTAATTTTATATTTATTTTGTCCTAGTTTTAGTTTTTATATACTTAAAATAATTTATTAAGATAATATAGTAAAGTTATAATTGAAACAATTGAAAAATAATTTATTAAAAGTAAGTCAATACACAATGAAAAGATTAAATTAAAAAATTTATAAATATTTTTTTTATTAATCTGATACAGTAAAAGAGAAAAGGTAAATAATTAAAATATATAGGATAATAGAAAGTTAATCAAATAGCACGATCGAAAATTGTTAAATTGGTGACTTATATATTAGTAGTAAAGTAAAACATGTGGCTGCCAATTTCTTTACCGCCTTTATATGAATATGAACACTTTAAAGTTTGACTATCGTCGGTAGCGTCACTTTGTAAACACTTGGAAAGTTGCCAATTATTAGTTGCAGCGGAAAAATTAAATAAAGACTTGTTCTCAATTAGTCTAACTTTGGACTTTATTTAATCATTTATTTTATAAAATTATCTTTGTTAATGATAATTACAATCCTGTCTTAAACATTAAACAATAATTAGAAAGTGTGCTTACTTAATGACAAGTTAAATATTGAAACTAAATAATTAATTTTCTTTATTTGCTTAAAATGGAAAAGTAATCTGAATCCCTCAATTTATTTAGTAAAAAGAAAATGGAGAGACAATGAGTGACTTAAGTATTTTAACATTAAAATAATTTTAAAACATTTTGGAGCTGTTTAAATAAATTTTTTAAACAAAAAAATTATAATTATTTTATTTTAAGCTAAAATAATAAAAATAAAGTAGATATTCTTTCACATGACGTAGTGGAGTTAGATATTTATATTCCAATCTTACTTCTTGTGATCGGTTAAGAATGGAGGAAGGAGAAGTTGATTATGTACTAGTGGCTCTTGGGCTTGCCATTTTCCTATCTTACCATGCCTGGCTGCTCTCCACCATTATTCGCAATCCAAGACGAACAGTCATCGGGATCAATTCTGAGTCTCGCCGTCACTGGGTCCTCTCCATTATGACCGTTAAGTCTCCATTCTCTCTCCTTTTTTGTTAATTGCCAAAACCCTGGTTGTGGTACCCTAGCTCTGCCCATGTGAATACTTGTCATCTTTGGAAGCCTATTTTCACTTGATATCTAGTTTGTTGACCCTTTATGTGTTGTTGAGCAGTAGAACCCAAAGTAATCTGATAACAACTTCAACAGGCTACAGGAACTAAAGCCCTATATGTATTGCTTTAAACTCTTTCGTGTTTGAAATATTGCTTTATGAGTAGAAACTATTCCTATATGACCCCCGCCCTGGCGTTATGTCAAACATAATTGGGGCTTTGTACTGTGTAGATTGCTTTCCCAGCAATGACTACTTTGTTGGGTTGCCCAAGGTCATATCTCGACATTTTTATGTAAAAATGAGTTTAAAGGTTGCTAACCCTATAAGAACTTTGAATAAGTTTTTGTTGATGCTGTTGACACTAAGCGAAATTCAGATTTCTATAAAACCAATGTCACAGTTAAGAGGAAGCGCATAAAGGCATATGAAGTGAAAGGCAGGTCATGGGACAAACAGTATTATATGGGAGTTAAAGTTGGACCTTAGAGGCCTTAAATATCCGCAAAATGAGTATCATAGAAGTACGACAGTTAAGATGGATATGCAATGTGCCAACATACAAGATCAGATACGATTATTAATGATCACACCTGACATAGGGTGATTTTAGAAGTTACTAAAATTATATAATATTTGAATGAGAAGGGTCTGAATTTAACAGAATGCATATAGAGTGTACATATGCCAACGAAGTTACTGAGAGAAATTTACTTGTCTGGGTGGAGCAACAACAGTGAGTAAGATTATCTGTCGTCACTAAGATCTGCTAAATAGTTGATGACATGTTTGTTTCTTCCAATGACTTCGGGAGTTCTGTTATTTTATTGCAGGAATTTAGCAAAATATCTTGGTTGTGGAATAAATTTGCATACATCAAATAAGTTTCTAAAGATAATTGATTATGATAATGAGTAATCTGGTTCATGTAGAATGCTATTTAGGAGCAACTTGGTTGAAACATCACATGGTTTACTCTCTGCCAAAACAAAGTTAGGGTATACATTGAGAAGCATGTTATTAGTGCTCCGTTCTGGTAGAAGAACAATTAATAGCAATTGACACGGATGGTTTGCAACTTAACGGACACGGATGTGTTATGTCAATAAACGTAATATATTCCTATAAGATCTCAATTATCTTAATGTTTTTCTTCGTGGCCAAGTTTCACATATCGATTCTTGTTTCCTGTTTATATGGTATACATTGAGAAGCATGTTATTAGTGCTCCGTTCTGGTAGAAGAACAATTAATAGCAATTGAGAGTCAGTTATGCAATTTCAATTGACTTTGAGGTCACTGTATCCAGGATCCAATAAAGAATGGAGTTCTGGCAGTTCAAACTATACGGAACAACATTATGGCATCTACCCTTTTGGCAACAACTGCAATCACGCTCAGCTCAATCATTAGTGTATTCGTAAGCAATAAATCAAGCTATACTCACTCTGAGCTACTGTTTGGGAATAAAACATCTATGATGTCTTCTATAAAGTTTTTTACCATCTTGCTTTGCTTTCTAGTTGCATTTCTCTGCAATGTTCAATCTATCAGGTACTACGCCCATGTTAGCTTCTTAGCTACTGTGCCTACCTTCAAAGACAAATCTGATTCTATAGAGTATGTTGCAAGGAACTTGAACCGAGGGAGCATGTTTTGGTCGCTTGGACTACGAGCATTTTATTTGTCATTTCCTCTGTTCCTGTGGATATTTGGTCCCATACCGATGTTTGTAGGTTGCTGTGTAATGTCGATTGTTCTGTACTTCTTGGATACCACTACAAGTTTTACCAGGGATCTTCACTGTCAATCTATCAAAGAAAACAGAAAGGAAACTGACGTGGAATGCATAAATCATCCACTTTAGGAGTTGTTTTGACATACGAGTTCACTGAGGGTGTATTCAGAATCTAGCATGTAATACTTGAGTGTTTCATTTGGAAGATAGCGTGTTTCTTTGTGACTTTACGTTTCACCCTGTGGTTTCTCTGTAAAATATTGTTGCTTGGTTGACACAAAAGCACTTGCCACGGAACTGTTGAGTTGAGCTATGCTGAAATTACTTTTCTACAGCTTTTATCCAGTGATTTCTTGCATGTTACGCTGGATCAGAAAGATGACTTTATGTGTGAGATTGCTGAGCCAGCATTTTCAATAGGCGGATCGAGAAGATATTCCATTGATTTAGTCTAAGACGAGATATTGTGTTCAATTCTACTAGACCACAATTTTTTACTAAATAGTTGGCTACTTTATATTTTGCATACATGAAGTAGTCAAGCTGTTTCAGGTCTGAGGTTCATCATGGGCTTAAGCCAAATGTAATATCTGGACCTTAAATTTGAGACTTTTGGGGTTATGTTGGAATTGTTGGTGTCACGATCTGACTTTTCAAGTTATGATAGCGCCTGTTAGATCTGCCTACAAATAAGCTAAACCCAATACCCAAGATATCTATCCAATAACTATGCACAAGGGTAGCTAACAACATACAGTATAAGCCAAGGATAACATATCCCAGGACTAGAAGTCACTCGTACAAAGCTATTATAGACTCAAAATAAAAAAATATATAGAACCAGAATAATACAATACAAATACAAGCCAAAATTATATATATACAAGATCAGTGTCTGATACAAGAACGGTCAAATAAACATAAGGAGACTACAGAAGATCCCAAAAGATGTTTGATGCTCACCAATAGTCTTCTGAAGTGGCTTCGATATCCCTAGATCAGCGAATGCGGCTTGTACTCAGACTTGCACTACGAACAAATGCAGAAAAGTAGAGGTGAGTACTAATAGAAAATACCCATGTAGGCATCATCGGCCAACTGAGTGAAATATAGTAAATACTAAAAGAACAACTGTAATAAAATGCCATAGCACTAGCTATCTGAACCAGGGTCAAGTGACAAGTACGTCCGTAGAACAACGAAAAACCCAACTAAATGAAATCAAGTAATGTACAACAGTATTAGCTGACGGAACTTGAAATGAAACTATGTCACAATTGTTAGAAGGTCGACACATAGTGTTGTATGTGGGTGTAAAGACCTAGTGTCTATGCCTATACACCAACTAGGCCTCTATAAGCCCATAAGGTACACCCAATGCACTTAGTAACAGATGGTACGAGATCTCAACCAGTATAGAACACAACACTGTGCGGAGCCTCTAACTCCCAAACTATGCCTAGCTTTTACTGGACATCTTCCCGACTTGGCCTCCAGCGGGGGAGTCAGCCAAAGCCAAATAGTCTGACAAGAAGCAAAGCCTCTAACCCTAAAGTAAACAGTTGAAGAGCCGATCAATTGAGCCTCTAACTCGGAGATAACAACTGAAGCTTGATTCTATTAGACTCAAGTCTGCTAAATCAGTCTACAAGGATCTATGCCTCTCAAGTCAAATCGTGCATGTATATAACAACACCAGCTCTAAACAACCCAAGTCTAAGGCATCACTAGCCTAAGCCTAGGCTAAGACTCAACAAAGACCAGATAATCAAAATTTCACAAGTATCTAAAATCACTATAGATAATCCAGCAGTATACCAACAAAACAACACCCACGGAATCTCAACAAGTAGCCGAGAGTACATCAAACAATGATTTTCCAAGATATAGTCTCAATATAAGTAACAGGTAATCATAACCATAACGGAGGTTTTAGTTTCATAAACCCTGGCAGGTCAAACCAACATTTGAAGCAATCAACTATATTCGTTCAAGTAGCACCAATACTTAACTTACCTCTGACATGCTCCATCTCGACTTACAGTTCTCATCAAATGCATTTACAAATCAAAATAATTAAAATTAGATATTACAACGAATATAGCTAATATAGTGTCCAAACAATAATCACAATCTCAAACTAGCATATATAATCTTTAACTTAGTAATTCCCAACAATATTTAGGCACCCTATATATATTCCAGGTCAATCTAGGAGGAAGGAAACCTAACCTACCTGAAAGGCGTATCCAAGTGCTCCGAATCAGTCCATGTGAGCTTTACCCCTATTGATCTTCTCTAAACGCAGCTCAGTTCTCAAAATATGAATCATAACATTAATACGACTATTTTGACGGTAATATTCCAAAAAAGAGAAAAATATGTTAGTGGTGATTAAAATAGGAAAAAAATAGAACTCGCCCTCAAAATACCAAATCAAACCTCGTAAAACGACCTCTGCACCTCCTTGAGTCTCTAGCTAGAAGTTGAGCTCAAAGTGAGGCTCAAAACAATGAGAAATAACACAAAAACCAAGTTGCATTTCTTATCGGATAACTTATATATCTGATAGTTTCTTTATTGAATTGCTTAAATACGTAGTCAAACCAGCAAAATTCAAATATACCACGATGTAAGTCTTGAAAAATACTTCAGGTTAGATCAAAATTTCACTAAATTTTGATAAGAAATGACGTAGATATCTTAATTTGAAGTTTCTAGCATTTTATAGCATTATATTTAGCAAAAACTATAAATGTTACCTCAAAGGGCGTGCACAAAGCAATTTCTAACATTTCCACGATGTTCCTCTCGGAAAAAATACACAAGTGAGCCATTTGAATCGCTAAAATTAAATAAAAATGACCTCCAAAATGTAGTGCGAATTGAGAATATATATAGCTATTCATGCTGCCATGTCGCTGCCACATGGCGCCACGAGATTGCACCACATGACAACACTAAAGCTTGCCACATCAACTCCTCTCCAGCTGCCTTCTAATCCCTTTTTTCGATGTTTCAAGCTCGTTCAGAATTCGATTTTTGCAAACAAACTATGTAACCGTACTAATTTTGACGTTCCGAATTCAATGGCATAGATTAAATTCTCATTGAAGGTCATTATGATCTAACGTGGGTCTTACTTTCTTATATCCCACTTTTAACAAAAAGAATCGAGGGGGTCAAATCGCATTAGGAAGTCCCCGCTACCAAACAAAGAATCGTTCTAAACCAAACTCGATTTTGGAGCTGAATGCGGTATGAAATACCTATCCAGGCACATTTTCCAAGGGTGTTGACTAAAGTCAACTATTGACCTATTCTAAAGGCTAAATTTGCAAAACACGATATAACTAACAACAAACATGCTCCTAGCCTAATTTGGCTATTCTGGAGCTGATGAAATTGTCAGAATTCAGCTCTGAGGCCATTGAATAGGACTTTAACTAAAAGTTTATTTTATAATTATAATTATCCTTTAACTCGAAATGCTGCATATTTACAAAAAGATTCACCCAACAATCGAACTATTAGTATTATTGATAAGTTAAAAATGGCCCAAGGTCGCGATGCAAATGTTCAAACTGATAAAATATTCGCAAAAACATATAAATGACTTGGAGGGTCATTATAGTTTGCCGCTTTTGCCACAATAGGGGTAATTTTTGTGAAGGTATTTATACAATCTAGTCTAGTCTACTTAAAGGACCTGATTCCTAAATATCAATTTGTTGAATTACAAATAAATGTGAAATTTAGCTACCAAAGAAGAAAGTCATGGATTTAGTGATGAAGCAAGAATGAGAACATTTGTATTTGCATGAATCTATACACGTGTGTTGTAATAACAATAACAACAATAACTTATCCAGTGAAATCTCACAAGTGGGGTTTGGGGAGGGTAAAATGTACGCAAACCTTATCTCTACCTCATAGAGATAGAGAAGTTATTTTTGGAACACCCTCAACGCAAATATATCAGCCCCAAAAGTAGAAAATACTAAATACAAAAACAATAATAGTGGAAAGCATTTGAACAATCATAAATATAGTACAAGTAGCAACATAAATGATGGTTAATAATAAAATAATATATAATGATACTGTTAATCCTACAATCCTACTATATCACAAGGCAAGACATGATCCTGCCCCTACTAAGCCTACTAGTCTTCTACCCTAATACGCGACCTCCATTCTTTTCTATCTAAAGGTCATGTCCAAACCATCAATCTTGCTTCTCTCATCTTGTATCCCACTGATATCACTCCTAACTTCTCCCGAATAATTTCATTCTTAGTTTTGTCATCGCTTGTATGTCCACATATCCATCTCAACATCATTTTCGCAACCTACATCTTCTGAACATATGAGTTTTTGACTAGCCAACACTCCATCCCATAAATCAAAGATAGTCTAATTACCATTTTGTACAACTTACCTTTAAGTTTAGGTAGTATTTTTTATCACATAATACTCCAGAAGCAAGTCTTTATTTCATCCATGTTATCCCAATATATATGATGTGTGACATCATCGTCGATATCACCACTACTCTGGATGATAGACCCAAGATATTTCAAGCTTTCTTTTGAGGGAATAGATTGAGTGGCAAATCGTACTTCAATGTCAGCTTGATCCCTCGTAACACTAAATTTGCACTCCAAGTATTCTGTCTTGATCCTGCTCAATTTGAATCCTTTAGATTCTAAAATATGTCTGCAGACCTTCGGCCTATCATTAATTTTATCCCTAGTCTCATCAATCAGTACTATGTCATTCGCAAATAGCATGTTAGCTTATCCATCACTAGGCTAAAAGAAAAGAGCTCAGTATAAATCCTTGATGAAGTCCTATCTCAGCAAAAAAATACTCCAGATTTCTTCCTACCATCCTTACTCGAGTCTTGATTGTGTTTTATATATCTAAATATTATGTATAGTTAATTGCATTATTTCTTATCTAACCAATACTAATTAATTCTTAACTAATACTGCATAAGTTAATTACACCTAACTAATTACTGACTATCTGTCACTAGGGTCAATTAAAAAATGAAGAATACCAAACTGTTGAATACTAAATTGCTGAAATATAAATGGATTAGGTAAAAAGAAAGGGTGCCGAATTATTGGGGGAAAACTGAATTTAAGAAATGGATGAATTTAATTTTAAATTAAGTAATGTCTGTGGTAAATCATAATAGGCCGTGCGGCTATTGAAAATTCCATTGTCTTTAATTCCTTTTAACGAAATGATTTTTCTAGGAAATAGTGAGCTCTACGTATAGAACGCTTGCATTTCAATATTATCATCTGTAAAGTACAAGATTACCTTATCACGTATCAGTGCCGGAACCAGTATTTACATCAAGGGCATTCATATTTTTAAAACATGGGTAGATGATTTTTGTATTAAGGGTGTTCAACAATTGCTTTATATATATATATATATATATATATCAAAATATCTATATTTAACCTATATACTAAAAAAAATTCAACAAAGGATGTTCATTTGACCACCCTTGGTGAATGTAGCTCCGCCCTTGACCACGTTAGAGACCAAATCAGTGATTTCTTTGAGATATTTTGATTTGCTTGTAAGGCATAAATATGAAATTCACCCACTTTTTTTCTAAAAAATGGAGATAACTGTGTTTTCTAATCATTTGCTTCTTACAATTGACAACATATATGGCACCTCACTTGATCTGAAAATAAATGAATAAAGGCCCCATGTATTTTATGGAAGAAACAATTATATGCTGACAATTGGCCCACTCCTAAGCACGTTTAAAAGGCCTCCAACGTTTACATAAGTGGGTGTTTTACATAAGATGGTATTTCTACACTGAAGATAACAAAATCAAAGGTAACCTATTCATTGAGAAAGTACAGGAATTTATGAGAGACAATGACAAGGCACAAGAGACAATGCGAAACTCTTGTCAAAGTTAATGTTTGGTTACTGATTAACAAACCTAATTTTTTCATAAAAGTGAGTTAGAAGTCAGTTTTGACATCCAAAAAATTAAAAAGTAGTGTCAGTATTGATGCCATTAATTAGGCTTTTCTTTTTTAAATCAAAGGTATCGTAGTAAAAATCACAATATAATCTACAATACTGAAGCAAATTATCACCATGAAAATAGAAAAGCATCCACAAATCGGCATCATGAGTAACTATTCATTATCTGGTAGGAGTTTTGTACGATTGAAGATTGTGAAGCACTTTGTTTCAAGCAAAAGAGACATGATGACAAAAAAAAGAAAGTATTTTCTTGCATGCAGAAAGACAGTGAAAAATTCTTCAAAAGTTTCGCTATCAGACATAGCAGCAAACTTAGAAATGGGATAACTATTTTTGTGCATAAGCCACTATTGTATGCAGTGAATGTGATACAAGTGTCCACAACCCAACTTGCTCATTTCATTCCTCCTGTATTTTGAAAAAACATAAGTTTTAATTGTTAGAACAATCAACTTTTCTTTAAAATAATATTTTGAGACTTAACGAACGAAAATATCCAGCAAGTTTTTTTAAGCACAAACCTGATAGATGCTATAATTTTTCTCCAGTTCAGTGCGTAAATGAGATTAATGATTCAAAAAGAAGGGCTTAATTCTCATAACACATTAAGTTATCTCATCTTCCTTCAGTCCTGTACTCACATATCTAATTCTATCACCGAGTTTTAGCAATTCCTGTTAGCAAAGAATGGGTATCATTAGCAAAATGAAAATGTAATAGAGATAAAAGATCCAAGAAAATGACTTGCCTCATATGACATATTGTCCACATTAAGCCTCAAACTTCCGTAATGATCAAGATCATCTGTTCTTCCTCCCATAAGACTATTCTGAAGTATCACAATCTGCAATTAGAGCCTAGTAAGTAAGACTTTATGAATATATGCACATTCTTCCAAACTGCGAATGCTAACTTCTTCGAAAGAAAGAAAAAAGGGATATTCCCCACTCTGCTATGCCGCCACACTGAATTCAATAGATAATAGTGGCTGAAAGCCTTTAATTGAAAGTTTTATATATGGTGAATAACGGATAAAATTCACAAACTACATGATGCAATTACCACATGTTGGGTGCTTGCTACATACTAACAATCAGGAACAGGCTTAAGGCTTTGTTTGTCTAGTGTGATGGCCTGCCACGAAGTTCTAAGTCCATGACAATAGGATGTCACTATTGCTTTAGTAGAATTAGTCTGGTCAGTAACTTTTTTTTGCAAAAAAGATGTCACTATAAAGTTAGCTACTTTAACTTTATATTTGAGGACAAATTTCTACAGCTTATCTGTCAAGTCTACTCATGTCGTTGCCAGAAAAGAACACTATAATGGTAGAGTAAATTAACAAGAACATATCTTGCTCCATTTTATATTCTCTCAAAATCATATTTTGGGATTGAATACACCAAACCAACAAGCATTTACCTTAGATTTACTTTTAGCAAGTCAAATTATTGCCTTTTTTGTTGTATTATTTTCTCATAAATACTTGCATTAGTAGTTTTAAGTTTGCTATGGAAGCATACCAGATTCACTGAAAAGCTTAACCAAATCCGAAGACCCAATAGTAATACAAAAAACTCTAAACACCAAACTGAATATGTAAAACCTCAAAAAAAAAAAATTAAGCCTCTATAGCAAACAACTTTTATTCAGTTGTTATCCAGTAATAATATGGGCACAACTGTAAAGAAATGACAATCAACATTTCTTACTAAAGAAATGATAATCAAAAAATATAATTTTATGATAGGCTAGATATTCAAGCACATGAGAAAACATAATTTTACTAAGGTATTCAGATATGAGTTATGCTTTCTTCCTGAGAAAATGCAAAGTAGCAACAGCAGAGAGATTGTTGATATACATTAGATTGGGCAGTAAAGCAAGTGATGACAAACCTATGCAAACCTTTCATGGAAACCATAGTGAGAATGGCGATGATGCCTAAATTCAAACCAATCTGCTCATGATCGTTGCAATTCCAGAGTCTCAGTATCAAAAAAAGGATAGTCTTCTGGGCATACCATTCTTCGCATTGATCATGAAGATCTCTATGAAAAAAGAAAATGAAATTGTGGGATATGCTTCACTGTATAAACAAATAAATCTTGTATTCAACATCTAAGTGTAGATAAATCATACAAGTTACTTCAAAATTCACACTGATGAAAAAATAGATAAATGGACAATTCTAAAGCCACAAGACATAAAAGGACAAGAGTAGAATATGAGAAAATAAAAATGATGAGGACAATAACATCACTTAAGCTTCAATCTCAAATCAATTGAGATTACTATATCAATATCGCTCCATCTGAACCAGTTTCATTCTATGGATGATAGGAAATAATTTACTATATATGCCAAGAGGTTCGATGTAGGATCTCAAATCAACTAACTTAGGTATCAATTAGAGGATAGATATTTGAAGTTTATGAAAATTGAACCATTTCTAATTGCCTAAAAACTATTACTGTACTAGTCACCATAGCTAATAGCTCAAAATATTTCAAAAAGATATTAAAAGAATGAGAGTAAAAAAGAACAAGAGAAGCACTAATACATGACAAAAATATAAAAGAAAATTCATTGATTATTACCTCCGTTGGCGTAATCTTGTCAAGATCAACTCTCCGTCTAGTAGAAAGAGGCCTTCTTAAAACAACAAAATCATCAGCCATAGCTCGTCTTGTTTTTCTGCAACAAGTGTTGTGGGTGAAAAAGTTGGAATCTCCAACAACAAAATTGAGGGTCTTGTTTTTCTGCTTCTTCTTCTTGACTTTCTTGGATTCCCAGTCAGTAATTGTAGCAAGAACAAAGACTTGTGAAGTTGCCCTGCAACCTAATCCCCTAAATAATATGAAATTCTTCTTTTTAGTGATGGGTGTTTTCAGGCGTCATAATTAGGGGTGGTGGGTGAAAAGGGTGTTAGGAGAAGAGAGGAAATGGTGAATTTTTTTGAGCGAGTTGCTGGGGCGACAAAATACATAGGGTCAGCTTCGAAGATGGGTTTCTGTTACATTTTTGTGGTTATTGTTTCTAGGTATGGTGGAGCTTCTTGTACAAATTATAGGTATGGTGGTTCTTCAGGAAGACAAACTGTGTAGAAAAATGATGATTGATCAAACGATATAATTTTTATTATTAAAAGAAATAATGATTGAATAGAGAGATAAGAGGGAAAGAAAAGAATTAGAAAAATGAAACGAAACTTAAAGGGTTGAACTGTAGAGACTTCAGTTGGAGAGAAATGTCACAATTTCACATACCTCTCCATATATTCCAACCTCTAAAAGTAAAAATGTTCCATAATGAAATGATGGTTTAAATTAAATTAATATAAATTTAAAATTTTCTATAATTATTAAAAATTTTATTAGTAATCAAAATTATTAAAATCTTCTCAATCCTAGCATATAGAAATTTAAAAATTTGTATAATTATTAAAAAAATTATTAGTTGCCAAAATTATTAAAATCTTCTCAATCCTAGTATAATCTTACTAAGTGGCGTGTTCTTTATTTTAGAAAATATAAATTTTAATTCAAGTTTTAAATTTAAGAAAATTTAGAATCTCAAGTCATATTTTATTTTAGACAATTTAAAGTATAAAATCATATCTCAAATAGGGTGACAAAATTAAACCTAACCCACCCAATCCATTGAAGTTTGGGCTGGTATGCAATTAGCTCAACCCAACCCATTTCAACTCATTTAAAATTGGGTTGATAGTCAATCCAAATTAATTCGAGAAAGATCTTGTCAAAATATTTTTAAAATATATTTTTTAAATTTAATATGTTTTATATAGCAAAAAATAAAAAAAATACAATTTAATTAGGTACTAAAATATTGAAAAAGAATAAATAAAATAAGTAAAACTTAGTAAAAGTTGGGTGACCCAACCCATTTTGACCCAAGTAAATTTGAGTTGGGTTGGGTCTTGACCTGTTTGTTATCTTGATCCATTGTAACCCGCTCAAATTTGACTCAACCCACCCAATTGTCATTTCTAATCTCAATTCACATATTCAAACATTACTTGAAAATATGACTTCATCGCATGGCTAGATGCAATTTAAGAATCATTTTTAAAAACATAGTAGGAATATCTATTTCTTTATGATATTGTATATCCACCTATTTATTTAGGAAAAATTTCATAATTGAGCAAACATTTACTACTAAACAACATAATTTAACTATAGTTTTTAAAAATTACATATAACAACTAACGTTTAATAAGTTGACTAAAGATTTTATGGGACCCACACATCTTTTTGTATAAGTCCCTTCGCCTTCCACCTCCACTTTTTCTCTCATTCTACACAAAAGTTCTCGATCCTCTTTCAATAAATGAGCTCCTAATTGCTCTCTTACAATTGCTCAACAGTTCATCATATACATAAGTATTGATTTCATTTTTTTTCCTAATATCCCTCCAAAATTTTGTAGCTTCAATTTCAGATTTAATTTTTTTATGTTTTTTGATTTTTAGTTTGAAAATTTTAGTTTTTCTCTTTCTTATATACTCATTTACCCTCTTTTCATAATTGACTTTTACCAGTATATAACCACACATTATGATTGAAGAATCATCATCTAAGAGGATAACTAGTGGTATACATTTACATAATAAGATTATGAATGATTCACCATTTTTTTCGTTGGGTATAACTAAGGAGGTTGTGGCCATTACAGAATCTCTTGCAAGAGCTATGGTTACCAGAGAATTGAGATCTAAGCACTAAAATGATCATGTTCCTCGATGAACCAGTTCAAGAAAGAAGAGGAAGCAGATGAGATTGCTTCTAGTAGTGGTGAATCAAAAAAAAGAATGATGTGTATGATTCTGGCAACCCAGATGAAAAAGAAATTAAAGAAAATAAGATACTTTTTTCAAAGTGTAGCTCACATCACCATAGTATTATACACATAGTTATGTATACATAACTTACTACTTATGTATAAGCTATTATTATACACATAGTTATACACAACATTATTTATGTATAAGTTATTAATATATATTAATATACAATGTATTTGCATACTTATATATAATAATATGTACAAATGGATACCTATACAACACAAGCTTTTATAGATGTATAAATTGGGTAATTATTGTAATAACCTTTACATTTTTAATGAAGGGTTAATGGATAATTTTAACGATTAATAATTTTAATTTTAAAAAATAAAGAGCCCCAACCCCTTTTATTTCAGTTTTCACGTAGCAAAACAAAACAAAAAAAGAAACGATTAGATTCTTTTCTTCACTATGTCGCTGCAGCAAGGAAAGAAAAAACATTTGGGCTAGATTCGTTCTCTTCGTTTAGGAGAAATCAGAGAAATTTACATACAGAATTAACTCGGTCTTTGAACCTCTGTTTTGGGTGATAAAGTACAGGTATTGTCTTGTTGTTGTGTGCTCCTGTTAGTCGAAAACATACTTACTAGAATTTTCACCAATTAGGTTTAACAATGGGATTAAGAACACCTTTATTTTTCATTTATAGTCTACAGTATTAGATATTAGGGTTTAACCCTAAACTTAAAGGCTAGAGATATTGGACTTGAGTTTGGCCCATCTAATTGATGATAATCAATATTTATTTCATATACTGAGGCAAGTAGGGGCTATTTTGGTGAGTTTTCTATGCGTGCAAGGTTGTGGAACTTGTCATTAATAAGGTAATTGAGACTTTAAGCTTTAAAGATTTCTTTTCAAATAAACTTTGAAAAAAGTATATTTTTCTCTGTCTGGTGTATGTGTTGGGACAAGCATGTGTTTGACAGAATTGACATTTTTATCAGCCCTTTATATGCTATTTCTTAGAAGAATATCAAATATTTTCATGAGTTATATATGGTGTGATGCTGGATATCCTTCTTTATTACCATAATGTGGGTACTAGGGGCATATTTATCTGCTGTAATATGTTAGTCATGCTGTCGTAATATGTTAGGGGCTTTGTACACGCTGCCATAGTACATTTTTAGAGCATTATACATGCTGTTATGGACTTGTTGGAGTGATGGGTTGATCTCCTTCGCTATCGTTTATGACAAGATTTGAGTGTGGATTGAATTGAGATATGTAGTGACCCTTTCTGAACATCTGTTTGAACTTATTGAGCTTATTATGAAGTATATTCTTGTGTATATTATTTATGTATATCTGTTGTGCATATGTATTTTATAACTCTTGTTCCAGGGGTATTAAAGTTCAGAGTCGAGGAACTTACTGGGTTATATTTATATATAGCTCACTTCTTACTTGTATGTCAATGCAGATACTGTTGCAGAGGGTGAGACTTGTGGCTGACGAGTTCGTTTCCGTGGACCCTATTGCTGAGGTGAGCCTTCGCATTGTTCGTGGAGGCTACTACTTCAGCTCTATCTATTATAATTTATGTTTTTATTCTTTTTAGGATTTGTATGCCTGACAGTTAAACTCATATCACTTTATTAGATGCTCCATGATCTTATTGTGAGATTTGGGCTAGAGATATTTTTGTTAAGTGGCCTTTTCCTTTCAAAAATTGATATGAAATTTTAGTTTGTTAGTTACTCTATTATTTTGATTATTGATGAGTTCTGGTGTTGCACATATTATATTTTAGTGCTTAAATAGTTTGGGTGTGTATGAATATTTAATTCTCCTGACAAATGTGCAGGCGAGTGCCAGTCACGTCTAGGGAGTATTTTGGGATATGACAAAGTTGGTATCAGAACCTAGGCTTTAACTCTCGGGTCATGGAGCATTGTTTGGTAGTTTCTTATTCGTGGGTGTGTAGGAGCCCATACTTATGACCTTGAGGCTACTAAACATTTAGGATGTATTCTTTTTTTTCATTCCTTATTTGTGCATTGAGTTGAATCAAGTTTAACTTTTAAATATTTTTTGAAGATAGCTAAGAGACGTGCCTTTTCCTCTATTGTTCGATCTAATGCAGTTGTTGGACGTGATGGGGGACACGATTTTACCTCTGGTAGCAGTCAAGATAGGTATCATCCAACTAGAGCTCGGACAAGGGCATCTGCTATTCCTCAATCAAGAGTTACGAATGAGGGACAAACCCAAGCCGTTGCCCTAGAATAAGTGCAATAACAATTTGCTCAGGATGCCCCATAGATAGTGCCAGCTGCTACACCTACTGTCGCTTTACTTACAGATGTTGGGATGAGGTTGTTGAATGTGCTAAAGGCATTGGTGCCTAATCAGAGTGGAATCCCAGCTCCTCAGACTACTACACCAATGAAGGAACAGGATTAGTTGAATATTGATGCGACTCAGATACCCCATTTAGACCATCTACAAGTTGCTCATTCAGTTGCAACTACCGGGCAACCCAAAGATCTTAAGAATTTCATGAACCTTAAGCCACCAGAATTTGATACGACACCAGCTTCTATTGAGCCTCAAAAGTTCCTTGATCATTGTGAAAAGATACTACATTGGGGTTGAAGGAGACTCGTGGTGCGGAATTTACCACATTTATATTCTCAGGATCTCCAGAGGCATGGTGGACTTCTATTCAGAGAGCTAGAAAAGTAAGGTAACCACCTATTACCTGATCAGAGTTTTTAACAATGTTTAAGGATATTTATTCCATTGAGCAAACAAGATGATATGAGACATCAATTCCATGATCTGCCTCAGGGCAATATGACATTTATAGAGTATGTGGCCAAGTTCACTGAATTATCCAGGTATGTCCTATTTTTGATTATAGATCTAAGGAAGAAAGTGAGAAAATTTATGGATGGAGTAGAGCACCGTTACCGTGATCCTATGATACAAGATGTATGAAATAGTACATATACAGATGTGCTTGATACTGCTCTTCGTTGTGAGTCCTATTGGGAGATGGAGAAAATCGAGCGAGAAAGAAAGAAGGCACGTAATACAGGTGGATTTAGTGGTGCTCCATCTAGAGGCAAGAGTGGATTTTATCGTGGGTAGTCTAGGCCTACTCAGTTAGAGTTAGTGGTCTGATCTTCTAAGAACGGTTATCTAGCTAGACAGGGCCAACAATAGATGTAGAAGAAGGGTGATAATTTTTTCCAGTTCGGACAACATCCAAGGTGTTCTAATTATGAGAGGAATCATAATAGGCGCTGCTTTGGTATTGGTGATCCTTTTTTTACTTGTTGTGAAAGAGGTCATATAGCTTAATTTTTTCCTAAAGGAGAATCTATACTGGTCAAGCTACTACAAAGGTGCTGAGAAATGTCGCAGATACTCAAGCTCAGATCCAACCAACTAGGGCCGCTATACAAGGTTCTCGCAGACAGGGTTGACAGGGTACACAAATTACTCTAGGAGTAAGTGAACTATCGAGATTATTTGCTATGGCCATAGAGGATGTCGAGGGATCTAATATTGCAGTCACAAGTATTATTATTATCAATTCTTATCAGGCATATGCTCTTATTGATCCTGGTTCTATGTATTCGTATGTATCCCCATCTTTTGCTATATCTTTAGAACGATGAGTTGAGACTCTTAATGTGCCATATATGGTTATGACTCCAGTTGGGGAGACTTTATCAATGGATAGAGTGCATAGAGATTGTGTTATATCTGTGTAAGGCAAGAACACAATAGTTGCTTTATTAGAGATGTCGCTATCTGACTTTGATGTAATTATGGGTATGGTTTGGTTAGCATCATGTTATACTTTGGTTGATTTTTATGCTAAGCTGATACATTTTAATTTTTCTTGAGAACCATCTTTAGTATGGAAAGGTATGACTCCTCTAACACAGGAAAAAAATAATATCTTATGTAAAGGCACACCGAATGATTAATCGTGGGTGCTTTGATTTTATTACTACTATCTGTGATACTCGAGGGGAGGATGTTACTATCGATAGTATTCCAATTGTGCGAGAATTTATTGATGTGTTTCTAGAAGACTTACCTGGGTTACCTCTTATGAGAGAAAATGAGTTCAACATTGATTTAATGCCAGACGCTTAACTTATCTCTTTTCCTCCGTATCGTATAGCTCTAGCTGAGTTGAGAGAATTGAAGGTCCAATTCCAAGAACTACTTGATAAGGGGTTCATCAGGCCCAGCGTATCATCTTGGGGTGCCTCGGTGTTGTTTGAAAAAAAGAAAGATGGCATGATGAGAATGTGCATCGACTACTGGCAGTTAAATAAGGCAACAATCAAGAATAAGTATCCATTGCCTCATATTGATAATCTATTCAATCAATTGAAGGGTGCTGCTCATTTTTCAAAATTGATTTGAGATCAGGTTATCATTAGCTGAGAATAAAGACAGAAGATATCTCAAAGACAACCTTTCGAACTAGGTATGGGCACTTTGAACTTTTGGTGATGTCCCTTGAATTGACAAATGCACCTGCAACATTATGCATCTCACAAATAGGGTATTCAAGCCATACTTAGACCAGTTTGCGATTGTATTCCTTAATGATATTTTAGTCTACTCTCGAGATGAGGCTGGCATGAACATCATTTGAGAGTTGTATTGCAAACACTTAGGGAATAGAAACTTTATGTTAAGTTCTCAAAATGCCAATTTTGGTTGAGAACAGTTTCCTTCTTAGGACACGTGGTATCACGAGAGGGGATTCAAGTTAATCCAAGAAAGGTAGAACCTGTTCGGGATTGACCACGACCTAATACTCCTTCAGAGATATGCAGTTTCTTGGGGCTAGCTGGATATTATAGATGTTTAGTGGATGGTTTCTCAAAGATAGCTGCTCTATTGACACGTTTAACTCAAAAAAGTGTGATTTTTTTAGTAGTCATCTAGAAATTAAATACTGCATTAAGTATAACTCCTATTTTGACCTTACCCATGACAGAGAGTAATTTTACCATTTATTGTGATGCCTCTAGAGTCGAATTGGGTAGTGTCTTAATGCAGAATGATAAAGTGGTGGCATATGCTTCTCGACAGCTAAAGATTCATGAGAAGAATCATCCGACACATGACTTAGAGTTGGTCGCCATTATATTTGCTCTCACGATATGGCGTCACTACCTTTATGGTGAGCCACATGAAGTATATACTGATTATAAGAGTTTGTCTTACATATTTAAGTAAAGGGATCTGAATTTGAGGCAATGGCTAGGGTTGGAGCTACTTAAAGATTATGATCTTACTATCTTGTATCATCATGGAAAGGCGAATAGGTGGTAGATGCTTTGACTAGAAAGTGTATGGGTAGGTTGGCTTGGATTACTATTGAAAAGCGACCTATGGCTAGGGATATTCAGTCTTTAGTCAATCAAGGAGTTCAAATTGATCATACACTTCCAAGCAGGTTTCTTACAAGTATGGTGGTGCAATCATCCTTAGTTGGAGAAGACAAGGCTTGGCAATATAATGATCCCCAACTTGCTAGATTACAAGATCGAGTACAGAGTGAAGGCGTGAA
>JAOTQJ010000011.1:14726062-14742509 GCA_025642045.1 Solanum sejunctum | reverse complement strand
CATTACTCTATGTATGACATGATTATTAGGCGGTAGGACCGCAGCGGAGACCTTGTCGGACCGCATTTATGTATATGTATAAATGGATATATATATATATATTTGAATTGTTGTCTGGGTTGCTGCTGGGTTTTCTTTGCAGGTGCGATTAGTTAATAAAATAGAGGAAACTCTGCCGGAATTTCGGTAGAATTCTTAGACTTTAAGTTGTGGTTTTGCGAGTTAATATTGAGTTAAGTGCCTAGTCGGCACGAGTCACGACCCTAGGGTGGGGCATGATAGTATTATTATATAATTTTGTATTTATCTTACATGAATTGTCTGTTAAAGA
The DNA here is from genome assembly GCA_025642045.1 of Solanum sejunctum. Lineage (NCBI taxonomy): Eukaryota > Viridiplantae > Streptophyta > Magnoliopsida > Solanales > Solanaceae > Solanum > Solanum sejunctum. The sequence goes on along the minus strand of JAOTQJ010000011.1, from coordinate 14,742,178 downwards.
CTCCAAGAATGAATTTAGGAGTAACATCTAGAGCCTTGGCTGTCTGACTGTGTTGATTGTTGTGGTTTGGGTCTTAAGATGAGTATGTTGATGGCTGAAATTGATGGAATTAGTGTTCTTAGAGTCTAAATAAGGTTGAACCTTAGCTTTGAAAGGAAGAATCTATTCCTTGAGTTGATAGAATGTCAGATGAGATGAGGTCCCTGCCTGGGGAGGGGGCTTGTGTATAACCAGCCTGATATTGATAGACTTATGAGTATATCGAGTCCTGAAAGGAGTATTAGCACCGAAATGGGTAAGAGAGAGTCTCACTCGTGCTCATGAACTATGTGGCTAGCATAGGAGAGGATTAGACCATGAAAGCAGATGTTTCCTTTGTCCCACAGAGGACTTGATACACTTTTTGAATCCCCGATAGAGTCGTCCTTTACCCCAGTAAGGTACTGGATCGATGTGGCAATAACATCTCTTTTTTGTATCATCACTGGCTCATAGGTGGTTATTGTCGGTTATAGAGACTCCCAGATAGGTTTCATATTGATAACACTCTGAGATTGATGTGATAGTGTGATGTCTCGATGGATATTGATATGATAGAGTCATGTTTCTTACTCTGAGTTAAGATTGAGTAATTGATGAGATGATGTCACTGTATATTGTATAGCCTTATTATTTACTTTAACATGTTTTACATATAGTACATTCCACATACTAACGTTGCTTGGCGCTGCATCATTTTATGATGTAGATTCTGTAAACAGAGGACTTCAACAGCCTAATCGTTGAGGTTCAGAGATTCGTGATTTTCAGACTTGGTGCGTCATCCCCTACTTTCAGAGGACATATTTATTCTCTATTATCTATTTTGATGTCATTTATCTTGATTGTGGTAGCCATGATCTGTCATGGTACCTTCGTAAACACTAATTATAGAGGCTTCATAGACATAGACAGATGATAGTTGATATTGAAGTTGTTTCCTTGTTTTTTACTTATATTGAGATTGTTCTTTTATCTTTTGCCCATATGATAGAAGAATGATAGATCTTATGATAGCCTGTAGCCCTCATATATCCCCTTTCAATTCTTAAATGCCTTCCGCTAATGAATGAATTAAACAAATGCGATGAGACTAGGCGGTTCACTTGGGAGGGGGCTAACAATAGCCTCTTAGTGTCGTTTACGCTAGGGTACCCTCCCAGAGAGTGACAATCTTGGTATCAGAGCACAAAGTTCGAGTGTCCTAAGGAGTTTATGAAGCCGTGTCTAGTAGAGTCTTATTTTTGGGTGTGTTGTACACCACACTTCATAAGCAGAAGGCTATAGGATCTTAGAAAGTGTTACCCTTCTTCTATAATCTGGATTCATGCGATAGAGTATAACTTTATGAAAATCTTGTTTTAACTCGTGCATTACACGTTTACAAAAAATGCCGCCAAAGAGAATAGCCGCTTAGAGAGATGTCGCAGCCCCAGCTTCTGAGAACACCCAACTTGAGGTCTCAGTCCAGCCAAAGGCAAGGAGACGGGTTTGGCCCGCTGGAACTACTGAGGTCCCACAGGCGCCCCCTGCTCAGCCCTAGCCAGCTCCCACTACCGAGGCAGAGTTTAAGGGAGCCATCACCATGCTGACTCAGTTGGTGGCCTCTTAGGGTAATATTTGGGGTCCATAAACTCCTAGTTCTAGCTCATAGGAGCCCTCAACAGCCACCCGACTCAGAGATTTCTTGAGGATGAACCTGCCAGTGTATATGGGGTCAAAAGTTGAGGAGAAACTCGCAAAAGTTCATTGATGAAATGTACCAGGTCTTGAAAGAGATGCATGCTGATGAGATTGAAGGATTGGAGCTTGATTCATAGCAATTGAAGGATGTTGCTAATGTTTGGTACAATTAGTGGGAGGAGAGTAAGGGTGAGAATGCGGAACCTGCAGCGTAGGAGGAGTTTGAGACTGCCTTCCTTGACCACTTCTTTCCTCAAGAGTTAAGGGAGACGAAGGTGGATGAGTTTGTCAACCTGAAGGCGTACAACCTTAAGTTTATTGAGCTATCTAGGTCTGCTTCGGAGATAATGCAAGACATGAGGGCAAGGATGAGAAAGTTTGTGTCTGGTCTGGGTAGACATGTGCAGAAAAAGTGTAAGGCAGCCTTACTGATCCTTGGCATAGACATCTCCAGAATCATAGTGTATGCCCAGAAGATAGAGGAGGACAGAAAAGAGATAGAGAGGAGCAGATGAATAGAAAGGCAAAGTCAGCAAGACATGAGCCTAGCCAGCGAAGGCAGAATAAGGGGGACAAGTCCTACTTTCAAAAAAGATCATCTCATCATGCACCTTTTGTAGTGAGTGCGCCCATTCAGCCAAATAGGTATGGTCAGAAATCCCATGGTTACCAGAATTACAAGGCTCAGGGTGTGCAATCTCAGGCTAGTATGACCCAAGGTACGAGGAGAAATCCACCTTGTGACAAGTATGGTAAACTTTATTTGGTTGAGCGTTATGTGGGGAGAGATGTTTTCTATTTATGTGGACAGACTAGCCACTTCAGTTATGAGTGTCCAAAGATGATATGGGGTGAAAGGAATAGCAGACCACAATTCTCCACAGCACCTCTAGCTGGCAGTCGACAAAGGGGTATTTCTGCAGGTACAGGAAGCGGGATGAACCTCCTTTATGCTATGGGTAATCGATAGGATCAGGAGGCTGCATCAAGTGTTTTCATAGGTATACTTTGAGTCTTTACCTTTGATTATTATGTATTGTTTGATCCAGGTGCCACTTTGTCTTTTGTGACTCCTTATGTGGCTAGTAAGTTTGGCATTCTTCGAGAGAGTTTGCTTGAACCTTTTGCTGTTTCCACTCCTACTGGTGAGTTTATCATAGCTGAGAGAGTTTACAGGGATTTTGTAGTATCTATTTATCATAGAGAAACCTTAGCGGACTTGGTAGAATTGGAGATGGTTGATTTTGATGTGATACTTGGCATGGATTGACTTCATGCCTGTTATGCTTCTGTCGACTATAAAACCCGAATTGTTAAGTTTTAATTTCCTAATGAGCCTATTCTAGAGTGAAAAGGGAGTTCTGTTGCACCTAAGGACAAATTTATTTCCTATCTTATAGCCAGAAAGTTGATCTCCAAAGGTTATATTTACCACCTTGTGTGAGTCAAGTCTGATGAGGCTGAATCTGCTACTCTTGAGTCATCTCAATTTTGAATGAGTTTCCTGAGGTGTTTTCTGATAATCTACTGGGAGTCCCTCCTGATAGGGAGATTGACTTTAGGATTGATGTTCTTCCCGAGACTAAACCCATTTCAATTCCATCTTATAGAATGGCCCCCGTAGAGTTGAAAGAATTGAAAAAATAATAGAAAGCCTTGTTAGAGAAAGGTTTCATAAGGCCTAGTATCTCACCTTGGGGTGCTCCTATCCTATTTGTGTATAAGAAAGATGTGTCTCTCAGAATGTGCATAGACTACCGACAACTGAACAAGGTTACCATAAAGAATAAGTATCCTCTTACCATGATAGATGATCTATTTGACCAACTTCAGGGTGCTACCTGTTTCTCCATGATGGACCTCAGATCGGGTTACCATCAGTTGAAGGTAAGGAAAAGTGATATTCCAAAAATAGCCTTTAGGACACGATATGGCCATTTTGTGTTCTTGGTCATGTCCATTGTGTTGACGAATGCACCTACAACCTTCATGGATTTGATGAACAAGGCATTCAGATCGTATCTTTATATGTTCATCATAAACACATTCTGGTATATTCAAAGGATGAAGAGAAGTATGCTAATCACCTTAGAGTGGTTTTGCAAATGCTTAAACACCATGAGTTGTATGCGAAATTCTCAAAGTGTAAGTTTTGGCTCAAGTCCATGGCTTTCTTAGGCCATGTTGTTTCAAGAGATGGTATTCGGTATATACTCAGAAGATTGAAGTGGTTAAGAACTGGCCTAGACCAACTTCTTCGCCGAAAATAAGAAGTTTCCTTGGTTTAGCAGGCTACTATCGTAGATTTATTGAGGGCTTCTCTTCTTTGTCAGCACCATTGACTAAGCTAACTCAAAAGAAAGCCAAATTTTAGTGGTCTGAGGAGTGCAAAAAGAGTTTCCAAGAGTTGAAGAATAGATTGACTACAACACCAGTTTTGACTTTGCTCGACGGGACAGGAGACTTCATGATATACTGTGATGCATCCAAAGTTGGATTAGGTTGTGTGCTTATGCAGAGAGGGAAGGTGATAGCTTATGCTTCCAGACAACTTAAGATCCATGAAAAGAATTAACCGACTCATGATCTCGAGTTGGCAGCAGTGGTATTCGAACTGAAGATCTAGCATCACTATTTATATGGAGTGCATGTGAACGTATTCACTGACCACAATAGTTTTCAATACGTGTTTAGTTAGAAGAAGCTCAACCTGTGGTAGAGAAGATGGTTGGAGTTGCTCAAGGATTATGATATGAGCATCCTCTACCACCTAGGTAAGGCTAATATTATTGTTAATGCTCTTAGCAGGTTGTCCATGGGCAGCACTACCCATGTGGAGGAAGAGAAAAGAGAGCTAGCTAAAGAAGTGCATAGATTGGCTCGACTGGGAGTGCAACTTGAAGAGAACAATGAAGGCCGGGTCAATGTTTAGAATGGGTCTGCTTCATCCTTAGTGTCTGAAGTGAAGGAGAAGTAAGACCAAGACCCTGTCATGTTCCAATTGAAAGAAGCAGTTCACAAGCAGAAAGTGATGGTTTTCTCCAAAAGGGGAGATGGGCTTTGAGGTATCAAGGAAGATTATATGTGCTCAATGTTGCCGGCGTTCGAGATAGAATCATGGTCGAAGCTCATAACTCCAGATATTTCATTCATCCCGATTCTACCAAGATGTACCACGACTTTAGAGAAGTATATTGGTGGAATAGGATGAAGAAAGACATTGTTGAATTTGTCTCTAAGTGCCCCAATTGGCAAAAGGTCAAGGTTGAACATCAGAGACTGTGTGGATTAGCTCAGAACTTTGAAATTCCTGAGTGAAAGTTGGAGATGATCAACATGGACTTCATTACTGGCTTACCAAAATCCTGCAAACAACATGATTTGGTATAGGTGATTATGGATAGGATGACTAAATCAGTCCACTTTTTTCCAGTCAAGACAACTAATACGACAGAGGAGTATGCCCGATCATACATTCCTGAGATTGTGAGATTGCATGAGGTTCCTTTGTCCATCATCTCGGACAAAGAAGCTCAATTTACCTCTCAATTTTGGAGATCTTTTCAGAAATAATTGGGTACGAAAGTGAATCTGAGAATAACTTTTCACCCTCAGACAGATGGACAGGCAGAGTGCACCATTCAGACTTTGGAGGATATGTTGAGAGCTTGCATCATAGACTTCAAGGAAAACTGGTATGACCATCTACCATTGATTGAGTTTGCGTACAACAAGCTACCATACCATCATTCAGATGGCCCCTTATAAGGCACTATACGGGAAGAGATGTAGATCACTAATTGGCTGATTTGAGGTTAGTAAAGCTAAATTAATTGGACTAATCTTGTCTACCATTCTATGAAGAAGGTGAAAGTCATCAGAGAAAGGGTAAAGACAACACATAGTCGTCAAAAGTCTTATACGAATGTGAGGAGAAGAGACTTGGAGATGATTGGCTATACTTGAAAGTGTCACCCATGAAGGGTGTCATGAGGTTTGGTAAAAAGGGAAGTTGAGTCCATGTTATATCTGACCATATCAAATTGTAAGGAGGATTGGGAAGGTCTCTTATGAGTTGGACTTGCCTTCCGATTAGATGGAGTTCACCCGGTGTTTCATGTGTCAATGCTAAAGAAGTATTTGGGAGATCTTGCTTTGGCAATCCCTATTGAGAGTAGGAGAGTAAAGGATAGTTTATCTTATGAAGAAATTCCAGTCCAATCATTGATCGACAAGTCTGTAAGCTGAGGAACAAAGAGATAACCTCCGTCAAAGTCCTATAGAGGAATCAATTTATTGAGGAAGCTACATAGGAAGTTGAGGAAGCGATACAACTTAAGTACCCGCACCTATTCATGCCAAATGACAATTATATTGAAGGTAATGTCCCTATCCTTAACACTATTGAATGTCTCCTTTCATGTAGTTGATATTTTAAGCCGAGTCGAGTCCTGAGTCTAAGATAAAGATAGATAAGTGATGGATAGTTAAGAGTTTGAGAGTTCCCGAATGAAGAATGAGATGAGTTTTGAGGTTACTCGTACTTTTATTCTGCCTCTACTCTTCATTCGAGGATGAATGATCCCAAGGGAAGATGATGTAATACCCCATAAAATTATCAAAATGCTCTAAAATGTAATTGTGCCCACAATGCGTCTTCTAAAGCTCCGATGAAAAATCTGAGACCAGATTTGCAATCAACACAAAAAAATGAGTAGAAAAATGGTCTTAACCTAATTTAAGAACAACTTTCGCAACTTAAACAAATGGTACGCTTTTCGGCTCAAACGGGCAGAGGCTTCTATTTGCTTGCAATGTTGGTTGTTCGCCTTTAGTTAGAAGTAGAAGTAGAGGGAGTCGTTTACTCCACACTTCAAAAAAAGTCCAAAAGCATGGATGAAGTAAAAAAAAAGTACATACATAAGGGGTGAGAAAGAAATTTGGAACTCTTATATGTCCAAGGTTCAATATTGAAATAATTTCAGAAGTTTTTCCTAACTTTGTCTGTGTCAACAAATAATTCTAAATACTTTGACTTTTTTAGAACAGGTCTGAGTAAAATAGAAATGATTTGAAGCACTTCTTTTTACACTATTTTGGAAATCCAAGGACTCGATCGTATGGATATGTAAAACACAGGATTTTCAATCCAAAAACAAATACTAAATTTAAAATGAGTAAACAAAATTCCATGCTCGATCTCATAGATATATATAGAATTCTGTGAAAAGTCGTATTCAATAAAAGTCGCATGTACGGCTTGAAGGGAGATCTTTCATATCTTTCGAGAGGCTAAAAAAGTCAAAATAAGTGATTTTAGCCCTTATAAAAAGAAAATGAATTTTGAACCCCTTTCACTCTCATGTCACTTCGAAATACTGCAGAAAAAATAGAAAAGTCCAATTCAATTTATCATAATCGATTAATTAACATGTTGGTTAACTGTATTCTGAAAAACGTAAAAAAATCATTGGCTTATCAAATTATCTATCGAGCCGTGAAAAAGATTCAACAAAAGACAAACAAATCCACTATCTGTTTTACGTCAAGCAATAAGTGGAGTAACTCCAGATATAACAGTAAAAGCAAGATGTGTAGGTGGATCAACTCATCAACTTCCTATTGAAATAGGATCCACACAAGGAAAAGCACTTGCCGTTCGTTGGTTATTAGCGGCATCCCAAAAACATTCGGGTCAAAATATAGCTTTCAAATTAAGTTCTAAATTAGTGGATGCTGCCAAAGAAAGAAAAAGAAGAAACGTCAGCCCTGCACTTATGGCGGAAGAGGAGGGCAAATAGTCACATAAGTCAAGGAAAGCCAAGTATGAGTGATGCTTAACTTATTTAGGAGTGAAAAAGGGCGTAGCGAGCAGTCTACTCATGTACGAAAGAGGGTCGATGCAAGAAGGGAAAGAAAGTGACATCATGCCCTAAGGCAAGGAATGCCCTATTAGGCGCTATGTCCTTTCATGCAGTGTGAGTTAGGTTGAATTTATCCTTGAGATTAGATGTAAGAAGGAATAGAACATAATTCCGAATCTTTGGTAGCGAAATCTTAGTGTGGAGCTCTACCTTCTTTCTTTACTATTTTGCCTCCTCTAAATGGAGGGTTCTTTATCATTGACCATCATTCTGTAACGTTTATAAAACCCTTTCCCGTCTTCCTCCTGTTTAGGAAGATAGAGTAGCCAGAAAGACTAGAAGTAAGAAGATTGACTATTGGGATAACTGAAGACTTGTATGCCTCTATCAATGTAGTAACCATCTTTCTATAAGCTTAATGTGAAAGCGGAGTAGCTTGCCGAATCCAAAGTATTGATCTCACCAGACTTAACTCTCTGATGGTAAGCCTAATGACCGATTACGCTAGCGTAGCTAGGGCTATGAAAATCCCTAAACTGTGAGAAAGAAAGCCCTTCCTTGAAGACCCTTTATTGTCGGACTAAGCAATCCAGCAACTTGTCTTGATTCTCCTAGTATCAAGTAGTAAGGGATCAAAACAAGTGAGGAAGAAGTTAAATAAATGCCAGTCTCTTTGAAAGGTGTAAGACTGTAAGGTGTGAAGCGATCTCGTACTAAATGAAACAACTTTCACGTCCCATGGATCATTGCTTCTAGAGGGACTTGTGGCTTTCGTCAACAAAAGAAAGGGGATCTTCGATGCGTCTACTCAAGTTGAAAAAGCTATGAAAGAAGTGATTGGTGAAGGTTTGGTGTGGTGCTATCATAAAAATAGAAGTAATTGATCGCGTTAAACCTTTTAACTCAAAATTTTATATATAAATAAGAGAAGAAAAGTTCATAAAAGAAATGTAGTGCTCGACCGAAAAGAGAGAGGATGGAAAGTAGTATGCCCGATTTACGTGCAAGTAGAGTGAAGGATTGTGAACGAGAAGGTCACGTTGCTAATAATAAAGCGAAACCTTTTTATTTTAATAGGCAGGTCTGAGTAGCGACTTCTCAAAATTGTAAGGCGGATTTCTTTATCTTCCAATCGTTTACACCAATCTATATGAGTAGGAGAGAGTGAGGACCTTTAGTGAAAGGTAAAGTTTTGGTTAGTGTGAAATTATCTAATAGATATCCATGATTAATTTTCTTAGTTGTCTTTCTTAGCCAGGTTTCTTCTTTTGGGTCTATTTTGATTCTTAAGGGGTATAGATATATAGTTTTCTTTACTATTAGTTGCTTTAGTTGTTTTATTACAGGAAGGAAATAGCATTAAGTTAGTTTTCATCGAATACGAGTCACAATGACCTAAAGAAGGATAGCAACAGAACTTATTCTTTTCCTGTGGTAGAGCGAAAAAATAATTTTCGCTAATTATTGCCGAGACAGTGTCTGTCCGCGCCCCTGGCGCAATACAGAGGGGGTGCAAAGCAACACTTTGTCTTTTTTTTATGGGAATTTAAAATTTCCAAAAATTCACAAACTATACTGGTCCGTGCCCCTGGCGCGTCGCAGACCAGTACAATTTTTCTGGAAATTTTTCTTTATGGGAAGGGTATTTTGGGTATCCCTAACATATTTTAATATCCTAAAACGTATTTCTAAGCCTAAATTCGTATAAAAGGGTTTCATAAAATCCATTTTTTTCTAAGTCTAAACAAGAGAAACTGAGAGAAGAAGAAAAGAGAAAGAAGAGGGTTTCAAAGTCCAGGTCCAAATTCTTTACGGAAAGTTAGAAATTCATCATCCCAGGTATATAAAGGCTACCCAAAACATGGAATTATTTTCCATATTCCCTAATGCATGTAGTAGGTTGATACTTGATAGTTAATAGGTCTTGAGTTGTAATTCTTGAAGATTTTCTTGAAATTGATCTTTAATTTCTACATAATATCTTAATTGATGATCATCATACTTTGAATCAACTGTTTACACATATTATTGTATAATTATGTATTTATCCTACATGAATTATTTGTTAAAGACTCTAAAAATGAACTTAGGAGTAATGTTTAGAGCCTTGACTATTTGACTGTGTTGATTATTATGGTTTGGGTCTTAAGATGAGTATGTTGATGGCTGAAATTGATGGAATTAGTGTTCTTAGAGTCTAAATGAGGTTGAACCTTAGCTTTGAAAGGAAGAATATATTCCTTGAGTTGATAGAATATCAAATGAGATGAGGTCTCTACCTAAGGGAGGAGTTGGTTGTATAACCAGCCTGAAGTTGATAGACTTATGAGCATATCGAGTCTTGGGAGGAATATCAGCACTGAAATGGGCAAGAGTGAGTCTCATTCATGCTCATTAACTACGTGGCCAGCATAGAAGAGGATTGAACTGTGAAAGAGGATGTTTTCTTTACCCCGCAGAGGACTTGACAGATTTCTTTGGGATCCCCGATAGACTCGTCCTTTACTCTCGTAAGGTACTGGGAGGATGTGGCAATGACATCTCTTCTTTGTATCATCGTTGGCTCATAGGTGATTATTGTCTGTTATAGAGACTCCTAGATAGGTTTCATATTGATAGTACTCTGAGATTGATGTGATAGTGTGATATCTCGATGGATATTAATGTGATAGAGTCATGTTCCTTACTCTGAGTTGAGGTTGAGTGATTGATGAGCTGATATCATTGTATATTGTATAGTCTTATTATTTACTTTAGCCCATTTTACATACAGTACATTCTATGTACTAACGCTCCTTTGGCGCTGCATCATTTTATGATACAGATTCTGTAAATAGAGGACTTCAGCAGCCTAATCATTGAGGTTAAGAAATTCGTGATTTCCAAACTTAGTGAGTCCTCCCCTGCTTTTGGAGGACATATCTATTCTCTATTTTCTATTTTGATGTCATTTATTTTGATTGTGGTAGTCATGGCCTGTTATGGTACCTTCATAGACACTAATTATAGAGGCTTATAGACATAGACAGATGATAGTTGATGTTGAAGTCGTTTCCTTGTTTCTTACTTATATTGAGATTATTCTTTTATCCTTAGCCCGTATGATAGACAGAATGACAGATCTTATGATATCCTGTAGCCCACTGATAGCCCTTTTTCAATTCTTAAATGCTTCCGCTAATGAATGGATTGAACAAATGTGATGAGACTAGATGGTTCGTTTGGGGGGGGGGGGCAGAATAGTCTTCGAGTGGCAGTTACGCCTAGGGTACCCTCCCGGGGCATGACACGTATTTTCCTTTTTAATTTATTTTTGAGTTATTTTATTGGACTGTGATAGCCATGGCCTGTGATAGTACCTTCTTAGATAGTAGCTATAGAGGCTTCATAGACATAGATGTATGACTGCTGATGTTGGAGTTCTTTTCTACTTTTTTCTTCCTTATACTGAGATTGTTTCCGTTGTTCTTAGTCTATATGATAGTGATTATGATAGTCTTGTAGCCCACCGATAGTCAGATTACTCTTTGTTATCTTTCGCTAAATTGCTGATTGAACTAATGTGATGGGACTAGGTGATTTGCTTGGGTGCTAGCAATAGTCTCCGAATGCCAATTACGCCTAGGGTACCTTCTCGGAGCGTAATAATTTAATACTAGTGCGGAGTCGATTTCAGCGATAATTAATCATAATTTATGTTTTGTAATTAGTAGAATTTAGTTATGATATTAAAAATCATTATGTCACCTTGTTTTATTTGCTCCACTTGCTGATTTAACATCTTTACTCACTATGCTATTTTAATACTGGGATACTTTAAGAATATTTTTCGACTTTTGTTATTGCAAGTTGCAACAATAACTTCTCTTATTATTTGCAAATATTTTTTTTCTTCCATTGATTTTTTTTTTATGACCATAACCTTCATATAAATGTTCAAAGTTATCAAATAATACTTGAATAATTTTACAAGAAAAATGGCATCCAATAAAATGATACATGAGATTAAAGACAAATAATAAATATGAACTTAACGCAATCAAAATAACAATATTAATTAATTTTTTTAATCAAATTTATAAATAAAAAATTTATCTGACATTAAATTTAATTTTTTTTTAAAGATATGGTTGATATATGGATGTTATTACAAGATATATCTTGGATTATGACACAAAGAAAGTTGTAATTCTATTATCATCGCGGTGTCAAGTATTATGCATGTTCTTTTATATTTCAACTAGGTAAAGTACCCACGCATTGGATGAACTATCTTATTAAACTTACCTATGATTATTCGATAATATCAATTATCCTTTTTATTTTTTTTTAACCAATGAATATTTGTTGTGATCAATTTTTGAATATTTAATTCCATGGTGAATAGCAGAGAATCATATGGCAGAATATAGGTGATGGTATTGCAAATCTACACTCATTTAAGATAAAGCATAATGAAATATTACCTTTATACAGTAGTGAGCTTACAACATTATTTTCGATATTCTATATTAAAAAAAAGGTAAATTATGGTAAATTCTAAATACTTTTAGAACAGTACAATAATAAATAGATGATTTGGCATTACCATATATCTCAACAATTACTTATTTATGATGAATGATAAAACAGATTGATGTTTGACTAATTTTAGCAATTTTCCCATTTTATGTTTGAAACATTTGTTTTTTTCTTTTTTGTTGGGTTGATTTTTTTTAAAAATAATTATTTTATTACTTTGCCTATATTTTTGAACATCAAACATAAAGAGTTGTTAATTGTACAGATGCAATATGCTCTACTTAAAATTTTTCATGTTGTGAAATTTTTTTATAATCAATTTAAGTTTAAGTAAATTAGACCCATGAAAACACAACTCCACCTCTTTGAAGAGAAATTTTTCTGCAACAAAGTGATGTGATTCTCACGATTGCATCAAAGTCAGTCATTTTCTTAAGGTGTCATGATTGCACAAATAAGGAACATGCAATCCCATTTTATGAGTAATCGGTATACAATAATTGCAAATCCACTTGAGAAAAGATCCATCCTTAATAGGAACATTACTAATTCTGAGGTTGTAATTAATTCTTGTTCATATCAATCCACAATGAAAGTATTTGCACCCGAACAACTCAGCGACACAGTATAACATTTTCATATATAATTTCATCATCTCCCTGCTAAGACTATGGTTATAGGTACTTAATTAAGAAATGGTTAATATGATTTAAGTGAAAGAAATGTAAAATTCCATCGTATTGCTAATGATGGAAGGCATTGTGGAAACATTGTATCCACCTCGTCACTGAACATCATGCCAAGTGTGAGCGTAAAGTTTTCATCCTGCAAAATAAAACCGTAAAAAAATAGATCTTATAAAATTTGTCGCTAAGCCTATTTGAATTTGTAAAGATATGGTCAGTGTTCAAAGTCATTAGCAAACTCGGGTAGAGAAGACAACGAATGGGGAATATAAGGTAGAGGAACAATATCTCCATTCTAATGTTAGTGTTTTCTTTTTCTCTGTGTACAATTTAAAATCCTAACAACTCCAATAATTTCAGTACTGAATCTGAATTCGGCATTAGTAAAACACCCACTATTATCCTCCATTATAGTAGTTAATAAAGTAAGGAAAACGGAGAGACAGGAGAGTGATTGAAAAAGGTTTATTGAAAAAAATAGTATTTGTTTTATTTTTCTTGATCCTCTATAAAAGGATTATTTGTTTTCCTTTTGGAGGCAGGCTTCAGCCACCAACTTTTTATTTTCTATTGAATAAATTTTCCTTTCAAATATTAGTAAGGTTGTTTTCAGTACATGAAATTCTTAAACGTTTTCATAAAGGTATTATTCTTATTTTACTTTAATAGATTATTTTAACCAGTTTGTTTTAGTCTATTGAGAGGCTAAAGTCCCACGTGTTGGGGTCATTAACTTAAACTAGTAATAGTATGATAATGAAATAGATTATTCCAATATTCTTAGGATCGTATTAGTACATATCACGAATAAAAAGATCTTGACCTAGTCCGAAATTTCTATAGAAGCCCATGATATGGCATAGTGGCTATGTAGTAGTAGTAGTAGTATAGAAGCCCATAATATAGCATAGTGGCTATGTAGTAGTAGTAGTAGTATAGAAGCCCATAATATAGCATAGTGGGCTATGTAGTAGTAGTATATATACTAAGAATTTAACTACAATAAGAAAAAATTATCATAACACGTTCACCATAAAAATTTAATATTTTATTTGAAGAACAAGTTAGTGTGTCCGTAGAAAATTTTATCTATAATTATGGACAAAAATTTTAGGATTCTATTAAATAAAAGTTAGTGTGTTATTAGAAATTTTTTATTTATATTTCTGGACTTCTTTTGACTTATTTTTTTTTATAATACTAAAAGGTAAATTTATAGATTTAGAAGAGTTTAATAAATTTAGTAATTCAAATGTTTGTAAAAAAAAATTTCCTAATCATTTGGCTATATTTTCTTTTGAATGTTTTATGCCTATTTTTTGGGGCTTTTCAAAAAAAGAATTCCTATTATTTTAATTTATTTTAATTATTTTTTTTATTAAATCTATTTTAGTTGAAAAAGGATTCTCCAGATAGGATCTTAACCGCAATACCACCATAAGAAAAACTTCTTCATTTAATTTTTATTATATTTGTTATAGTCAATATGTAATTTCATTATAATAATATAATAATTATTGAAAAAAATAGTAAAGAGTATTGTTCAACTAAGGAAAACCTTTGACCATCAAGATTTCTTACCTAAATCAAATAAATATTTTAATTAATTTTATTTTAAAAATCTAAAATATGCAAAATCTTAGTTAATTTGAAATTTTCACATATTAGAATTTCTACCCGATTCAAATCAGAAAAGATTTAATAAGAATATTTATTTAATTATTAGAGTCTTAAAGATTAAAAAGTAATTGAAAAAATGGTGAAAAGATGATTTTGTCTAAAGTAGAATATTTTTATGAACGAAATTATTGTTGTATGTGCTTTGCGTGTGATCATAATGTGTATCTAATCTGATAATAAACATTACACATAAAAAATTAAATTTAAGTATAAACTTATGAAAAGATAAATAATTCATTACAAAAAGTAATTTTGATAAATTATTTATTTATAAAGGTATTATATATTATTGTAAATTAGAATTTTTCTTCGCGGATGTAGAGTATTTTTTTAATTCCAATAACAAAAAAGTTGAAATCTATTACATAAGAAAAATTTATGAGTCTTCCCACGGCTAGAATTTAATGTATATTATAATCTAATTTGACCTTTTTTTCATAATTTTTGGAGATTTGTTTTTTGCCCTTTTTTAAAATAATTTTTTAATTTAAGCGGGCGCGTGTACCCCACGCGCCCCTAATTTTTCATTTATCCCCTCTCCTTTCCCTCTTCTTCTTTCAACCTTCAAAACCAGAAAACCTAAAGAAACCAAAAACCCTAACCGCCGCAACCCCACTCCCAGATCCCAAACCCGACAGGAATCGACAAACCTCAACGTTCTTGTCCCCCACGACTTTTCTTCCTCACACGTACCCCGCTTTTTCTTCAAAAATTGATCCGTTTGAAACCCTAAAGATCCCCTATATAATCCTTTATTCTTCTTTGTTTAAGGGGGGGTCGAGAATCAAAAATCCGAAAAGCCCTTTGAAAATTCCACAGTCATCATTATTCTCACAAAGAATTCGAGATAAGCTTCGTTGTGGTGTCGAAGCTTCGTCAATCTCGTCGTCGTCCCAGTCACTGCCCCAAAAAAGGTAATACTCCAATCTCGCTCTTCATTTAAAGTTTTGTAACTCGTTTGAATGTGAAGTTTGAAGATATGTTGAAACTTTCTGTCTGAGTTTGGTTTTCTGACTGAAGATGTCCTGTTGTGATGGGTTGACGTAATGTGTTGTTTGGTCGTTAATACATATCTATAATAGTATTGTGATGTCTTTAGCTAGCTGTTTTTCTCATTCACTGTTGGTTGTGTTTTAATCAATCTCAAATAGCTGTCTGTTTTTCTCATTCACTGTTGGTTGTGTTTTTTCTATCTCAAGTAGTTGTTTTCTGGTTTATAGAAGTGCAGGTAGTACTCCGTTATGACGAACTGTTATTTGAGAATGTTTGACCTTGTGATGTCGTTGTTGTTAAGGCATTTTTAGAACCATGTTATATTATTTTGAGTTTGGTGTTGATCTCAAGTCTAGGTGTGTGTTCTTTAGCTCATAATAAATGTTTGTTATGAGTTCCTGACTGTCAAATGTCTCCATATTGCTGCTCCACAAATATTTTTCTGATGAAATAACTTTAAATCCATAATCATGTCCAGTGAGGCTCATCTCTGTTTCTGTCCCTGTTTTCATATTTTTCGCTTAATCTATAACTAATTACTTGAGCCTTTTGAGACAATGTGTAACTTGTACTTTTTCCTTGGTTCATCTTTGGACTCGACCTGTCCGTTAGTGCTCTAGTCTGGCTGGTTACACTTGTTTTAATGTGGC
>JAOTQJ010000011.1:14708406-14720667 GCA_025642045.1 Solanum sejunctum | reverse complement strand
ACCCCACATCCCTTTTTATTCTTAAGGACCTAACTTAGGTAAAATGTTACATTTGGTCCCAAACTTTATTAAATCGAGCCAATTAAGGATGTTTGGGGTTTAAATTACGTTATGGGTCCTAACAGTAGATATTTTATTTTTTTAAGTTATATAATTTTAGAGTGTCACTTGCCCTTAACATGATAAGTTAAATAATTTTGGAGTGTCACTTCCTTCAATGTGGAAAATTAAATAATTTTGGAGTATGACTACCTTCAGTGTGACAAGTTAAATAATTTTGGAACATCACTTGCCTTCAATGTGACAAGTTAAATAATTTTGAAGCGTCACTTGCCTTCAACGTGACAAGTTAAATCATTTTGGAGAGTCACTCGCCTTCAACGTGACAAGTTAAATCATTTTGGAGCATCACTTGCCTTCAATGTGACAAGTTAAATAATTTTAGAGTGTTACAGCCTTCAGTGTGACAAGCTAAGTTTTTCTGGAGAGTCACTTCCTTCAACGTGAGATGTTAAGAAAAGTCACTTCTTTCAATATGACAAGTTAAATTATTTTTGGAGAGTCATTTTCCTTCAAATGATAAGTTAAATAATTTTAGATCTTCACTGTTTTCAGTGTGATGAGTTAAGCATTTTTGGAGAGCCACCTCCTTCAATGTGACAAGTTAAATTATTTTTGGAGAGTCACTTGCCTTCAACGTGACAACTTAAATAATTTTGGAGCATCAATGTCTTCAGTGTGACGAGTTAAGCTATTTTTTGGAGAGTCACTTCCTTCAACGTAGCAAGTTAAGCCATTTTTGGAGGGTCACTTCCTTCAACGTGACATGTTCAATCATCACTTCCTTCAATCTGACATGTTACATCATTTTTGGAGCATCACTACCTTCAACACGACACGTTAAAATCATTATTAGAGTGTCACTTTCTTCAACATGACATGTTCAGTCAGAGCGTCACTTCCTTCAGTGTGACATATTACATCATTATTGGAGCATCACTTCCTTCAATGTGACATTTACATTATTATTCGGGTGTCACTTCCTTCAACGTGACATGTTAAATTGGAACATTACCTCCTTTAATATAATTGACGTGCTATCTTTGGATCATCCTTTCCATTATGAGCAGTACACTTGAAAATTGATCGTCATCTCCTTCAGTATAACATGTTAAACTAGGTTTGCACAAATTATATTTGTATTTGTGCTTCTATTTGCTACTAACAAGTTTAATTTTCTTAGATGTTATAGTATAGTATGTGTACTATGTCATAAAGGGCGCGACAAGTCCAGGTTGAATATTATGTCAGTAACTAGGAAAAATATTTTGAAGAAGACCTTAAAAATTCTGCAGCTTCCACTGCAGTCAATGCACTCTTATTTGAAGGTTAAGTGTTTGGTCAAATTGGATTTGTCAATTTTCTTTATCCACGATCTCTTTCATCTATCATACCCAAAGAAAGGGACAGTTGTTTCCACCCAATTTTGGCCTAATTTTTAAAGAGTTCATACTTTTATATTATTTTTTAGTTTCTTGTTAAATCATTATTTTTGTGTTAAATTGCATGTCTTTGTTTATTTATTTATTTATTATTTATGATTGATTATATTTGTTTTATTCATTTTAATATTTTTACTGTAGTGTAATAAATTATTTTTTCTTATCCAGATAATTATACGCGTATGTCCAATTGGCCTACAATTTGGACCCATTATCTTTCTAGCCCATTAGGTTTTGACAAGAACTGTGTATATAGTTAGGTGTGGATGAATAATATTTAGATTAGAATTTAATAATTTTTAGATTCTTTTTTAATTTCACTATTCATTTTCTTCTCCGGCGAAGAGTTTGTTGAAGCTCCGAGCAACCACCATGGCTGCCACCCCTTCTTCCTTACCTTTTCAACCACCAAAAACAACATAAACACCATCTGGGAAACACCCAAAATTCCAACAAAACAACAACCAATACAGTTTCCAAACCACCCTTATTCTCCACCAAAAACGACCTCCAAAACCCCATTTTTTACACCCATAAAACTCTGGACAACAACCCCTTACTCCACCAACAAACCTTCAAAACACCACCTCAATGACCCATGAACAATGCCTAGAAAACTACCACGATACCATCCAGCAACCCCTCAAAATTCCACCCATGAACCACTCTCAACCACCACAAATCCTCACCCGAAAATACCCAAAACCACTCCCAAAAACCATCGAAAAATAAGCCTAAAAAGGTCACAAAACCACCACCACTAAACAGTCCCTTAACCTCTGAAATCTCGCCAAAAATAAACACCAACTTTCCCAAAAGACAGCCACCACTACATGACCACATCTCTCCTCCAAAACCCCATGAAAACCCACCCAAAAATGCACCAAAATCAGCCATTAACACCACCAAAGAACCACTAAACATCGATCAAAAATATGACCCAAAACTCCATCCAAACGAACCCAAAATAGTTCTATTTTTTACCCTAAATTACACCACAAACCAGCCACAAAAGCCCCCACAAAACCTCCCCAAAATGCCACCATTCACGTCACCTTCTTCCACACCGAAACCCTGACCTAAAACCCCAGAAGACAACCCCCAAACAAAACCCATTTCAGCTTGAAAACTACAGAAATCCACCATCGATAGGCCTGTTTTTGCTAGAAAATCAGTCGCTAAAACAACCTCCAATCACCTCGGGTAACATCTTCTTTTTTATTGGTCATTTATTTTGTTTTTTTATAAATTACTCTTGTTATTGTGCTACTATACATAGAGATTCATGATTCATGTATATATTTACACATATAGGGTCATTGTTATTTCTGTTCATATTAGTGTTGCTAATTTTGCTATATTTTTAGGTTGACTTAGTTTTTCATTTATTTACTGTCTTATGATATTTCTTTTTATTTATAAAATTCATCTTCCCTATTGGTGTTTCTTTTAATTATTGTGTTTACTTAATCACTTTGTGGTATTTTATTTTATTTGTATTTAGCTACTGTTTATTCATAGGAATTAATTTTATGCTTTCCAAAATTTTTTCAGCAAGTTTTATTGGCATTTCATTATTATTTAGATATTGTGTTGAAGTTTGTAATTATCATTTAGTTGGCATGCAGGCTATTGCATTATTTACATTATTTTGTGTAATTATCATCCAATTCTTCTTTTAAAACACATGTATACATTATTTTTGTTAAACGTGGATGATGAAAGATCTATATGTTAGATTTTGAGGCCTCCTCGTTCAAAAATATGAAAAAAGTTAGTTTATATTCATTTTTGTTACATATTAATATTCAAGTTTTCAAGTTTAAATTCACTGTTTGCTAAAATTGACCGATGACGAATCTATTCGTTGGATTTTGAGGACTTCTCATTTAAAAAAAGGATGAAAAGAATTAGTTTAATTTCACATTTATTACATGTCCAAATTCAAGAAAATTTTAGTTTAGGTTTCCTAACGTTATTTGTTAAAATTGGCTGATGATGAATCTATCCGTCGAATTTCAAGGCCTCCTCATTTAAAAAAAGGGTGGAATGATTTTAGTTTATTCTTTATTTGTTCATTATTGTGTATATTATTGACGTTCGGCAAACACTAGAACGTTCGTCGCATCATTGTTTATCTTATTATTTGTGTATATTTTATGATTATTATATTCATGTTATATTGTGTATCTGCTCTTCAATTTGTAAAAAATAAGTTTTATCGGGATTCACAGTTGTGGATTCTGAAGGGTGCTAATACCTTCCCTTCAGAATAACTTAAACTTTTACTCAAAATTTTTGGTTCACGGACTATTTTTATAAATAATTAATCGGTTTCCTAATTATCTTTAAAATTAGGTGGCGACTCTCAAGTTAAATTATTTTATCTTTTTTAAATTTTTTTTATTTAAATATTTTTGTTTGAGTTGCCATGATGTTGCCTTCGGGATGTCAACATATAATTTAGGAAAAACTAAGTTTATGCTCCTTTAAAAGCAAACTTTTACATTCATA
Source organism: Solanum sejunctum (assembly GCA_025642045.1). Taxonomy (NCBI): domain Eukaryota; kingdom Viridiplantae; phylum Streptophyta; class Magnoliopsida; order Solanales; family Solanaceae; genus Solanum; species Solanum sejunctum. The sequence goes on along the minus strand of JAOTQJ010000011.1, from coordinate 14,716,651 downwards.
TACCTTTTATATTTTATACCCTCATACTAATGCTGACGTTAGCACCCCACCTTGTATGATATACCAATAAAGTATACAATATACTAATAGAGTATCACAGAGGATTAAACTCAGTCCTATATGATACCAATATGGTATAAATATACCGATAAAGTATCACAAAGAATATATTTTCTACTAATTCCGTGTTACACTAATTAGCTAATTAGGCTTAATATTGGCCATGTCAGCAGATTCTATTATAACTAACAGTTAGTTGCCAACTGTGAGTTAGTGGATCAAGAAGTTAGTTAAGAATTAGGCTGAATACTACTACAGTTGTATAGAAGCACATTTGATATGTACTCAACAGATCATGAATATACAAATATTGTGCTCTTCCCTAAATCTCATTCTCTACTTCTCTTCTTTTCTCTTCTCTTATAAGTGTTCTTGAGTTGTTCATCTCAATTCTCGAATCTTCAATGATTCCTGCAAATTAAGCTAACATTGGTATCAGATCTGACCATTCCTTGGCAACTATGATAAAAAATACTAGGACAAATAATGGATCTTCCAATAGCGAAATAAGAGAATTGAGAGAAATGATACAAAAAGTTCTAGCAGAGGTGGGAACTCTAGCAGGGGAAGTATCATCTCTCAAAAGATTGGATCAAGTTATTCTAAAAATAAAAGAGAAATTACATAGTAATGGTGATAATCACAGGGTGAAATCTCCTGTGATTTTTCCTGGAGGGGAGAAATTACTAGGTGCATCCAAGCTATTCGATGAAAAGTCTCAAAGAAAGAAAAATGCAAGCAATTTTAGAATTCACCATTCTCACTTTTCGAGATGGCCTAGATTGGAGTTCTTAAAATTCTCAAGGGAGGATTTTAGGTCTAGGTTATTCAAGTTGGAGCAGTTCTTCAATATGGAGAATGTTCCTATAGAGGAAAGAGTAGGTGTTGCACCTGTGCAATTTGAGGGGGAAGCTGTCCAATGGCACTTAGCTTTCATGAAGTATAGAGAGTACATACAACCACCAACATGGAATGAATATGTGATGGCTCTAGTAGAAATATTTAAGGCACATTATAATGACCTAATGGAGAAGATAAAGAAAGTGAGGCAAACAGGACCAGTGAAAGATTATCAAACTATTTTTGAGAGGAATCTAACCAGGGTTAATCCATCACAAGAAAATGCAATCAGTTGCTTTATAGGAGGGCTGAAATATGAGTTGAACATGGTTGTAAAAATAGCGAATCTTCGCACATTATCTCAAGCTTATAAGTCAGCAAGAATGCAAGAGGCATACTTAGAAGCTGTGAGACAACCTATTCAGAATTCAAATCAACCAAGAAGGTATGTGAATCAGAACTTTCAAAGTAAACCTCCTTTATTGTCCAGTCCAAATAGCTCAACAACTAGAGGGATTAATAGAAGAACCTTGATTACAGAAGAAATGAATTAAAAAAGGACTGAAGGACTATGCTACTTTTGTAATAAGAGGTATGTGTTTGGCCACAAGTGTAAGAACTTGAAGCAGCTATACTTGATAGAGGTTAAGGAAACATGAAGAAGTAGAGACTGAACAAGAAAAAGAAGGAGCTCATGAGGAGAAGGAGATAGAATTAATCAGGCCATTAGAACAGATGGCAATCTTTGGTTATGCATTCAATGGCTCATTGGGGTTTAGAACATTAAGGGTCACTGGCTACCATTCAAAGAAACCCCTTCACATCTTGGTAGACAAAAAAAGCTTACATAATTTCATTGATCCTGAAGTGGTGAAGGGTTTGGGATACCAAGTTACATGTGATACCCTCAGGCAGTAACAATAGCTAATGGTAATAACATGCAAGTGAATCATATGTGCAACATTTCTTGGTTGTTACAAGGTGTAAAGTTTTCAGCAAAATTCCTCATGTTACCATTAGGATCCTATGGTATAGTTTTGGGGATACAATGGTTGTTAACACTAGGAGATATCAAGATGAATTTTAGAGAACTCACCATGGAGTTTTGGTATAAAGGGAGAAAGCATCTTCTCAACGGAACAGGTAAGCAAATCAGGACTAGTTGGAAGGTTGGCTAAATTGTCAGATAACAATTCTCAACTATATATGATTCAAGTTGTGCCATCTATATGTAACAAAGACTAGTGGCATTCAATTGAAGCTCACGAGAAGTTTGAGAAGGACCCTAGACTCCTAAATCTAATATAAGAATACAAGGTTTTATTTGAGGAACCCCAACAATTACCTCGAATTAAAGGAGTCTTTGATCATAGAATAGTGTTGCACAACAATACTGAACCTATAAATAAAAGACCTTACAGATATCCTTCAGTCAAAAGGAACATCAGTGAAGGGTTAGTTTAACAGACGCTAGAACAAGGGGTGATACAACCTAGTGGTAGTCCATTTGCTACTCCAGTGGTATTGGTAGGCAAGAAAGATGGTACATAGAGGTTGTGCAAGGATAAAGATTTGAACAAACACACTATCAAGAACAAGTTTCCTATTCCAGTTGTTGAGGACCTATTCGATGAGCTGGGAGGGTCCATAATCTTTTCTAAGATTGATCTTAGATTGGGTTACCAGCAATTGAGGATAGCCACTAAAGATGTACCTAAAACAACCTTTAGAACTCATTTTGAACATTTTGAATATGTGGTTATACCCTTTCGTTTGTCAACTACACCTGCCATATTTTAAGGACTGATGAACTATGTCTTTCGGGCCTTTCTTAGGAAACATGTACTTGTTTTCTTTGATGACATACTTGTCTACAGTAGAACTCTAGAGGAGCATTAGAAACACTTGAGGTATGTTTTTGAAGTTATACAGCACTACCAGCTATTTGCTAAATGTTTTTTTGGAGTAATAAGTATTGAATATCTAGGTTAGTTCATCATACAAAAAGGAGTGTCTACAGATCCCTTATAGATTTCTACTATAAGGGATTGGCCTACTCCAACTACCTTTAAATAGTTAAGGGGTTTCCTAGGACTATCTGGATACTATAGAAGATTTATTCAAGGATTTGGTATTATGTAAAGTCCACTGAATAATCTTCTGAAGAAAGACAAGTACTTGTGGAATGAGGAGGCTTCTATGGCACTGACACAACTTAAGGATGCATTAACTAAGGCACCAGTTTTGGCACTACCTGACATGAACAAGTTATTCATTATGGAAATTGATGCTAGTGGATTTGGAATTGGTGTTGTACTACTATATGAGGGTCACCTTATTGCTTTCATTAGTAAAGGGTTTTCACCTAAACATGCAACACTCTCTGCGCATGATAGGAACTGCTGGCTATTGTGCATACTGTGACCAAGTGGTCTCATTATTTGTTAAACCAGAAATTTGTTATCAGAACTGATCAAAAGGCTTTGAAGTATTTGTTAGAACAAAAATTACATACTAACTCGCAACTGTTATGGCTCACTAAGCTCATGCTATTTGACTTGTCATTGAGTACAAAAAGAGAGTAGAGAACAAAGTGACTGATGTATTGTCCAGGGTGCAAACTAATGAGTTAATGACCTTGGACTCTGTAATACTTATTCTGATCTTTCTCAAGCTATATTATCTAGTTAGGACGCAGATCTAGAATTGAGGACTCTCATTACAGAATTGGTAGCTAATCCAAACTGTCATAAACAATTTACTTGGCAACATAACCAACTCAGGAGGAAAGGGAAGCTTGTAGTTGATAAAGTGCCTCAGTTGAGATATGCTATAGTCTCTTTTTAGCATTTTTCTGCTCAACGATGACATTCAGGTGTAGAAGCTACTCTTAAGAGACTCTTGACTCTATTTTATTAGAAAGGTATCATAATTGATGTGAAGTTATTTGTTCATAAGTGTAACACTTGCCAGAAGAATAAATCTGATCTCGCTGCCTATCCAGAACTATTATAGCCACTACCTATATGCAGTCTGGTCTCAAATTAGCATGGATTTCATTGATGGTCTTCCTAAATTCAGGGGTTAATAAGGTTATATTGGTCGTTATAGATAGACTGAGTAAATATGCCTATTTTCTTCCCTTGAACCATCCCTACACTGCTCAAGCAGTTGCTGCGAGTTTTATGAATACAGTAGTTAAATTTAAGGATGGAAATTGGGTAGGTTGTAATGGGTCAAGATCCAACCCAATCCAAATTTGCTTGGGTCAAAATGGATTGGGTAAAACGAGTTGAGTAACAGGTTATAGAGCGGGTCAAGACCCAACCAGGTCCAATTTTTATTAAGTTTTACTAATTTTATTTGTTCTTTTTCAATATTTCAGTAATTAATTAAATTATATATTTTCTTATTATGACTATATAAAACATATCAAATTAAAAAAAATATTTTAAAAATATTTTAACAAGATTTCTCTCAAATTAATTCGGGTTGTATATCAACCCAATTTTAAATAGGTTGAAATGAGTTGGGTTGAGATAGGTCGAGTGAATAATTTTGCTGGGTCGGGTCGAGTTCAAACTTCAACAGTTGAATTGGGTTGGACTTAATTTTGCTACCCCTAGTTAAATTGCATAGCTTACCTGACACAATCACTAGTGAAAGAGATATTGACTTTCTTAGCAACTTTTGGCAAGAATTGTTCAACATACAAGGGGTTCAGTTGAACACTTCTTCAGCGTACCATCCTTAGTCTGATGGCCAAATTGAGGTGTTGAATAGGAGCTTGGAAACTTACTTAAGGTGCTTTTGTAGTGAAGAACTTAGTACTTGGTTCTCTTGCCTAGCTATGGTTGAGTATTGGTATAACACTTGCTTCCACAATGCTATTTAAACAACTCCCTATGAAGGACTTTATAGCCGACCCCTTCCACTACACTTACCATATCTTCTTGGCGAATCAGCTTCTGCTGAAGTTGATGTTACATTACTTCATAGAGAGATGAAGTTGGAGCTCTTGAAACACCATTTGAGGAGGGCGCAGTTGAGAATGAAGCAACAGGCTGACTCACATAGGAGTGATAAATTTTTTGAGGTTGGTAATTGGCTGTATATAATATACACCTTTATAAGTAAAGTACTATTTCTGGCCACTCTCTTCATAAGCTGTCAGCCAAGTATTTTGATCCATTTCAGATTTTGATGAAGGTGGGACCAGTGGCTTACACTCTTTGTTTTCCTGATTCTGTCAAAATCCATCCTACTGTGCATACCTCATTATCGAAGAGGTGTTTTGCATTTCTTGCTCATGTCTCCTTACCTCTAGTCATTGACATTGCCCATCCACTTTGTCCCAATCCAAAGAGTACTCTTCAGCGGTGACTTGTCAAGAAGGGTGGAAAGGTCGTGGCCCAAGTATTGGTCAAATGGGAAGGGTTGTCTGCTGATGATGCTACTTGGGAAAGCTATCAGGCTTTGAAGATCATATTCCCTGGTTTTTGATCCTTGAGGACAAGGATCTCGTCTAGGAGCGGAGAATTATTACACTGATCAGTTAATTAGGCTTAGTATTGTCTATGTTAGCAGATTCTATTATAGTTGACAGTTAGTTAGTCGCCAGTTGTGAGTTAGTGGATCAGGAAGTTAGTTGAGAATTAGGCTGAATACTACTACAGTTGTATATAAGCACATTTGATATGTACTCAACAGATCATGAATATACAAATATTGTGCTCTTCCCTAAATCTCATTCTCTACTTCTCTTCTCTTCCAAGTGTTCTTGAATTGTTCATCTCAATTCTCGAATCTTCAATGATGCCTGCAAATTGAGCTAACATTTAGAAATGGTAGTTCCTATTGAGAGTATTAGAGTTAAGGATAACTTGTCCTATGAAGAGATCCCAGTTTAAGTTTTTGATTGCCAAATTCACAAATTAAGGATAAAAAAGATTCCCCCAGTCAAGGTCTTGTAGAAAATCAATTTAGGGGAAAAAACTTTCCTATATATTTTAAGAGAGTATTTTACATGATTGCGTCCACAAAAATTATTTACAATCAAATGTCTCTATTTTCTTTTCAATAGTGTACATAATTGAATAAAATATGTAAAAGGGGGGGGGGGAAGGAAAAAAAATGCCTGCAAATTTACTTTTGCATTAAATGCAACATGTGTGAAATTGACCTTATTCATAGGGAAAGGGGAAAAATTGGATACAAATCGAAGCAACCAACGACTGCATTTATTGTAAATTGTACTTTTGATTTCTCTTCCATTAAAAGAGGGCGATGATTAATGTTGAAAATGCATATGCATTATAGACCTTACAATTCTTTCACCAAGTGAGGTAATCAATTTTTTCTTACGATTGATTAGAGTTAGATGGATATATATACTGAAAGTGATTTAGTTGTTTTCGTGATAGCAATATTGGTATTTTGTCTGGTAATATGTTGATATGTTTGTTGCTAAAAACATAGATGTTGATATATATTTTTTTTATGGTAATAATAATGGTAGAATTGGTGAAATCAATACATATATATGTAAGTAGTTTACATCTATACATCTTGATGGAAATATTGAAATAGTTGAAGTTTTTATTTGGAGGAATATTTGGAAAAGGAAAAGTTTGATGTCAGTATTATTTTGCCAAATTTATGGTGATAATTTGGTAATGAAATTGGTGAAAATGTTGGGGGTTTTTGTGGGTATTTTTTTGTTGTCTTATGTATTTTAATTTTTTATTATTTTTGTGAATATTTGATAGCAAAATTTTCTATGTTATTTACTTGATAATAGTATTGGTATGAGGAATGTTTGGAAAATGAAAAGTTTGATAACAATATGTATCTTTCCAGATTAATGGTGGTAAATTGGTTGAGATTGGTGAAAACGTTGATTTTTTGGGGGATATTTTTTCTACTAGTTTGGTCTAAACTTTGATGCTGATGTATAATAATTTGTTTTCCAGTTTTTTTTTTTGTGAATATTAGGTAGCAAAGTTTGCAGCTTTATTTATTTGGTAATAGTATTTGTATGATATGTGATAATAATGAATAAATGTTTTTTTTAGTTCTTTGGTGAATACTTACTAGCAAACCTTTTTTCATTTTTTTTTATTTTGCTTATAATGATGTTAGAATTGGTGAAACCAATTCATATATATATAAGTTATTTATATTTATACATTTTGGTGGTAATATTAAAATATTTAAAGTTTTTATTAGGAGGAATATTTGGGAAAGGAAAAATTTGGTAACAATATATATTGTCAGTTTTATGGTGATAAATTGGTATTAAGATTACTGAAAATATAACGATCCCGAAATTTCGTCTACTTGAGTTGGAATTGTGTAAGGGGAATTTTTTTTAATTTAATTATAAGATCTTTTCTTAATGCCCCATTAAGAGCAATATTTTCTTAATGCTCCATTAGGAGCAATATCTTCTTAATGCTCCATTAGGAGCAATTGTCTAAGAATATTTGCTTAATGCTCCATTAAAATTCTCAAATTTTTCTTTCTCCTACATGTGATACATAAAATATTTTAATATTATAAGAAATGAGATGATTAAAAATATGAATGCAAGTTGACGTGTTATTATGGTACTTGAATTGATAAATATGGTGAAGTAATGAGAATTCTATATTTTTGATATATATATGTTGTTGTGGTTGGAAGCAATGAGTGAATGTGTTTGTGGAATTCATATCATGTTTATTCCATGACATTCATATTTGCATTGATTTCGGATATTGATATTGTGATGTCGAGGTAACATGCCGGCGAATTTATGATGATATTGTGATGCCGAGGTAACATGTCGGTGAATGTATGATGATATTGTGATGCCGAGGTCTTTGCCGGCGATGATGTGATGTCGAGATATTTTTAGTGATGTAATAATTGCATAATGCATTGCATGTCACCCTTGCATACTATTGCATAACATAGTGCTATCCTTATGATTGATTGTGCTATCTCTATTAGCTTGTACTTTGGAAATTGTGATATGGTGAAATACCATCTTTATTATATATTATGTATTGCTGGGTTGGAATAACTTTCTGTGCAAGTTGTTGTTACACCCCGTAATTAACTAAATAGACGTTAAGTGCTCATTCGGGAAATTTGTAGAGATTGAGGTGTATTATACCTTACATGTCCTCTGAAGTGGGTACAAGGACGGCGATACTTAACGCCTGTATCTCACTTAGTCTCTCGTTACTCCATAACGTGACTACAGGGACGGCGATACGTAATGCCTGTAGCTCACCTCCTATGTTGATGAAACTTGTGGCAGGTCCGTTCCGATATTTTTGGTTGAATTCCTTTCTAAAGG
>JAOTQJ010000011.1:14698100-14708306 GCA_025642045.1 Solanum sejunctum | reverse complement strand
ATATGTGCATATGTGCTGTTTGTACATTCTGGGAGCTGTTGCAGGTGAGGATAGGGCATAAAAACAGAGGAAACTCTGCCAAAATTTTGGTAGAATTCTTACACTTTAAGTTGTGGTTTTGCGATTTAATATTGGTTTAAGTGCCTAATTAGCACGAGACATGACCCCGAGGTTGGGCTGTGACAGTTGTTTGTTCTTCAAGTTCTTTAGGATATTTAAATTTGCATTAATTTATTTTCATGCAAGGACATGTTGGATTTAGATAACCACAAGGTCCATAAATCATGTTGTTTAGTCACAAGAGTGATCTATACAATCAGGTATTTCGGTGCAAATAATTTTATTATAAGCTTTTGGTGTTAATAATTTATATTTGTCTATAAGTACAATAACAATAACATCATACCCATTGAAATCTATAAGTGGGATTTGGGAGGGTAAAATATACGCAGACCTTACACTATCTTGTAGAGGTAGAGAAACTGTTTCCTGGGAACCCTCATCACAAAACCCATAAGCAGAATAAACTAGATATGAAAAATAGAAACGAAGAGAAAGAAAAAGTGAACAGAAAGAGCGACTAATAACAAAAAGCACATCTTAACAAGTAAATACTAGACAATTAACATATATAAGGTAGATAAAGATAATACCGGACAAGTCCTACTACCATACTATACCCCACGGTAGACATCAACCTACTAACCTATTAGCTTGCTACTCTAATTTTGCAACCTCCACTTCTTTCTATCTAAGGCCATGTCCTCGGTGAGATCAAATTTTACCATTGTCTGATCATCTCCCCCAATACTTCTTCGGTCTATCTCTACCGCTCCGTGTAACTCCCAAATTCAGCCTCTCATACCTCCTAATAGGAGCATCGATACTCCTTCTCTGCACATGTCCAAACCATCGGAGTCTCGCTTCACTTATCTTATTAGCCACAAAGGCCACCTCTAGCTTCTCCCTAATAGTGGAATTCCTAATCTTATCACTCTTGCTATGACCAAACATCCATCTCAACATCCTTATCTCTGTGACCTGTATCTTCTGAAAATATGCATTTTTATTGACGAATACTCTACCATACATACAACAAAGATGGTCTAACCACCATTCTGTAAAGCTTACCTTTGAGTTTAGGTGGTATTTTCTGTAAAGCAAGCCTCCATATTGTCCATGTTGCCCCAATACGATGTGTGACATTATCATTGATATCGCCACTACTCTGGATGATGTATCCCAGGTACTTAAAGTTTCTCTCTTGGATATAGGTTGAGTGAAAATCCTCACATCAATGTTTGTTTCATCCCTCGCAACACTTTGCACTCTAAGTATTCTATTTTAGTCCTCCTCAGTTTGAATCCTTTGGACTCCAAGGCATGTCTCCAAGCCTCCAACCTATTATTAAATTTAGTCCGAGTCTCATCAACCAGTACTATGTTATTTGCAAACATTATACACCATGGAACCTCCTCCTAGATAAATCGCGTCAGCTCATCCATCACCATGGCAAACAAAAAAGGGCTCAACATAGATCCTTCATCAAGTCCTATTTTAACAGAAAAGTACTCTGAGTCTCCTTTCACCATTCTTATCCGAGTTTTGGCTTCATTTTACATGTCCTTTATCATCCTAATATATGTCATTGGGACACCTTTCACCTCTAGATGCCTCCATCAGACATCCTTTAGAACTTTGCCATAAGCTTTCTCAAGATCAATGAACACCATATGAAGGTTTCTCTTTCTTTCTTGATATTTCTCCACTAATCTCCGAGCAAGATGGATTGCTATAGTAGTCGATAGTCCCAGCATGAATGAAAACTAATTCTCCAAAATAGACACTACTTTTCTCACCCTTATCTCCACCACTCTCTCCCAGAGCTTCATAATATGACTTAATAATTTGATGCCCCTGTAATTGTTACAGTTTTGAATATCCCCTTTGTTATTGTAAAGTGGAACCATTGTACTCCTCTTTCATTAATTAGGCATCTTGGTCATCTTTATTATAGCATTAAATAGTCTAGTCAACTACTATATGCCACCTTGACCATGTTCTTCCAAAAATCTACAGGAATCTCATCTGGTCTTATCATCGTCCCTCTCTTCATCCTACTAACAACCCTTCTAACCTTTTCAACTCTGAACTACCTACAATAACCAAAATCTTGATGACTTTCGGAGTGTGCCAACTTTCCTAGCTCAATATCTCTATCTCCTTTTTCGTTTAAGAGTTTTTAAAAATTAAGCTTGTCACCTTATCTTAATAGAAGTCTCATCTACCAACACATCACTCTCCTTTTTCATTTAAGAGTCTGTAAGTATAATAAGAAAATATGCATGAGGGAGTCCTCACTTTTGAATTCTATTGTATACATTAAAGCAACAACCTTTCCAAATGTATTTCTTTTTAGTGCATCTTTTTAAGTTCCTCTACTTTTTATCTAAATACTCGATTTACTAAATCAAGTCAATTTTAATTTTGAACTTTATCACTTGACAATAAATATTTCTATATTTTAGGTCATGAAGGATTGCAAGTCATTGCTATAAATATGTCAGGCTCTCCAAAATATTGTACTAGTGAAATAGCATCCATATATCGACAACGCATGTCTCTTAGACCTCCTATAAAACTTGTAGGTAGTATTCATCCTTTTTCAATATTTGAAGCATCTCTTTTTCCTTGTCTTAATATATCGATGATCCCTTACAACACCTCAACTCTAAATAAATTTTGATTAAATGAGAAAAAATATAATCGTGTCTCAAATTTTATGTATTGGTCAACTATATATTGTTAGAATAATTATTCCAGAGTGTAATGTTTCATTTGGCTTTTCTTGTCTTATTTGAATTTTATAACAATAATATTCACGGAAAGAAATATTTTGTCTTTTTTTTCCCTTTGATAAAACTTCAAATTCCATGTCGAGTAGGCCCTCAATTGAAGTCATATTTATTGCGCTTGGTAGTTGTTCGATTTCATAGTAAATTTGGTATCTGAAAATGTTCTTTGTTTGTTTAATTTTTTTAATACCACAATGCCATCTTTTTTGACCATGATAAAATAATAATGAATATTGTAATGGATCATAACATCCGTAATAATAATTTACCAACTGTGATTTTTCATTGTGATTATATATTCGAATATGGGATGTATAAGATTTGTCATTTTGTTGTTTTTCTATCCAGATTGTCCCTATCTCAGTGGCAGTTGGCAAATTATATGTTCATTGGTCTAAACCAAAATCTGATTCAAGTTCAATACAAAATTTGGATAGTTTTGGAACATCCGTTAATGACTTCAAAAAAATAGTATATGAATTAGATTTTAGTATATTCAGAAGGTTTATCACAATGAATTCACAAAGATTGGCTGGTAAATCTATCCTATTTGTTATCTCAATTTCATTGTCATAGAAATGTACTTGTAAATTTTTTGGTCTTTCATTCGTAGCAACTAAGTCATTAATAAAGCGATACATATGTCCCTGAACTCTAAATGTGTATATATTGTGATTTGTTTGTGCTAATTTTTTTTAATAATTTACTCCAAGATAGGTGAATGCAAATATATTATTATACATTCTACTGTAAGTACGAAAGTGTTTATTTTCCTCAATATTGCCAAGAAAGAGGTTTCGTTATTCTACTGACATTTGGAAAGAAATCAGTTTAGTTGACCCACTATCATAAAAAGAAACCTGGTGATTCATACTAAAATCTTTTTGCCACACAAAATTTACAATCGGGAATTTTTTTAGGTGCACATAATTTTTTGTTACCAAATTATCATTTTATAAATTGATTTCTAAATTTTTTTAACCTATAAACTATAAATTATGATATTATTATAAAGAACTTAAATGAAATGCAAAAGCTTAGGAGAGGAGGAGATACCTCTATTTGAAGGAGATACTGCAGATGAAGATTTTTCTCCTTGATCATATATACGGGATGTTGATCCTAATATTTCAAAAGTCAATTTTTAGAGATATATGACTTATAAGATTAGTTATAATTTTTAAATTTTTTCTGACTTACCTACTTCAAATATGGAGATGCAACCAGTTGTGTCAAAAGTTGTGGAAGTGTGTCCTACAAAATGGTGAAGAATAGAATATCGTAAATGACTGCAAATTAATTTATGTATTAGAATATATGTATATGTACAAGTGACTTTATGCCTAAATTACACAAACAGGTAACATTACAGATAAATTTTATTTTTTTAACCTTAGTTTGTAGATAACGAAGAATCAGGTACTGTTAAGTGTATGTTGATTTCTGCCATGACTTTAGACTTGTGATGATGATATCGCATTACTTGAATGTTGCAAGAATCGTTATCTTTTTTATTCGGCTCTTTTAGCTTCTTGTTGCGATAGAAGTTGTTGTTTTCTTTCCAGTGACATGTGTGCATATCTAATACAGCATATCATATTTCTATGGATATGTTGCTGTTCTTTCATATTTTCAGCCGTCTAGACCTCATCATTATTGGCTTATTGCTTATCGACATTCCTGTTGCAGGTAATTTTCAAAGTTGTTAGAAAATTCATCTAAATTAAATAATAATAGCTAAATGAGAAGGCCTTTATATATTCATTTCTTTTACGAAAAAAAATTCCCTATCCTCTTATTTGCCCAACTATTTTGGGTAGAGGAAAATTGGGATCCTACAATGGAATTTTTAGGAACCTGTGGGTTTGCCTGTTCTCAGTCGCGCAAAGTTTCTTGTAAATTTATTATAAAAGGTACAACTGCTTCTAATATTTATTTTTGTATTTTTGAAATATCAAATATCAAGACTTAATTGAAAAGAGAAGAAGAAAGGCTCAAATTCACATAGATAAGATGTCTACATTAGCGACCTCTAAGGAAAACAGGTCAAAGAAATTCAATATTCGAACTCTGCTTATAAACAAATTTGAAGGCACTTTTAGTTGTTCATAGTTTTCCTGGCAATGTGCTCACTGATTCATTAGCAAGAAAATTTACTGTTTTGATTTCACCCAAGCAATTGAACAAAAAACTCAACGATAGGCCATTTTTGAAATCTTTTCTCTAGCCTAAAGTAGTAGTAGTTATCTGCCCCATTTGCAGTCTGTATAAACAGCAATAACACAGTCCCATTGTTATTTTGGTTTAAAAATCTAATATATACCGTCAATGAATAGGTAAATGCCCAAAATTGATACTCTAATATTTTTTTCAGAAAAATCAAAGAGTGCAATTGAAGGAGAGAAGAAAAGTTTTTACAATTATTACATGCAATCAACCTAAACTTTGAAAGAGAGAAGTAGAAATTACATCATTATCACAGATAATAAACATCAATCTTTGATAGAAAAAAAATCATATAAAATTTCTTTTAATCTCGAGAACTTAACAATTTCTAACCCCAATTGCAAAGTCATGATATGCCCTTATCAAGTTTATAGATTAAGTTTAAAAATCTCACCACCTCCTTCAACTTTTCTCTTTACTCGACTCGGGATGTTGAATTTATTTTTTTCCTTCCATTGTACTGCTATCTAGAACGTGGCAGCAGGTATGAAATTTCTTTTCATTCCTTTTTTTATGGCTAAACAGCCCCTTTTGGTTAAATTATAGTTCTACTATATCTAGCCCTCTTTTACCTCTCCAATGGCTAAGCCCAACTAACATGAATTTTTGTATACATCTATTTTAAAAAGTTAATTTAGTTAACCCTCTTTTTGTTTAAAAAACAATTATTTCCCTGCTTTACTGGTAAGGGGTATTACAATTATTCAATATATATAAACTATAAGATAATTAATAATAAAATAAATCTCAATTTTTTCATTATCAAATAACTCCCTGGTTTTTCTTGTTTGAATAGTATATAAAACATACAGTTACTTACATTATATTTGTTAAGTCCTAGCAAATATATCAAGTAACACTTGTAGAGGAAATTTGGGCAGAAGAGAACGACAAGAACTGGTTGAGCCTACTCAAAACATTGTCGGTCCACTTATTACAACGTAATTGAACTATCCAATAAAATTTGAGATTCGGCGTTTCATAATTTTGCAGCATGCACAAAAGTCTTTGGTCTTGAAAGAGTTCAATAATTATGAAGACATATTCTATCAGTTAACTACTCTATTAGTTTATTCAATTTTATTAATCCTATATATATATTAAAATTAACTAATGCTGACCACTAGAAGGGATATAGGAATAATATTATTGAACTTCAATTATCTTAAAATTTGAATTCTTGAAGACCCTTTTTGGATTTTTGTTGATGCCACCAAACATAGTAGTGAAGTTACTAAAAGATAATGGGATCCAGAAAGTGAAGCTGTTTGGTGCAAATTCAGAAATCTTGAAAGCCCTTAGTTGTTCTAGAATTGAAGTCATGGTTGGAATCCCAAATGAAATGTTGTGGATTTTAGCCAACAATTTGGGTGCTGCTGAGAAATGGGTAGTGAAAATGTTTCTTCACATGTCTCTTCCAATAGTATTGATATCAGGTGAGTTTAGTTTGTTCTCAATATTCTTTTCACTTTTTAAGTAATATACACTAATAGTGAAAAATATATACTATTCATTTCAAGTTACTTACATATATCTCAGTGACTATGTTGTTATTGTTGTTAGACTTGCATATATCTCTGTGATAAATATTAATTAATAACTTTAAAGTTATTGTTGTCTGTCTTGCATTCTCGTTGTCTTCTTGTCTCATTCCTAATATGATGAAATTTAACCTGAAGATTATCTTATGCTGAAAGTTGCATTAGTTTGATTTTGCATATTCAAAACTACTACTACGACTTGTCTATTGTATTTTAGTATTGTCATGGAGTCATTGTGAAAGTGCAAGCATTTGAAAATATGATAAAATTTGCTTTTATCGATAGTCATGTTTAAAGGAATATACAAACAGAGAAGTCGAAGAAAAGTGAGTTTTTCCATCTGGAAGTGTCAACCTAACTTGTTTCTTTTGACAAATTACATAAAACGTTTTAGTATCTAGTCGATATAGTGCTAACTGTAGCAAGTGAGGTCAGTTCAAGTACTTTCCTGAGTCCTGACATACCAAGCTAACCATTTTGCCTTCAATTTTGATAAATATAAGTTCTTGTCTACGATAAGTATGGTATTTAAGTATTAGTTAATGTATCTATTAAAGTTTATTTATGTAATTATATATATATTAACTCTTGTATAAATTCCTTCCAATACTATCAATGAAAGTAACGTGGAGTTTACTTTACATGGTATCACAAGCCAAAAAAAAAAAAAAAAACTAGGTATGTCAGGAAGTTCAGTCGCCACCAAAGCTCCCATTATGCCTGTTGCTTCAGCAATAATGTTGTCATGTCCATCATTTAACCCTACCCATTAACTCTTAACTAAACTGACTTCAACAAACTTTTTACTTTGGCAAACTCAATTTCTACCTATGATTCGTAGTTGTGGATTAGAACATCATTTTGATGGCTCTCAATGATTCCAAAAAAATTTCTTGCAGAAAGTCAATTGAATTCCGTGTATCAAAATTGAGTACGACAGGATCAAATAGGTTTTGAGTTGGATTGTAGCCTCTATTTCAGAAAGTGTGTTACCACAAATAGTAGGTGTTGATACCTCCCATGCAGCCTGGGAAACATTGATTTCGGCATATGCTACAGCATCGAAATCAAAAGTTCATGAATTGAAAAATCAATTATATTCTCTTCGCTGTGGTTCTGATTCAATTGTGATATATATTCAAAAAGCTAAGACTACAGCTGATCAAACTAGCTGCCTTACAACATCCTGTTAATAAGGACGATCTTGTGGAGTATGTTAAAGGTAGTTTAGGTACGTCTTATCGCCCTTTTAAAAGATCTCTTGACGCGACACAAATTGATATATCTTTTGATTCTCTGTACGGTCTCCTTTTACGAAAGAGAGGTAATTGAAGAATAAAGAATTTGCAATAATTACGCCAACTGCTCACTACGAGATGACTCAACCTCAGCGTAGGCGAGGTCAAGGTCGTTAATGGCAATTGAGGACATGGCAGAGGTGGCTACTTTGCTTCTCCATCACCACCTATCCATGTATTCTCTGCTTCAATTCAAACTGCTGCCACAAATATACAGTCTTGTAATCTAGTCATGCAAGCAACACTATCAGATACTTCTACCATCAATTATTATAATTATGGAGGACTTGGATATGTGTCTCATGTTCTCCCTTCACCGAGGACTGGAAACACTCAGCACGGTGTCACTAAACCATCTTCTAACCTTGTTAGAATCTCTTCACAACCCTCCCAATCATGGCTTATGGACAGTGGCACCACACACCATCTTACTGCTAATCTTGACAACCTCGCCATTCACTCTGAATATCAAGGTCCTACAGAAGTTGTTCTAGGTAATGGTTCTAAATTACCTATCTCTCACGTTGGTTCTTGTTCTTTGCATGTTTCAGGTGCTTCCTTTAATTTAAATAATATTTTGTGTGTCCCTACTGCTAAGCAGAATTTTAAATTTCTGTTAGTTCTTTTATTAAGTCTAACAGTGTTTCTTGTGAATTTTTTCTTGACTATTTTCTTGTGAAGGATTTGGAAACGAGGGCTCCACTTTTCAAAGACCCGAATAAACATGGTCACTATACCGGTACAGTGTCTCTATTGAAGTCTCATATCTAGTCATACTCCGCAACATTAGGATCATTGCATGCTTGGCTTGGACATGCTTACCTTCTACAGTTTGTCTCGTTTAGTTTCAAGTAATAGTTTAAGTTTTGATAGCTCTAGTAGTTCCCGTAATTCATTGTGTTAGGCTTGTGTAATGAGCAAAATTCATAAGTTTCCTTTCCTAGTTTCCAAATATTCCGCTCGTGGTCCTTTTGATTTGATTCATTTAGATGTTTGGGGTCCTGCCCCAGAAATCTCAAATGATGGTTTTCGTTATTATGTTATATTTTTTTTATCACTTTGGCAAATTTTCTTGGATATATTTTATTAAGAACAAATCTAACATGCCTGATTTGTTTCATCAATTTTGTTTATTGGTTGAGAAATTCTTCAGTTGTTCCATTAAACAATTTCAAGCATATTGGGAGGTGAGTTTCCAGCCTTAACTTCCTATTTGCACACACATGGGATCACACAACTTGTTTCTTATCCATATGCCCCTGAATAGAGTTGGTGTGCAGAAAGGAAACATAGACATGTCACAAAAACCGGTCATGCACTTCTCTTTCACTCTCATGTCCCTTCTAAATTTCGGACAAACGCCTTTGAAGCGGTTGCCTTTGTTATCAATCGTCTGCCCACGCCTAAGTTAAATCATCAGAGTCTATATGAAACTTTGTTTGGTGACAAGCCTAATTACAGTCAATTACGTATTTTTGGTTCCTTATGTTTGAAACGACCCCAAACAGTGCCCAAAAATGTGCCTCAAAAATGCCCAGATTCATAATTTCTATATAACTCAAAATTCAAATGTGATATCAAAAATCTAACTTCATATTCTTGTTCAAGGGGTAAAATTTAGTGCGAAATGGGTATAATCTGAATTTTAGAGGACCTATAGTGAAATTTCATTTCGCTAAAATTTTACTTTCCAGTGAAGTTACGCATTTCCTCCATGATGCGGAGCCATTGCAGAGATGTGTATTTTGCTGCCAATTTTTTGTTTTGATCCAAGCCTTTGGGTTCTTAGGTCTAAGCTTTTCCATGCATAAAAATACCTATACTTATCTATATTTCACCTTCATATCATACAAGACATTCCCCATTACTCTCTCAAACACTTTGACAAATATTTTACCCTAAATTCTAGCCCCAAAACTCAATCTGAATCTTAAGGTTTTCATTCAAGCTTCAAGTCTCCATTTTCAATCTTTTTCAAGGATTCTCCAAAGTCAAGGTATGTAGGTTTCAACCATTGGGTCTTTTCTCCCATGGTGCCCAAGCTTCTTTTTTACCTAAAATCGCATGTTTCTAAGTTGATTTTACTTATGGGTCTTCTATTATGAATTTGACTATGAACTATATTGAGTTTTGTCAAAGTGTAACTGTTTTAGCATATTTTGAGCTGTGAATCTTAGATCTATCTTGAAATTTTGTCACGACCCAACCCAAGGGCCGTGAATGGTGCCGATAGGACACCGCGACAACCACTTATACTGAATCTTTACTTACGACAGCTAAGGAATT
>JAOTQJ010000011.1:14661731-14698000 GCA_025642045.1 Solanum sejunctum | reverse complement strand
TGGTATGTGTTATGCCTCTTCCAGTTGTATTTCTAATTTATTTTTGCATTCATATTTGCTTTTACCGCTTTACATACCTGGTACATATCTCATACTGACTCCCTCTTAGGGGATGTGTTTCATGCTCGCAGGTACAGACGAGCAGGTGAGAGAGCCTCCCTCCTAGGTCATCTATCCACCGTCATCGCGCTCCTTTACTTCGGGAGCATTTTTTTGGTATATGTACTAGTATTTATGGTTTCTTTGTTTTGTAACCCCTTTGGTATATTCGAGGGTACGACGGGGCCCTATCCCGTCATATGTTGTAGCCTTTCTGTATAGAGGTCTGTTGATACTAGTGGGTAGTGAGTATGTGTGATATACTTGCGGTCTATTTCTTGCTTTTGATACTTGATCAGGCGGCATGACCGTATTACTCTACTTATGTCATGATTATTAGGCGACAGGACCACAGTGGAGACCTTGTCGGCCCGCATTAGTTGGCTATACATGTGTATTTGTGCTGTATGTACTTTCTAGGAGCTGCTGCAGGTGAGGATAGGTCATATAAGGAGAGGAAACTCTGCCGAAATTTTGGTAGAATTTCTAGACCTTAAGTTGTGGTTTTTACGCTCTATTATGTGTTTAAGTACGTAATCGGCAAGAGTTATGGCCGCAGGGTTGGGCTGTGACATCTGATTTTTGCAAACAAATTATGTAACCCTATGAATTTTGATATTTTGGACCCAACGGTGTAGTCGGGTGAACCGCAGAACTCTATTTCTGGGTCATAGTTTACTTTATGAATCATAAATGGCCTTTCTTAAATGGGGGTGCCTAAAAATTTAGTTACTAGAAACTGGACTTGGGTTTTACGATTCTCATATATGGATAGTAAATAGGATTATAGGTCGTGAAGACCCCTGACCAACTCATCTGACACTTATAATGATTTTTATGGGTCATCGACCAATCTATGGATAGTCCTGTCAGTTCATGGTTTGTAATTCAGAAATCAATATTTTGGACTTAGAACCACAAGTCACTTTGTACAAGTTATCATTTGAATTATTGGTTGTAGACCCCTTTATTGGATTGCTTTAATACTTACAATAATTATGAGCCTCGAAATTCTACTGACCAACCTACGAGCTATAGGATGAATTAGGGCCCATAGAAGGCCTCATAAAAAGACTTCAGACTTGGAAAAGTTTTTAAGTCATAGGGGTAACCACAGGCCCATCTACGGAGTATAGACCCTCTACGAGTTGTAGATGGCCCCTCGTGATCACTGCGAATGACAAATTTTCAGTCATTATCTTAACTCTTTTAGGTCTTTCAAGTTTATAGGAGAGGAAACAATTAAAGGGTGTTACACAATTGCAAAAAGAAGACTCTATCCAACACAACGCCAATTTGTCTTTTATGCATTAAAGCCAATGCAATCATCCTATCAGAAAAGGAAAAATACCCAAGGCCCATGATTCTAGCTTCAGAGTATCCCTCCTCCTCTCCTAATGTGCTTGCACATCTTCTATCAATAAAATATATGTTACTTCAAGGTTTAGGTCAATGTGTACCTCGAATGTATTCATTGCTTAATAAAATATAAGCCAGGAGTCTATGCCAAACCCCCATCACTTTGGGAGCTCATTTCCTAGATGGTTGGAGTTGAAAAAGAAAAGCTAGTGAAGATACATAAATGAATTCTATTATCAAAAAGATAGAATAGTTAAGCATGTGAATGCTCATCAAAATCAAGAAGTTAAATAATTAAAAGCTAATCAAAGGTGGGCAAAAAGTAACACCCTAAAAATTGCAATACTAGACACTTTAAGAGGCTTAATTACAATCAATATCAACATGCGAAAATATTTACACTTTTGTCACTTTTATTTACATCACTATCATATATTATTTATACTTGTTTTTTTTATCTTATTTGAGAATATTATGTATGCTATCTTACACTTTTTTGTGTTAATAATAGTTTTTGTTGAGGAAATTTTGTCTTCTAATGAAAAAGTATAATAATTAATTAATATGACAATACACCTTTACTTTTTACTTTTTCTAAGTACGGAACAATGTGACCTTTTTTTTCATTTTCTTGGTTAAATATTTTTTAATATACCAAGGGGAATAATCACCCATTCGTCTTCCACCATCTCCTTCTCCTTTGTATATATACTCCCTTACGGTTGATTTTTTTTCCTTTCTATTATTTGTACATTTTATTTTTCTTCCTGATATTCATTTTAGTTTTTCTATTTTTCGCCATATCTATTTCTGGCGAAACCCCCCAGTTCATATAAGTCATTGGTGACAACATTCCTCAACAACTTGAGGATTCGCAGTAAGTTTTTTTTCAAACCACAACATATCAATTTGTCCCAGTACTGGAACATTATAGTCTATGTTGGCTGGTGTTATTCTGTCAGTTTCATATGCTGCATATTTTTTCCACTTTTCTGATTTTGTTTCCCCTAATATTGAGGATATTGTTGGCTGCTTTCTTGTGATTTTATTGGTTTTCTTTAGTTATGTTTGGTTATTTTTATTGCATTGCTGTGATATTGAGCAATTACAAGTGGTTATATTTTTTTTCAATTATGTTACCAAGTTTGTTATTTATTTTGGTGAATTTGTTGGTTAAAGTTGTTGAAGTTGGGGGTTCAGGTTGTTGTTATTTTTGTTTATTTTATGATAATGTGTTGGTTCAACGATTTATTTTCTAGCTATTTGATGTTTTTTTGGTTGTATTATTTTGATATTGAGCATTACAATTGGTTAATTTTTTTTTCAATTATGTAACCAAGTTTGTTATTTGATTTGGTGAATTTTTTGGTTAAAGTTATTAAAGTTGGGTTCACATTGTTGGTCTTTTTTTGATTTATTTTATGATAATATATTAGTTCTATGATTTATTTTCTAGCAGTTGATGGTAATGTGATGGTTTTTGGTGATATTGTTTGTTAACCCTTTCCATGGTAATGAATGTCATTCTTTCAATAGTTAAAAGTAGTATTCTTGGTGTTATATGTGCTTCAAATATTTTTATTTGTTAATGACCTTTTGTTGGATTCATTTCTGGTTTAAATTATGTCACCAAATTTGTTTGTCATTAAATTAGGTCTAAGCATTGTTCTTTTGCTTGATTTTTGTTACTAAGTTTGTTATTTAATTGATAAATTTGTTAGTTAAATGTTCACAAATAACCATGTTAGTTAATATCTTTGTGTGAGTTGGTATGATTGTTGGTTATTCCTTATTTTAATGATTTTGAATGTCATTCTTTCAAATCTTTAAAATTTGTATTTAGAGTTCAGCTTATTGGTGTTTTTTGGTTTACTTTATGATAATATGTTGGTACAGTAACACCCCTTAATTTCCCCTTATCTGATCTAGATGAGTATGTGCAGATAATTGCTCGTAAATGACTAAGGAAAACTCCAAAAATAAGTTACGAGAGGGATTTACGAGTCATAGAGGGGTTTACGACTTATAAACTAGGTTTTGTATTGGATTCCAGTGTATTAGATTTCAGGATCACCATGTCTACAAAAGGTGCATTATGACTTGTAAGGAGCATTATGACTCGTAAGATGAGGTTTCGTGCTAAGTTCCAGTGTTTCATGTTGCAAGGCCCCTCTAGCTACGAGAGGTTAGTTACGATTCTTATGTTGGATTACAACTTGTAAAAGAGGGCCTCGCATCAAATTCCAGTGATGCAGGATTTTTAGACTTCTAGAGGTTGCTCTATGCGTTGTAGACAGGTTCTCACAGGTCCTGTCAGCAATTTTACTGAAGGGTATTTTTGTCCATTATGGTTCTTTTTTGTCAAATCCCTTCATGATTTAGACTTGTATATAGTCTTGAAACATAACCCTAAGGGTATTTTTCACCATTTTTCACCTTAAGAGTTCTTGAGAGCACAAGAGGAGAAGAGTAAAGAGCAAGGGTTTCTAACCTAAGAGCAAAGATTGGTTGAAGATTGTTTATTCTTAAATTTTTAAGTTTGTAAGGCTTACCAAAGTGTGAAATCTCTTCCTTCGCATGCCCCTTCGTCATCTTCTTGAGTCAAGATTTCGAGAAACTTTACTATTTTAATATCAAAATTCTTGCATCTATCATGAGGTCTTGTTATATCAGATAAGGTAATCTACTACATGGAATGACTATTTATTATGAAATTTGTACATGTATTTCATACTTAATGGCATGAACCCTAAATCATATGATTTTTATGAGATTCTATTCATCACATTGAATATTTGAGTTGATGTAAATTGAGCATTTAGAGTGGAGTAAATTTGAGCATGATTAAATATGAAGAGCATGTTGCATTAAGTCATGTATATTGCTACACATGAATATCTTACTTGCATTACATAATGAGTAAATCGAGTGAGTCTAAATCATAGTTTGAGTCTGAGTTAAACTTGATGCCTTGCATTGATTGAATGAGTTAATGATTGACTGAGATGAGTTGAGATAAGATACCCCAATGGGGTTGAGTTTTGAGTTAATTGATGAGTTGATTGAGGAATCAAGCATATTTTAGTCTTGGGAGGAGTATCGAGCACCGAGCGGGGAGTGAGTACACTTCTACTTTAACCTACAGAACTATGTTACCAATGTTGGATAGTTATTACAGCTAGCCTAGCGAGTATTGTCCCGCAAGTGGACACTTATTTTGGATCCAAGAGAGAGTTAATCACCCTTTTCTGTGGCATGTTAAGGGAGGGCGTGGCAGCGATGCTAATTCGTTATGCATCATCTAATTAAAGGTGGTAGGATTAGGATATCGGTTGAGAGAAACTCTTAAGAAACATTGATTTAAACATGATATTTCAAATTGAGTCTATTTTGCTGAGCCTATTTTAAAAATATGATTTTACTATAAAACTTGCATAAACTATTTGAGCATGAGTTGTTGAGTCGAGGTGAGTGAGTTGAGCTTTACTTCTCTTGAGCCATTTTACATACTAGTATATTCCATGTACTAACGTCCATTTGGACCTGTAAGGTTTCATGATGCAAATCAAGGTGAAAGAGGACTTTAGCCCACACATCATTGAGGTCCAGTTCAGTACACTTCTAGAGTTAGTGAGCCTTTCTTACATTCCAAAGGAGCCCTATTATCTTCTTATAATTATTGAGTACTATATTTACTTTTAAATGAGGTGCCCATGGCCTGTCATGGCACCATTCTAGACAGTTGAGTAGAGGCTTCATAGACAATGGAGTAGAGTATTTAATAAGTATTTGTATCTAAACTTATCTTCATTATAAGTTATGATACAATAGAGTTATGCACTTATTTATCTACGTGCACATGATGGCTTTATGTTCTGAGTTATTTATTCAACTGTTGAGTTGATGTGATGATGAGGCTAAGTGGTTCTCTTGGGGAATCAACAATGGTTCTTCAAGTGTCGACATGCCAATATTACCCACCCGGGGCATGACAAACTTGATATCAGAGCATAGAGTTTAAGAGTCCTAAGGAGTCTATGAAGCCGTGTCTAGTAGTGTCTTGTTTAAGGGTGTGTTGTGCACCACACTTCATAAGCAGGAGGCTACAGGACCTTAGGAACTGTTACCTTTTCTTGTGATGTGAGTTTATGCGATAGAGTTGAAAACTCTATAAAATTCCTTTTCTAATTCGTCCATTACTCGATTACATATCATGCCTCCTAGACGCACTATAACCCAGAGGAATGCTTAAGCTAGCGCTGCTAAAAACCTTACTTCAGAGGTGCCTCCTCAAATAGAAATGAAGGGCTGAGGTCGACCGCCCAGGACTAGTAGTGTTCTTGTGAAGCTTATTGCTCTACCTGCTCCTACTTCAGAGGCTGACCTTAATGGAACCATTGCTATGCTCACCTAGTTGGTAGCTTCCCAGAGTGGAAATCAGGGTTCACAAACACCTAGTTCTAGCTATCATGATCCAACAACTGCCTCCATATTGAGAGACTTTCTGAGGATGAACCCACCTGTCTACACTGGGACTAAGGTTCAGGAGGACCCTCAGAACTTTATTGATGAGATGTGGAAGAATCTAAAGAGTACGGATACGACTGAGATACAGGAGTTGAGTTTGCTGCCGATAAGCTCAAGGATATGGACAATGTTTGGTACAACTAGTGGGAAGAGAGTCAAGGTGAAGATGCTAAACCTGCTATTTGGGATGAATTTGAGAGTGCCTTCCTCTATCACTTCTTTCCTCAAGAGTTGAGAGAGGCTAAGGTTGAGGAGTTCGTGAACTTGAAGCAATAGGGGATGATTGTCAAAACGCATAGCTCAAAATTCATTCAGTTGTCTAGGTATGCACAGGAGATGGTTCCTTTTATGAGGGAAAAGATGAGAAAGTTTGTATTTGGGTTGGGAAAACATGTGAAGAGGGGAGTGTAAGCTGACATTGTTAACCCAGACATAGATATCTCTAGAATAATGGTCTATGCCCAACAGATAGAGGAGGATAAGAAAAAAGATAGAGGAGAATTTGAGGAAGAAGGTCAGATCAACAGGGCCTGAACCCAGTCAAAGAAAGCAGAGTAAGGGAGATAATTCCTACTTCCAGAATATGTCCTCTAGCTATGCACCATCTTCAGCCAGTGCACCAACCTTGAACTATAATATGATCAGAGGTCCCAAGGTCAGTCAAACTTTAGACCACAAGGTGCACAGTCTCAAGCAAGTGCGACTCTTGGCTCTAAGGGGAAACTACTTTGTGGGAAATGTGGCAGGATGTATTTGGAAGAACGTAAAGATGGGGGGAATGCTTGCTACAAGTATGGACAACTAGGTCACTTTCAGAGGGAGTGTCCGGTGTGGGGCAACAAGGCCCAGACTTCTACCATAGCACCACCAGCTAGGGGTAATCAGAGAGGTGTCGCATCACGGGTAGGCAGTGGCAAAACTATTTGTATGCTATGGGAAACTGATAAGATCAGGAGGTTGCACAAGATATTGTGATGGGTATGCTTTGACTCCTTATCTTTCCTTGCTATGTTTTACTTGGTCTAGGTGCAACTTGTTCTTTTGTAACATCATTTGTGGAAAGTAGATTTGAAATTCTTTCTGAGTATTTGCTTGAGCCATTTTTTATTTCTACTCCTTTTGGTAGGTTCATTTGAGCTGAGAGGATCTACAGAAATTATGTGTTATCTATCTATCATTGGGATACTCTTGCTAATTTGATTGAGTTGGAGATGGGTGATTTCGATATTATCCTTGGTATAGATTGGCTTCACGCTTGCTATGCCTCTATTGATTGTCGAACTTAGACTGTCAATTTTTTATTTTTAAATAAGCCTGTTATTGAGTGGAAAGGAGATTCTGTTGCACCGAAGGGTAAGTTTATTTCTTACTTCGAAGCCCGAAAATTAGTCTCTAGAGGGTGTATCTATCACCTCGTGTGTGTCAAATCTGACAAAGCTGATCCTCCTTCTCTTGAGTCTGTCCCTATTGTGAGAGAGTTTCCTCATATGTTTCCTGAGCATCTGCCTAAAATCCCTCCTGATAGGGAGATCAACTTTGGAATTGATGTGTTTCTTGACACCCAACCTATTTCTGTTCCACCATATAGAATGGTCCCTGTAGAGTTAAAAGAGTTGAAGGAGCAATTGAGAAATTTGTTAAAGAAAGGATTTATATGGTCAACTGTCTCGCTATGGGGTGCTCTTATCTTGTTCGTGCGAAAGAAGGATGGTTCTCTGAGTATATGTATTGACCACCGTCGATTAAACAAGGTGACCATCAAGAATAAGTATTCTCTTTTGAGTATTGATGATTTGTTTGACCAACTTCAAAGTTCTACTGTTTTCTCTAAGATAGACCTCAAATCAGGTTATCATCAGTTGAAAATAAGAAAATATGATATCCCAAAGATGACTTTTAGAACCTGATATGGACACTTTGAATTCTCGATATTATCTTTTGGGTTGACAAATGCACCCACAGCCTTCATGGATCTGATGAACAGAGTATTCAGATAATATCTTAATATGTTGGTGATCGTGTTTATTAATGATATTTTTTTGTATTCCAGAAATGAGGAGGAGCCTGTCAATTACCTTAGCATCTCTTTGTAGATGCTCTGAGATAATAAATTATATGCAAAGTTTTCTTAGTGTGAATTTTGGCTCAAGTCTATGGCTTTATTAGGTCATGTGATTTCTGGAGATGGAATTCGAGTGGATACTCAAAAGATTGAGGTAGTTAAGAATTGGCCAAGACCAACCTCACCGACTGAGATAAGGAGTTTTCTGCAATTAGTTAGCTATTATTAGAGGTTTGTTGAAGGATTTTCTTCTATATTCACACTGTTGACCAAATTGACTCAGAAGAAGGCCAAGTTCCAATGGTCCGACAAGTGTGAGAGAAGTTTTCAAGAGCTAAAGATGAGGTTAACCACTGCACCCATGTTGACCTTGCCTGATGGAGCAGATGGGTTTGTGATCTACTATAATGATTCGAGAGTGAGAATGGGATATGTGTTAATGCAGAAAGGTAAGGTTGTTGCCTGTGCTTCTAGACAACTTAAGGTGCATAAGAAGAATTATCCCACTCATGACTTAAGTTGGTAGTGTTGTGCACTCTTAAGGTATGACACCACTATTTATATGGAGTGCATGTTGATATATTCACAGACCACAAGAGCTTGCAATATGTCTTAACCTAAAAAGATCTTAACATGAGGCAAAGGAGATGACTTGAATTGCTGAAGGACTATGCATTCTTTACCATCTAGGTGAAGCTAATGTGGTTGCTGATGCTCTTACCAGGTTGTCCATGGGAAGTACTGCCCATGTGGACGAGGAGAAGAGGGAGTTAGCCAAAGAGGTTCATAGACTGGCATAATTGGGAATTCAATTAGATTAATCAGATGAAGGAGGAGTTCTGGTGCACAATAGGTCTGTGTCATCCCTAGTAGTAGAGGTGAAAAAGAAACAAGATTGAGATTCAGTCCTATTACAATTGAAGGAAGATGTGCATAAGCATAAAGTGTTGGCTTTCGCCAAAGCGGAGATGGAGTATTTAGGTATCAAGGCAGATTGTATGTTCCAAATGTTGATGGTGTTAGAGAGAAGATCATGGTAGAGGCTTATAGTTCCAGATAGTCCATCTATCTAGGATATACCAAGATGTACCATGACTTTAAAGAAGTCTACTGGTGGAGTGGAATGAATAGGGATATAGCTGAGTTTGTTTCCAAGTGCCCAAATTGCCAACAAGTTAAAGTTGAGCACCAAAGGCCATGTTGAGTGGCTCAAAACTTTGAGATTTCAGAGTGTAAATGGGAGGTCATCAATATAGACTTTATCATCGGGTTATCAAGGTCCCGCCGACAGCATGATTCAATTTGGGTGATAGTTGACAGGATGACTAAGTCAGCCCACTTCCTGGCAGTCAAGGCAACTGACACTGCAGAGGATTATGCCTGATTTATATATCAGGGAGATTGTTAGATTGCATGCAGTCCCTTTATCCATCGTCTCAGACAGAGAAGCCTAATTTACTATCCAATTTTGGAGATCTTTTCATAGGGGTCTAGGTACGAAGGTGCTCCTTAGCACAACTTTTCACCCTAAGACAGATGGCCAGGCAAAGCATACTATTTAGACATTAGAAGATATATTGAGGGCTTATTCCATTGACTTTAAGGGTAATTAGGATGACCACTTCCCATTTATAGATTTTGCCTACAACAACAGTTTTCATTCGAGTATTCAGATGGCCCCATATGAGGTACTCTATGGAAGAAGGTGTAGGCCGTCAATTGGATGGTTCGAGGTAAGTGAAGCAGAGTTGATTAGACCAGACCTATTTCACCAAGAAATGGAGAAGGTGAATATCATCCGAGAAAGGTTGAGGATTACACAGAGTCAACAGAAATCCTACATAGATGTCATAAGGAGAGACTTGGAGTTTGAGGCCAATGATTAGGTGTATTTGAAGGTGTTGCCCATGAAGGGTGTGATGAGACTTGGAAAGAAAGAGAAGTTATGTCCGAGATATATTAGCCCTTATCAGATTATAAAAAGAGTAGGCAGTGTGGCATATAAGTTAGAGTTACCATAAGAGTTAGAGGTCATCCACTCAGTTTTCCACATTTCCATGCTTAAGAGTGTTTGGGAGATCCACAATTGATTATGCCTATTGAGAGCACTGGGGTGAGAGACAACCTGAGTTATGAGGGGATCCTTTCCAAATCCTTGATCGTCAGGTTTGCAAGTTGAGGAACAAGGAGATTGCATCTGTCAAGGTATTGTTTAGGAACCAACTTGTAGAAAAAGCTACTTGGGAGGCGGAGGAGGACATGAAGGCCAAATATCCTCTTTTGTTCCTTCCTACGGATAATGGAAGATCCAATGGTAAGTATTTCCCTCTAAATTCCTAAATTTCAATTCCTTGTATCCTTTTCATTCCCCATATGATAGATGATAGAGTTCTAGAGTCCGAGTGAGGATTGATGTGATTTATTAATTGCTTGATTATTGTACTTGCTAAACTTCTTGATTTGGTTGATTGCATGAGTGAGTTGAGAGCTTGATTGATTGTTAGAGTCCTTAGGGATATTCGTGCCTTGACCTAATCCCTATCTTTCTCTTTATTCAAGGATGAATTATCTCAAGGAGGAGATAATGTAACACCCCTTAATTTCCTCTTATCTGATTTATATGAGTATATGCAAAGGATTATTGAAAATGACTAAGGAAAACTGCAAAAGAAAGTTACATGAGGGGTTTACGAGTCATAGAGTAGTTTGCGACTTATAGACTAGGATTCATATTGGATTCCAGTGTTTCAGATTTCAGGATCATCATGTCTATGGAATGAGTTTATGACACATAAGGAGCATTATGACTTGTAAGATGAGGTTTCATTCTAAGTTCTAGTGTTTCATGTTGTAAGGTCCCTCTAGCTACAAGAGGTCAATTATGACTTGTATGTCGGATTACGACTCGTAAAAGATGACCTTGTATCAACTTCCAGTGATGCAAGATTTTCAAACTTTCAATTACAAGGGTGATCTACAAGTTGTAGATGGGGTCTCGTAGGCCCTGTTAGCAGTTTTACTGAAGGATATTTTTGTCCATTCTAGTTTCTTTTTATCAAATCCCTTTATGTTTTAGATATGTATATAGTCTTGAAATATAACCTTAAGGGTATTTTCACCCCTTTTAACCTTGAGGGTTCTTAAGAGAAAAGAGAAGAAGAGTAAGGAGCTCGGATTTCTAACCCAAGAGCAAAGATTGGTTGAAGATCGTTTATTCTTCAATTTTCAAGTATGTAAGACTTACCAAAGTGTGAAATCTCTTTCTTCATATGCCCCTTTATCATCTTCTTAGTCAAGATTTTGAGGAAAAGAGTTGAAATTTTGAGAAACTTTACTATCTTAATATTTAAATTCTTGCATCTATCATGAGGTCTTGTTATATCCCATGAGATAATCCACTACATGGCATGACTATTTAATATGAGATTTCTACATGTATTTCATATTTGATAGCATGAATCCTAAATCACATGATTTTTATGAGATTTTATTCATCACATTGAATATTTGACTTGATGCAAATTGAGCATTTAGAGTGGAGTAATTTGAGCATGATTAAATATGAAGAGCATGTTGCATTTAGTCATGTATATCGCTACATATGAATATCTTGCTTGCATTATATGATGAGTAAATCAAGTGAGTCTAAATGACTATTTGAGTCTGAGTTAAACTTGATGCCTTTCACTAATTGAATGAGTCAATGATTGACTGAGATGAGTTGAGATGAGATACCTCAATGGGGTTGAGTTTTGAGCTAATTAATGAGTTGATTGAGGAGTCGAGAATATTTTAGTCTTAGAAAGAGTATCGAGAACCGAGCGTGGAGCGAGTATACTTCTACTTTAACCTACAGAACTATGTTGCAAGCATAGGATAGTCGTTACAGCTAGCCTAGTGACTCTTTTCCCGCAAATGGACACTTATTTTGGATCCAAGAGAGAGTTGATCACCTTTTTCTGTGGCAAGTTAAGGCCAAGCGTGGAAACGATGTTGATTTATGCACCACCTAATTAAAGGTAGTGGGATGAGGATGTCGATTAACAGAAACTCCCAAGCAATATTGATTTGAGCATGAGATTTTGAACTGGGTCTATTTTACTGAGCCTATTTTAAAAGCATGATTTTACTATAAAACTTGCGTAAATTGTTTGAGCATGAGTTGTTGAGTCGAGGTGAGTGATTTGAGCTCTACTTCTCTTGAGCCATTTTACAATTAGTATATTCCATGTACTAACTTTCATTTGGACCTCCATTGTTTCATGATGCAGATACAGGTGATAGAGGACTTCAGTCCACATATCGTTGAGATCCATTTCAGTACACATCCAGAGTTGGTTCCGGAGGAGCCCTGTTATCTTCTTATCATTATTGATTACTTTATTTACATTTAATTGAGGTGTCTATGGATTGTTATGACACTATTCTCGAAGGTTGAGTAGAGGCTTCATAGACATTGGAGTAGAGTATTCAATGAGTATTTTGTATCTATACTTATTTTCATAATAAGCTATGATATAGTTCAGTTATGCACTTATTCATCTACTTGCATATGATGGCTTTACATTCTGAGTTCTTTCTTTTGCTATTGAGTTTATGTGACGATGAGACCAAATGGTTCTCTTGGAGAATCAGTAATAGTTCTTCAAGTGCCGGCCACTTCAAGGATACCCGCCCGGGGCATTTCAGGTTCTATATTTTATTTTTGGTATTTGATGGTTTTTTCTTTTCTCCTGATTATGCTAACAAGGTTATTTTTGCATTTTTGTTATATTATTTGTTAACTCTTTTAATGGTAACGAATGTCATGCTTTCAACATTTGAAAGTAGTATTCTTGCTGTTATATGTGATTTAAATATTTGTATTTTTAATGACTTTTTGTTGGATTCATTTCTAGTTTAAATTATGTCACCAAACTTGTTTGTCATTATATTGGGTCTGAGCATTATTTTCTTCTTCTTCTTTTCTTATTTCATTTATGTTACTATGTTTGTTATCTAATTGGTGAATTTGTTGGTTAAATATTCACAAATAAACATGTAGGTTAATATCTTCTTTTATTTTTTAGTAACTGCAGGTTATACACTTGTGCCTCTGCTGGATAATATTTGC
Organism: Solanum sejunctum; assembly: GCA_025642045.1. Taxonomy (NCBI): domain Eukaryota; kingdom Viridiplantae; phylum Streptophyta; class Magnoliopsida; order Solanales; family Solanaceae; genus Solanum; species Solanum sejunctum. Next base: position 14,684,840 of record JAOTQJ010000011.1, on the reverse strand, counting down.
AAGGCCACTTTGATATTTCTGCATGTTCTATAGACCCGTATTTATTTCGATTGAGATACAGTATATTGCTTTGACAATATAAAATACGGAAGATAGAGGATGAAGCAATTAGTGAAAGTAAAGTGACAGGCAAAGTTGTTAGTTGATTTGGGGCCCCTAAAGTTGCAAGGGAGTACATTCTAGTTAGTGACATTATCGTTTGACCAAAGTTGGTACCCCTACGGAACAATTAGATATATTGCTATTATGTTCTACTTTCAAAACTTTTAGTAAAAATTGATTCTATGGTTATTTTGTAGACAATTTAGGTGTTTTAGTATTTTTGGATCTGTAGTTGTTTATTGTCAATACCAAATACACTTGTTGTTTCCTTTCTTTTTTTACTATATGCATATCTAATTTGCCCAAGACATTGGTTTAATTATTGATGTTCTTTTTGGATATATCATTGAATTTTTAAAGCAACTATGTATTTTGGGTTAAAAATATTTCCACGCAGGTTGAGAACTTGTACCATAGTTTTAATTAAAATAAAAAATACAACCTTAAAAAGGTGTTGTCCATATTGCGCTAAAACAATTATGCAATTTTTATGTAAAAATTTCACCACACACAGCTCAACGAATATATTTTTGTGTTTATACTTTTTTTCCTACTCTAAAGAAACTTCTAATGAATGTCTAAATTGATAATAAGCAATAAATGAAGAATACATATAACAGAGGTGTGTTAATTTGTTGCTTTTTTAGTTTGTACACAAAAGTTATTTTGGGGCATTGGTCATTATATATTATACAAAAATATAATATTCAACTTTGTTTTCATATTATTAGATGCATGAAATGAAGAAAGGGAAAAAAGTGAACCAATTTAACACAAGTCGCCGGTTGCTTGTGTCAATGATATTATTTTTGGCACTTCCCAAGATAAAAACTCAATGTGGGAAGAGAAACATTTATTAAGCCTATTTTGTATTTATTACACCAATCTGACTACGCACGTTTACCTTCTATTATTTTTTTAATTTTATTTAAGTTCCTTCATAGATGTACATTTTTGTTAATAAAAGTTGACATCTCATTGTAAATAATTTTTGGTGACACATTAAGGTAATACTGTCTCTTAAAATATAGTTTGGTTTTTTTTCCTACAAAATAACTTATTTGATTTATATTCTTTAATGGAATTTTTGAATAAGTGAATATTTATGAATTATTTACAAATAATTTTATGTGTTAGTACATATATGATAAAAAAGAAAACATCTTAATTTAAGTCAAGTGGATGTGGAGTAGCCCTGTCGTTATTATTTTGTATCATTAGATACGAATTTAATTAGGGAAAAAAACATCCCTATATAATTTAAGAGACTAAATTACATAAATGGGTCAACAAACTTTATTTGTAACCAAATGTCAATACGTTTTTTTACAAAATTACACATACATGTGGAAAGCCTCCCCAAAAAATGAAACAAAGAGAAAAAGAGAGAGAGAAAAAAAAAGGTCTTAATTAATACGCACTCTCTCTCTCTCATGCATGGAAAAAGCTCCAGAAAAAAAAAGAACAAAAAAGTGGTCTTAATTAATATTCTTTGTCTTTCCCATAAATGGAAAAAGCCCCAAAGACAAGGACATTATATGCTGAAAAAAGTGGACGGTTTGGGTGTTAATATTGATAAAATTGTTGCCTACAATATATATGTTCTCAATATTTTGGTTAATTTTTTTATGACAATATTAGTTTTAGTAAAATTGTTGATAACAATAAATATGATAATAGTATTTTGGTTGATGTTTTATGGCAATGTTTATTTTTTTATTTGATTGGTAACAGTGTTGGTAAAATTATTGATAACAATATATATGTTGTTAGCTTTTTGGTGAATATTTGGTGGCAAATTTGATTTTTTAATTTGATTGATAATAGTGTTGATAAAATTAGTGAACTTAATATATATGTTGTTAGTTTTTTGGTGAATGTTTGGTGGCAAAGTTCGTTTTTTTATTTGATTGGTAATAAAAATTGAAGAGAGTGAAGAGCAAAAAGAAATTTGTCTATAAAATTAAAATAGAACTAAAGAAGAGAAAAAAATTCAAACAATATATATTGAGTCATTTTTACATCAAAGCCCTAGTAGAATAAGGAGGAAAGCGTATCCGATAGAAGCATGTTTGTGCAAAAGACAAGTGTTCACAAGAATCCAAGGTTCTACAGATAGAAAGTCTAGAAACTAAATCACCAAAACCCTCTGGAGGTAGATACTTTATTGAAGTCCAAAAAAAAAAGAGTGTCTTTGTCTGTTCAACAGACATACACTCAAGTATCTGCACGCGAGGTAGGAAAACAAAGTTTATTAATTAATATGTGCTACTTCGAATAAGATGAAATTTCTACGTCAGAAAGGCAAATGAAAGTGTGAATTTCTAAATCATGTACTTTCTAGAACCAGGATATTTGAGGATCACTTTCTTCATAGCCATTGTAATATGTATGTGCTTTCCAATCATTGACAGAAATATCACTTCCACTCCCATCAAGCATCTTGTCAAGATCTCCAAGATCTAAACTCTGAAACATTGAAGTTTGGACAGTTGAGGTAGTTACATCAGCAAAACCTTGAGAAAAATAAGCTATTTGCAGGGCAATTGATGTGACAAACCTATGTTGAATAAGGAGATTAACATACTCCTTTCTATTCTTACTAGTTATAATAATACCTTCCTCATTGGGACAAAGCTCGACTGTTATTTTGGACCCTAACTTTTCAACAACACAAATGAAGGTCATGCTAAGTATATCCTTATCCACCATCTCTGGATCCATCTCAAAGATCTTCTTGCAACTACTGTACAAGGACGAATCTGTATTGAAAAGATGACTACCCCTATTCTGCTAGTGAACTAAGATCAGTAAGCAGTACCAACAAGCACGTTTAAAGTAGTAAAGATAAAAGCAACTTATAGTGGAAAGTCTCCTTGCTTAAGGGAGAAACAACCACTACCTATGCTAGTAGGATTTCAACAATTTCACTAACTTCAAAAACTCGAGCAATGTCAACTTACATCTCAGTATTGACACCACAACTATTGAGAGTCAAACCCACTCTCAATTACAACTCACTCTAAGTAAATAACTTCTTACAATATTTATTCCAAAATAAAAACTCTAAGAAGATTATCAAAAAAAAACTTGAACAATCAAGAAAACCTAGCTCCAGATCTTGCTTGAATGCTCTCCTCAAGTGCCTGTGCTCTTGCTTGAATGCTCTCACCAGTTTCAGATTACAAAAGTTGTGTCGTCTAGGGTTGAAGATTGTATTTATATTAAACCCTATGTACATTCCATGTAGAACTTCTTTCGTGAGTAGGGCATACAATTCTTTTTCATAAAGGAGTCCTTTTCCTATAGTGTTGCCTTTTCCGAGTCCCTTCTTGATTTGGTTTCCTTAAATAGCTTTCCATCTCCAACTGGGGCATTGCTTGTGTCTCCTAATGTGGCTTAGCATGACCTAGTTCCATTTGTCATCATCAAAATTGCATAGGCACACCTGCAATGATCCTAATAAATTCCCCCTTTTTGATGATGGCAAATCTGTGTGCATGCAAATGTAGTATTCCTACATAAACTTCACCCTTTGACATCTCAAAAAAGACAAAAAGCATTAGCATAGAGATATTGATAAAAAAACAAAAAAATAGATATACAAACCCAAAATCAACATCAAGCACAACACACTAAAACTAATGATATTAGCTATCCATAGACACAAAACATAGTGGAGAGAAAGAGAGAATAGGCAATCTTCATACAAAATAATAGGGCAAGCACCAGTGCCCGCACATAGCATCCACAAAACAAATTATACATCCTTAAAAAAATATTTCTAGTGCAAATCAAAGGAAACTAAATAATGCTAGCAAAGGACGGGGAACATTAAGGGTGAGGGGAAGAGGGGATTGTGATTAGCAACCTAAGAAGAGAATCCACCCGTTTGTTATGATCCACCTGATGTTAGAGGAGCCAATACTTAAGATGAGCCACTTTAGCTTGAGATTCCCCTAGCTGATCCTGAAGGTCACCAACCTAGGCTTACAGGCAAGCCTGCTCAGCTTGAGCCTCCCAAAGTTCCCTAATGATTTCAGTGACCGTCCCAACAGACTTAAGAGGAGCAGTGCAGCAGCAATAATAGCAAGAGGGGCATATTTACACTCGATGGTGGTGTGTGATCAATCATACCTTTCTTGGTTAAAGCCCTACCTGTGCCAAGCAGAACCTAAAATGCCTTAAAGACATAGGTCAGTAAATTGCCATATTTGAGCTGATGCAGACTAAGTTCTGGATAAATAATGTGCCGTATGTGGTGAATAATTAGAGAAGGCCAATCCATAGGCTTATGCACGTCTATAGCATGGTGATCTCCAAGTCACAAAAAGTAGCTTCATGCCTGCACTCACCCCTTGGCAATACCTCTTTGTGCACCACCTCGAACAACACCTTCAGAAAAAGTGGCATTTCTGCCTTGCACACCTTCCTAGGTATATCAGTAACCCTCTCATTAGTGAACTTAGAGGTCAGAACACAGCTTGCATCCTCTGTCCAAACATATTCAACAAACCCAATAGATGGAATATGTAGAATCTCACCCAACTTAACATAGTAAAAAATAACATCTACCACATGACCTACGAAGTAGCTACATCCCCCTTCACTATCACCAAATTTTCATAGAACTCCATGACCTTAAACTCAAAAATAGGGGTCTCAACATCAAAGAACAATTAACCCACCCTTAAGAGGCCAATTTGGCGCATAGTTATTCGATCACCGGATAGGTACGAACCTCAGGATGGATAACCCTACCTTGTAACATAGCCTTTGAGCTAAAGTAGAGGTGCTTTCCTACCCGATTGTAATTCTCCATATATTTTTTCAAGCGGGGAGTAGTAGGAGGGACCGAGGGTAAACCAGGTAAGGGAGTCCCTTTGGGAGATGAAGAAATATGAATAGGCAAAGAATGGGAGACCAAAGATTTACCAGAACAAGCCCTTTTGTTATTGGAAGATAGCCCAGCCAAGTCAAAGATGTGCCTCTTGCTTCTGATGATAGGACCACGAGTGCGAGGAGTAGTGGTCTATGGAGAAGAAGATAAAGGGGCTGGCATTAAAGGAAACCTCTGTAAACCTGAGCCAAGGAAATATCATCCTGAGAGTTAGAGCACTCATATAATGGAGTTGGCAAAGCAGGGGCCAGAGCATCAATAGTAGGAGGTGACATATGGGCAAGCATCATGACCCGAATATAGGGTGTGTCAGTAAAGAAAGATGTAAGCAAAGGTTTGTCAATCAGATGTTGATGGGAGGGAGTAGGATCTAGAACAAAAAGGTCGGCATCAGTGCAGTAGAGTTTGGACACAGTGAATGGAAAATGAGGCTAATTGTAGGGTAGGTATGGAGATGGAGAAGGGGAAAAACAAAGAGGGATATCAGTGGTGACCAATGGTGGGGATGATGGCGGTGACTGGGTGTTGGCCGAGGGTGAGGATGGATCTTCCCTTGTGAGAGATCATGTGGTGGAGATGGTGCAGTGGCATTTGAGTCCGTACCAGAGAAAGATACAATGGACGCCATGGGCTCTCATTGGTTTTTTTAAGGAAAAGGTTTTTTTCTTGTCTGACAAAATGAATTAGTGGTTATGGCACACGAATAGGGGTATTAAGTGTTTTATGGGAAGTTAAAAAGGGCATCGGGATGTGATGGAAAAGATGTGTTCTGATAGACTACAAGCAACTCGACTCTTGAGATCTTGATAAATGGTGATCATTGGCCTTTTGAAGTAAGAGACCTTCCCGCCAAAAGAAGGAACAAATAACATTTAAGGAGAACCAGGTTCAAGGATAGACTATAGACAATGTTTCATAAGGTATTTATACATTTTAGCAATGAAAGTAGTGAGGCAAAGGTGTACCTATTGAATTTGGCATGTGAGAACCAGTTTCCCCTAACTCTATACAATACTCCGATATTGGAAACTAAGGGTAATATCAGTAGTTCCCAGTGAAGGAGTCCAGATATGGGTTCTTGAGAAAAATACTTGCATTTCATATCAAAGTCAGTAGTCCTGTATAGTGCTTTAAAGTACAAATTGAGATGTGACAAAAGAGAGTTGGGACTCCCTGATTAACCCTAGATGTAGTGATACAACTCAAAGTGTTCCCTTCTCAGGGCTTTGGTGAAGATGTTGGCAGCCTAGTCCTCAACTTTGCAGAAAACCATTTCTATAAACCTTTTTTTCTACATCATCCCACAAGAAGTGGTGTCACACATGAAATGTACTTGGTGCACTTGTGATAGACTAGGTTCTTTGCTATGTTTACTGCACTTGTGTTATCACACGTAATGGGGAGGCAGTCGACCTATATACCAAAGTCCACAAACTGCTGTTTGATCTAGAAAAGTTGAGTATAGCACGAGGTTGCAACTACATATTCAGCCTCAATAGTAGATAGGGCAATAAATTTTCATTTCATCCTAGCCCCCGAGACCAGACATGGTCCCAAGAAGTGCGCCATTTCGGAGATACTTTTTCTATCGACTAGGTAACCTGCATAATCAACATCTCCAAACCCCACTAATTCGAATAATGCTCCAATTTGGTACCATAGAACCAAGTTCATGGTCCCTGTAAGGTAGCGCAGAATCCATTTGACAGCTTTGAGATACGACTCCTTGGGTTTGGACTAGAATCTAACACACATACCCATGTTAAACACAATATCTAGTTTGCTAACTGTCAAATACAGTAGTGACCCAATCATACCTATGTACTTGATTTCATCTACTCCAACACCAGTATCATCTTTGTTGAGCTTCATAGTGGTTGCCATGGGTGTGTCACTGATCTTGGCATCCACCATCCCAAATTTAGAAATTAGTTCCTTAATGTACTTTTCTTGATTGATAGACATACTTGTCTATCCCTGATGTATTTGGAGACCTAGAAAGAAGTTCAGTTCTCCCATCATGCTCATCTCAAACTCACTCCCCATGATCTTTGTGAATTCTGCACCCAGGTCTTCTTTTGTTCTACCAAAGATGATATCATCAACATAGACCTAGACTATGAGGACATGAGCACCCTTTTTCTTGAAAAATAGTGTGTTATCAATTTTTCCTCTGGAGTATCCACGACTTAAGAGAAAGCTGGAGAGTCTATCATACCAATCTCTGTGAGCCTGTTTAAGTCCATATAGAGCTTTATCTAATTTGTACACATAGTTGGGATGCTCATGGTCTTCAAAACCAAGGGGTTACTTAACATAAACTTCTTCTTGGAGATACCCATTGAGAAATGCACTTTTAACATCTATCTGATACAACTTGAATTTCATGTATGCAACTAAGTCTATGAGCATTCGAATAGCCTCAATGCGTGTGACGAGGGCAAAGGTCATATTATAGTCAATTCCTTCTTATTTATTGTAGCTTTGCACCACAAGTCTTCCCTTATTTCTTATGACTATGCCTTGTTCATTCAGCTTGTTCTTGAATACCCATTTGGTCCCAATGATGATTCGATGTTCAGAAAGGGGTACCAGGTGTCATACCTTACTTCGATCAAACTAAAGGAGCTATTCTCGTATAGTCGATATCCATTTTTCATCTAGTAGTTCCTCCTTGACATTTTTAGGTTCAACCAGAGACACATATACTGAGAAGGTGCACATGTTCCTGATCTTTGTGTCCAAAGGAGTCAATAGATTCTCAAGAGAGTGTGAGCTCTTGTTTTTCCAGTTATGTCCAGGATCCTCTGATGCTGGATTATTGCTAGTGATGCCTAAGGAACCAGCTTCAACAGAGTATAATGCTCCAGATGAGCCATTTCCATCAAGATAATTAGTCTCAAGTGATTCTTGTCTCTCCATATTTTCATATATCGGAGGACCTGGGTTACTATACTATTTCTCATCATTCTTATCATCCGAATCCTTTCTACTATCAGTTGCTTCTAGCTTTATGCACCTGTGACTGCACAACTTTCTCAGTCATAAAATTGGCCTCATCAAATATACATGAGCACTTTTTTCAACACATTTAGTTTGTATATTGAACATCTTGTAGGCTTTACTATGAGAGGAGTACCCTACGAAGATTCCCTCGTCACTATTGGCATCAAACTTTCCTAAATCATCATTTCTATTGTATATATAGCAGATACAACCAAACGAATGTAGATGGGCTAGATTTAGTTTTCTACCCTTTAGTAATTCATAGGGAGTTTTGTTCAAGATAATCCTAATCATGCATCTGTTGATGAGGTAGTAGGCAATGTTTACTGCCTCAGCCTAAAAGCTCTGTGGAAGATTGCTAACTATCAGCATGGTTCTTGTCATTTCCTCTAGAGTTCTATTCTTTCTTTCCACAACCCCATTTTGTTGGGGAGTTCTAGGTGCTAAAAAGTTATGACTCACCCTATTTTCAACACAGAACATGAGGAATTTTGAGTTTTCAAATTTTGTACGATGGTCTATTCTCATGCTCATAAGATGGCAATTTAGATTCTTTTGGACCATTTTAGCAAACACAACAAACACATAAAATGTTTCATCCTTAGATCTTAGAAAGAATGTCTATGTGAACCTTGAGTAATTATCTATAAGTATGAACATATACCTATTTCCTCCACGACTTTGGACTCACATAGGACCACAGATGTCCATGTGAACCAGTTCAAGAGGCCTATGGATACTGGCTAGTTTGACTAGTTGAAAGCTACTCGTGACATGTTTACCTTGAGCACAGGCTCCACGCACTTGATTTCACTAACCTTTCCCTCAGGTAGTCCCAAAACCAGCTCTTTTGAAATCAGTTTGTTGATTGTCGAAAAGCTAGCATGTCCTAGTCTTTTGTGCCATAACAAGGATTCATTGCTCATGGCACTTAGGCACTTTAACTCAGGTTGGCTAGGTCCATTAATATCAAACTTGTACACATATTTATGTCTCTTCCTCCTAAGTATAAGCCTCTTGGAGATGACATTTGTCACTTTACACTCTGAGAGAGTGAAGAGTACATCATTTCCTTTGTTACACATTTGAGAGACTTAGCAGATTATGATTTACTCCCTGCATATAGTACATATTGTAAATGTATTGAGACACAGATGGTCCCACTTTTCCAATACCTTTGTTTACCCCTTGTTTCCCATTTCCAAATCCTACATTCTTGCCTTGGAAATCACTCAGTAGATGGAAGTTGCATTTGTATCCTATCATGTGTCTTGAGCATGTGCTGTCTAAGTACGATTGCTTCTGTTTTCCTTCTACTGGTTCCTTCACAATTAACAAGGGTTAGATTTAGGTACCCAGATCCACTTAGGTCCCCTTTGATTGTAAAAAAGGTGAATAAGACCCTTTTTTGCCCAGGCAAGAAGTTCCTTCTTAACTTTTTTTTGTTCTGGTGGTTCTAGAAAAATATCTATTTTCATTATTAGACCAATTAAATTTGGGTGGATATCTTCTAGCTGACCAATACTTGTTAGTTCTAGGTGGATATTTTCTTCCTGTTCTATTTCTATTAGCCCTATGAGGATATCTTCGCCCTGTTCTCCTCTCTGTCCACCTTTTTCATAGTTCATGTTGATGTCGGAGATATTGCAATTAAGCTCCTTTGATTTTTTATTATAGTTATCTCTGAGATGACTGGTCTTGCCACACAAGGTGCAAAGGACTTCATGGTCTATTGCACAATCTTTGGGTTCCTTGATCTTAAAGTTGATCCCATACTTGGTGGTGGACTTACCTTGCTGCATATCATCGAGAATTGTAGAGGACTTGGTCCACTTCATTTTTAGCTTTGGTTTTGTCAATTATTTCAAAAGAACTTCATTTCTCTTAGACAGAATACCAAGCCCCTCCCCTTTTTTTTACTTTTTCTTCCAATTCTGATTGGGCCTGACTCATAACATTTTTCTCCTTTCTAGAGGACTTATAGTTGTCAATCTCCACTAGTAGTTTTTGATTGACATTTTCAAGGTCTACATTTTTAGTTCTCAGCTGAGCATAGTCCTCCAAATGAAGGTCCTTAGAGTCGCAAATGGTTAGGTAGGCCTCAATCAGAACCTGCGACAAGGACTCAAGATTTTTCTTAGAATATAAATGAATATTAACTTTATCTTGTTTAAAACTTACCTTGGTGTCTAACAATGCACTGTCCTTGTCATGAGAACCTGCTCCCGCCATAAATGCCAGATTTTCTTGATTTCTGTCAGACTTATAGTTGTCAGCAAGATCAGTCAATGTGGCCACTTGTTCCTCGCTACTTTCATTCTCAAATTCATTCATAGCTATAAGATCTAGGAAAGCATACTTCTCTAGTTCCTCAACAGCCATAAGAGATTGTTTTTTAGGTGCCTCTCCATCAGATTCCTCACCAGTGTTGCTGGCCAAGGCAGCAAGAGCTCTCTGTTCTAAAAGATTTGCTTCTTAATTGCTCATCCTCCTTTCCTTGCGAATATATGGTTCAGCACTAGTTTCCTTAGGTTTTTTAGGATTGTTCTTCTTATACTCAAGTGTCCAAAGAAGACAAAACTTGATGAAATGATCAGGACTTCCACACTTGTGACATAGTTATTCCCTCAGATCTTTCTCAACTGTTTATTATGAAAGCCTTCTTTGTCCACCAATCCCTCTTTACAGTACTTGTTGAAACTTCTTAGTGATCAATGAAATATTTTTCTCCTCAAAGTCCTCTTTCTCATTAGCCTTCAGAACCAAATTCTTATCCTTTCTCTTATTGTTCAGTTCTTTCTCCTGATTCTTCTTCAGCTCATAGCTTACCATAATATGCATCAGTTAATAGATAGTCATGGTGTCCAGATCCTTAGCCTCAATGATTGCTTCTACCTTGCTTTCCCAAAATTTAGGTAACACACTCAGTAATTTCCAAATGGCTTTACTAGTAGGGATAACCTACCCCAAATAGTAGATCTCATTCACTATAGCAGAGAACCATTGCCTGAATGGTTTCCCCTTTATGCATTCTAAACAGCTCAGACTATCCGTCAAATTTATCAATCTTTGCCTTTTTAACCTGTGTAGTTCCCTCATGATCCATCTGTAGTGTGTCCTAGATTTGTTTAGAATCTTGATAGGAAGAAATCCTATTGTATTCATCAGGACAAATGCCGAATAAGAGAATCTTTTTTGTCTTTGCATTGTTCTAAATGGAAATCTTGTCAACGTCATTCCACTCAAGTCATCCTTAGGTACTCTTGGGGCTCCAGAGGTTGCTCCATCTTTCAGTGGGATTGTTGGTCCATTGAGCACAACATTCCAGAGATTAGGATGTTCCCCTTCAATGTGATTTATCATCTGAGTCTTCCACCATCTGTAGTAGTGTTCATTGAACAATGGAGGTCTAGACTGAGAACCTCCTTCTTGTGGTATGGATGGGGCCGCCATTATCTTTTTGAGGTTATTAACCTTGATTCGAAAAGACCTGTTCTGATACAAATTAAAAAGACGACTACCCCTATTCCGCTAGTGAACCAGGTTCAGTAAGCGGTACCAACAAACACGTTTAAAGTAGTAAAGAGAAGAAGCAACTTATAGTGGAAAAACTCCTTGCTCAAGGTAGAAACAACAACTACCTACGCTAGTAGGATTTCAATGACTTCACTAACTTCAACAAATCAAGCAATGTCAATTTACATCTTACTCTTCACACCACAACTATTGAAATTCAAACTTACTCTCAATTACAACTCACTCAAAGTAAATAACTTCTTACAATATTTGTCCCTAAACAAAAATTCTAAGAAGATTGTCAATCAAACTTGAACAATCAAGAAAATCTAACTCTATATCTTGCTTGAATGCTCTCCTCAAATGCTCATGTTATTGCTTGAATGCTCTCACCAATTTTAGATTGCAAAAGTTGTGTCGTATAGGGTTGAAGATTGTATTTATATTAAACCCTATGGACATTCCATGTAGAACTCCTTTCTTGAGTAGGACACGCTATTCTTTTCCACAAAGGAGTCCTTTCCCTATGTTGCTGCCTATTTTGAGTCCCTTCTTGATTTGGTTTCCTTAAATAACTTTCCGTCTCCAACTGGGACACTACTTTTGTCTCCTGACGCGGCTTAGTAGGATATGGTTCCATTTGTCATCATCAAAACTGCATAGGCACACCTGCAATAATCCTAACATGCATCCTTTATGTACTCCAATGAAATTTCCTATCTAGCCAATTGCAAAAAGAAGACACGATCCAACACAACACCAATTTTTATTTTATACATTAACGCCAATGCAATCGTCCTACCAGAAAAGGAGAAATACTCAAGATGTGATGGGTCCACCTTAGATGTTGCAAGCACATATAATAGATGAGAATTATTAATATTCTAATAATAACAATAGCATACTAATATATCGTGCAATAAAAGTCTACCTGAATTTTGGAGAAACCTTTTACGATCATTTGGGCAAGAAACAAAAAGAGCCTTCTGAGGATTGAACATTTCTCGACATACTAAGAAAAGCCATTCCCTTAACACACCAGGACTAATAGCTTCTTTATTTTTAAATTCTATAAATAGATCACTTTACAAGAATTTAGGATCTGCATCAGCAATGTACCCAAAGGATTATCTAACAACTGGGACCTATCAATGACCATCTCATATGACTCCTCATTTTTGCATCTAACTTCTTCAAACATCATCATTACAAAATGCCTCTTTACTTCAAAATCAGTTACCTCCTTGTGATTAATCCTCCACAGATAATCATCAAAAACTTTTTGCAAATGTCATGATCAAAAAGCACAGTGAAACCTTTCTTTGACATATCTTTTGCCAAAAGACCTCAGAGTTGTTAAACAACTTAGAAATGTTATTTAACTCTTTCAGTATCACAAGATACTGAAACCACCATAATATGACAGGCCTGCCTTCGTTGCTCAATCCCAATTGGTCTTCCAATTTCTTCAAACTTAACTCTAGTTTATCTAGCAAATCATCTAAAATGAGATGCAATTCTGATAAAATATGATGCAAGCTTTCAATGTACTCTCCGTCACACAATGCTTCATCAATTCGGGAGTACTTAATAGATTCTTGCAACAACTCCTTCACCAAGCACATATGCTAAATAAAATCATGCACAATGCTTAGTTACACCCCCGTAGAGTCACTAATTCCATGTTGATTAATTCTAACTCGCGGGATAATTCGGCCACTACCACCTCACTTACAAACAGAATAGCATCATTCACTGCTAACAATTTTATATTGACATTCTCGTACCTTGCAATCCCAATGACCTCTACTATGTCCCTTAGAAAACTCTGACAAAAACAATACAAGGGGTCCTCAAGCCCAGCAGTCCCTCTCAATAGCTTACAAAAATTTAAAACCATCCGAGCACATTCACAGTATATGTGCTCTGGCAAATCATTCTTCAATTAATTGATGAATCTATCAGCGACATATTTTTTGGAGTTATCTGGAAACATATAGAGCATTACCAGAGTAGCAGGAGCCAACGAGGAGACAAATATCTGGAGGTATTCTGAGGTTTCTTCAACACTATCCATTGGAATCATCTCGAGAAATTCTTTCAACATCCTGGTGATGTGATGCCCAGGCATAAGAGTTTAAGGATCCGTGCTTTTCAAAATATCAAAGACTAGTGAAAATAAGTCATTGATTAGATGCCAAACCTGAGGATGATCTGTACTCAACATTCAACCAATTACAAGCTGTATAGTTGTATCGTGTAGGATGCCAGATTCTTCCAATGTTCGCCCTGACTCGAGATTTTTTTCCCTGGCATATAAGCCGCTGCTCTACTGCGGGTCTTCCAGTGATCGATGTGACCCAATCGTGAATAAATTCCAGTGTTTGATAAAGGAGCTCGCAAAACCAGTGATTTGCCTCTGGGAAACCAGACAAAGAACTGAATCGTCGTGCCATTAGAAACGGTGCCATTAGAGTCACATAAAATCCATAAACCACTCCGGCAAAAACTATACAACTTATCATCAATCCCAACAGTCATTTTCAGGAGTCTACAAAACTCTGATGCTAAAAGAGTATACAAATTCCACCCAACCAACGCACAAAATGAATTAATAAATTTAAGAATCAACTCATCTGGCATATATTTCTTCACAATATACGAAGACGCATAAAGCATTACCAGAGCAGTAGGAGCCTCCGAGGAAATGAACAATTGGACGTGCTCGTACGCTTCTTCAACACTCCCATTCGGTGTCATGTTTGTGTACTTCAGCAGCATGTACTTTGCACGATCCAATTCCAAATGGCAAAAAATGAATTTACCCTCCAGAACTATGTGAACTAATGAAACTAATTCGGTTATGAGTTGAGAAGCGAATTATTCCAGCTGACTGCTCCAACCGAGGGGGTAGCTGTGTTCCCTGGTAAACGAGCCGCTGGTGATCCTCCGGTACACCAGTGATGATAGAATTTTATATTGAATCGCTTCCACAGAGTCAGTAGAATAAGCTTAGATTACTAGAGTGTCTCTCCGTTAACGATCAAATGAAGAACTGAAGCGGAGTTCCATCGTTTCTCTTTCGTTTTTCAGTACCAGAGGAAGAAGGACAATCATGGAGCTTGCGCCGCTGGTTGATATCTTTTGTTTTTTCTAATAAATAAATTTTTGTTCTACGTCTCCGAGGAGGAAGTGAGGAGATTATAGCCGGTGATGCGACGGTGATGGTTGTCTTCGTCCATCATATAGATGGAGTGAGGTGTAAAAGGTGAAAAAAAAAATGTTGTTGTAACGAAGAGATATATATAATAAAAAGACAAAAAATTAAAAAAATGAATGGTCAAAGAGTCATATGAGATCTAGTCTTTACTTTTTCTTTCCCTTCTTTTCCGTAAATGAATTGTATCATGAAAAAAGATTGGATTTTGTGCAATAAGATATTTCTTTTCTTTAGATTTTTTCCAAAATAGTTATTAACTAGACTTTTTTCAAAATGATTTTGACTTTTTCTTTTTCTAAGTCCTTTAAAAAAAATAATTAGGTAAGTGGATAAATAATTATTGATTTTAAAATATTAAGTTAATTTATTTAATTTTAAAAATTAATCAAATTGACTTTCAAAAAATGTAACATACCAACTAAAATGGGATGGACAGATAAATATATAATAATACTATGATAAATCTGCACAAAATTTGCACCGTGCACTAAAAGTGAAGAATACGTACAATATAAGTACATTGTAAGTGTTTTAAAATAAATTATGTTAGTTTAGTTAAAAAATATTGACACAATGTATTATAAATTTATTAAATTGTGTAATAAATATATTATTCATGAATAAAATTTGTATTATATGTATTTTATAATTAATTGTTCTCTATATGATAATTGACATTATATATTATAAATATATTAAAATGTTTAAGTGATTATTGCTATAAATGATAAATATTTTCTTAATATAACATATTTATATAAGTTTTTTTTTCTTGGACGAGGAAGGGAGCGAATAAAATCTAAGTTTCCTTTTCTTAGAAAGTGAATCCAATCCCTAAGGTGAAACTCATGTGTCATTATAGTGGTTAAGCTACATAGATCCTATATTAATTATATATATACTTTTAAAAAAGAAAAAGATATATATATTCATCTCTGAACTTGTTTTAAAAAGTCAGTTACGTACATAAACTACTGGGTTGACCTATTACACATTTTTATTGAAAGTGATATTATTACTACCCTCAAATTTGACTTGGAAATAAAATTAAATGCAAAAGAAAAGAGGCGCATTTGGCAAAAATAAAAGTTAAAAAAATACTTTTTCCCCGACCCTCACCCCTTCTCCTGCTTTATGCTTTTCTTCTCTTTCGCACCACCCTATTTTTCTACTCCTTTAGTTTTCTTATTCACAACATTCTTCTTGGCTTATGGAAAACAATATGGTAATTTTTTTAGAGAAAAAACAAAAAACAAGATTGAGAGGTGGTTTTTGATAAGTATAATATTTAAATATTAATTAATGTATCTATTAAAGGTTATTTATGTAAATGTATATGTCTTAACTCTTGTATAAATATCTTCCAATACCATCAATGAAAGTAACATGGAATTCACTTTTCATGGTATTAGAAGCCAAAACAAAAAAATAACCCTAAGTATGTCAGGAACTTCGTCCGCCACCAATGCTGGAACTTCAGCCGCCACCACCACTGTCATTGTGTCTGCTGCTTTAGTGCCAATGCTGACATCTCTATCTTTTAACCCTACTCATGAACTCTCAATTAAATTGACTTCAAAAAATTTATTACTTTGGTGAACTCAATTTCTACCTATGATTCATGGTTGTGGATTAGAGCATCATCTTGATGGCTCTCAACCAATTCCAAAATGATTTCTTGCTGAAAATCAATTGAATCTTGTGTATCAGAATTGGATTTGATAGGATCAAATAGTTTTGAGTTGGATTGTGGCCTCTATTTCAGAGAGTCTGTTACCACAAATAGTAGGCGTTGAGACTTCTCGTGCAGCCTGGGAAAAATTAATTTTGGCATATGCTACAACATCGAAGTCAAAAATTCATGAATTGAAAAATTAGTTATACACTCTTCATCATGGTTCTAATTCAATTGAGACGTATATTCAAAAAGCTAAGAGTATAGCTAATCAACTTGCTACCTTACAACATCCTGTTAATGAAGACAATCTTGTTGAGTATGTTAAAGGTGGTTTAGGTGCGTCTTATCACCCTTTTACAAGATCTCTTGACACAACACAAACTGATGTATCTTTTGACACCCTGTACGATCTCCTTTTGATGGAAGAAAGGCAATTGAAAAATAAAGAATCTGCTATAATTGTGCCAATTACTCACTACAGGATGGCTCAATCTTAGCGTGGGTGAGGTTGAGGCCGTGGCAATGGCAACCGGGGATTTGGTAGGGGTGGTTACTTTGCTTCTCCATCAGCCCCTAGCCATGGATTCTCTGCTTCAATTCAAACTGTTTCCATGAACAATCAATCCTGTAATCGAGCAGGCAACACCATCAGATACTTCTACTATCAATTGTTATAATTATGGAGGACTTGGACATGTGTCTCGTGTTTGCCCTTCACCGAAGACTGGAAACACTCAACGAGGTGTCACTAAACCATCTTCTAACCTTGCTAGAACCTCTTCACAACCCTCTCAATCATGGCTTATGGACAGTGACACCACACACCATCTTACTGCTAATCTTGGAAACCTTGTTATTCACTCTGAATATCAAGGTCCTGAAGAAGTTGTTCTAGGTAATGGTTCTAAATTACCTATCTCTTATGTTGGTTCTTCTTCTTTGCGTGTTCCAGGTGCTTCTTTTAATTTAGATAATATTTTGTGTGTCCCTATTGCTAAGCAGGATTTAATTTATGTTAGTTCTTTTTGTTAAGGCTAACAGGATTCTTGTGAATGTTTTCCTGACTATTTTCTTGTGAAGGATTTGAAAACGAGGGCTCCATTGTTCAAAGGCCCAAATGAATATGGTCAGTACACCCTTCTAGCGTCTCCGTTGAGGTATCCTATCCAGTCATACTCCGCAACATTAGGATCATGTCATGCGCAGCTTAGACATGCTTCACCTTCTACAGTTTGTCATTTAGTTTCAAATAATAGTTTAAGTTTTGATAGCTCTTGTAGTTCCCGTAGTTCCTTGTGACAGGCTTGTGTAACGAGCAAAATTCATAAGTTGCCTTTCATAGTTTTTGAATATTCAGCTCGTGGTCTTTTAGATTTGATTTGTTCAGATGTTTGGGGTCCAGCCCCAGAAATCTCAAACAATGGTTTTCGTTATTAGATATATTTTATTAAGAACAAATCTGATGTGCTTGATATTTTTCATCAATTTCGTTATTGGTTGAGAAATTTTATGGTTGTTCTATTAAGAAATTTCAGGCAGATTGGGGAGGTGAATTTCAAGCCTTAACTTCCTACTTGCGACACACATCGTATTTCTTGTCCATATACCCCTGAACAGAATGGGTGTGCAGAAAGGAAACATAGACATGTCACAGAAACTGGTTATGCACTTCTATTTCACTATCATGTCCCTTCTAAATTTTGGACAAACGCCTTGGAAATGATTGTTTTTGTTATCAATCGTCTGCCCATGCCTAGGTTAAATCATTAAAGTCCATATAAAATTTTGTTTGCTGACAAGCCTGATTACAATCAATTACTTATTTTTGGTTGCTTATGTTATCCTTGGTTTTTTCCTCATTCACAAAACAAACATAGTCCTCATTTCACTTCCTATATCTTTCTTGGCTATAGTTGCACTCACAAAGGCTACAAGTGTTATGATCGTGCCTCTAATAAGTTTTTTGTCTCACGCCATGTGTTGTTTGATGAATAGGTATTCTCTTTTCAAGAAGTCGATGGTGTGTGTGCTACTTCTACTAAGCTTGACACAAACCAATCTCTTGCTCTTATTACTCCTAATATTGTTCCAGTTGCACCTAT
Source organism: Solanum sejunctum (assembly GCA_025642045.1). NCBI lineage: Eukaryota > Viridiplantae > Streptophyta > Magnoliopsida > Solanales > Solanaceae > Solanum > Solanum sejunctum. Next base: position 14,666,316 of record JAOTQJ010000011.1, on the reverse strand, counting down.
GCATCCACCAAGGTCACAACCTCAACCACCAGTCATACAAGAATCTGACTCACCTCATCCGCCATCCTCTCCACAGTGTTCTCCTGCACCATCCCTATCTCCATCACAGGCTTCTCCAATTTCACTTGGTACTAGCTCAAATAATACACAAGTTCGAGACCTTGACATTTTGGTTGATGGTGATGTTCCTGATTCTCCAGGTGACTCTAATTCTAACAGTGTTGCTTCATTGGGTGTAGTCACACCTATTCACAATCATCCAATGGATACACGAGTGTAAACAGAAAATCTTAAGCCCAAACTATCCAGTCCTTCTCTGTCTCCTGTGGCATTGCTCTTGATCCACATGTTACACTCAAGCAATTAAAATTCCTGAATAGGGATCGCTATATCATCAGAATATAATACACTCATTGCAACAGGTACATTAAAATTGGTTCCATCCAATCAGGCTATGAATGTCACTGGTTAATGGGTTTTCAAGACACAAAAAAGATCAGATGGCTCCAGTGAATGACATAAGGCCAAATTAGCTGACAAAGGTTTCCATCACCATCCTGGAATTGACTTTGATGATACTTTCAATCTCGTTGTCAAACCTACAACCATTCGCCTATTTCTTTCTATTGTAGTGTCACAGGGATGGATTATTAATCAACTTGATATCTCTAATGCTTGCTTGCATGGTAAGATAGAGGAGGATGTATACATGATTCAACCTCCAATTTTTATTGACCCCAATCATCCAAATTACATATGCAAGCTAGAGAAATCTATTTATGGTCTTAAACAAGCTTCTCGAGTCAAGAATAAATGTTTAACGGATGCCTTGCGTGAGCTTGGTTTTCAAGGTTCTAAAATAGATTCTTCACTCTTTTTTAGAACCAGGGGCACAAAAAAACTATTTTGTCTAATTTATGTTGCTAGCATTATAGTCTTGGGCATGTCTATGCATCTGGTCTCTTTATTGATTCAACAATTAGAAATTCGGTTCTCTTTGCGCAACTTGGGCAAGTTTAATTACTTCTTGGGTATTGAAGCTTCATAGAGATCTGATGAGTTGTTGTTGCATTAGTCTAAATATACACATGATCTCTTGGAACGTAGTAACATGCTAACCTGCGAAGATATTTTTACTCCAATGTGCCCAAGTAATAAGTTGCATGCGACAACACTCAATTTCTTGATAAAAGACTTTATCGAAGTATTGTTGGGTAAGATTAATTACTTCTTGGGTACTGAAGCTTCATGGAGATCTGATGAGTTGTTGTTACATTAGTCTAAATATACACATGATCTCTTGGAATGTAGTAACATGCTAACATGCAAAGATTTTTCTATTCCAATGTGCCCAAGTAATAAGTTGCATGCTAGTGACAACACTCAATTTCTTGATGAAAGTCTTTATCCAAGTATTGTTGGTGGCTTACAATGTGTCATTTTCACTAGACCTGATATTTCCTTCTCGGAAAATAAAGTTTAGATATCACAAATCCACGTCTTGTCATGGCATTTTCTTTCTGAGTCAGAACTTTCACTAGTTACAAGGATATTGTGATGCTGATTTGGGAGGAAGTATAGATGATCGAAAGTGTACTACTAGTTTTGCAATTTTCTTAGGCTCATCGCTTGTTTTTTGGTGTTCTCGCAAACAAGGATCAGTCTTGTGCTCCACTATCGAGGCCGAATATCGCTCTCTTACTGCTTCCACCAGTGAACTTCTATGGATTCATCTTTTGTTGAAAGAAATTGGCATTTCTTCAGGTTTTGTACCTTCGTTGTGGTGTGATAACTTAAGTGCTACTTATCTTACCTCTAACCCAGTGTTTCACTCTTGCACCAAACATATGGAGATCGATTTTTACTTCATTTGAGATTTCGTACACAAAAAGGAACTTCTAGTTCAGTATATTTCTTCTCATGACCAGTTTGCAGATATTCTTACTAAACCTCTCTTGAAGGATCGTTTTTGAGCTTTACGCAGAAAGTTGAACCTTATACCTCGTTCAACTTGAGAGGAAGTGATAAATATGGTATTTAAATATTAGTTAATGTAACTATGAAAGGTTATTTATGTAATTGTATATGTATTAACTCTTGTATAAATACCTTCTAATACCATCAATGAAAGTAAGATGGAGATCACTTTTCAAAATTCATTGCAAAAACTGGCGAAGTTGTTCAATTTATGAGGTTCGCTGCTAAAAAAATTCCCTGCGAGACGTCAAAATTAATCAATTTTTACTATCAAATTTGTCAAGTCAAACACCAATTACGCAATTTATTTCTACTTTAATTGTTGCCTGTGAGCACATGAAATAAGAAAATTCGCATGGCATTCATTTTTTCTGTAAAAAAGTTGTTCGCTTTTGCAAGAAATTTAGTCTTTTTATGTATTTTCATAGATCTTTGTTTTCTCTAAAAAATTCTTAAAATTTTTCTCAAAATTAGTGATTGCAAACTATAGTTTTCTTTGGTTGTAGAGTGATGAAATATGGTTAAGTATGATGATTTTTGGTGGCAGTAATGGCATATGATATTTGATGATGAGTGTAGTGTAATTAGGTAGTGATGGTGTTGAAAGTTTTAATGTTTGTAGGCTTGATGGTAGTTAGAAAAGATAATAAATTGGATAAAATTAATGCTTGGCTTTGTTAATTTTTGTACAGGCAATGAAGGAAGATGAAGATGACGATTGCAATTTTTTTTAACAGAAAACAAAAATAGGGTTATTCATGTAGGGATGGAGAGAGAAATAAAGGCAACAATAACTCAGGAGAAAAGGTGAAAAAAAATAAATAAGTTACACGTGTAAGCTTAGAAGTGTCTAGTAGGCACGTGTAAATCGCATTGGCTTGTGCAATTGGTTTTGTACGTGTGAAGGTGGTAATAATATTACTTTTAATAAGAATAGGTATGTAATAGATTGGTACAACAATTTAAGCATATAACTGACTTTTCAAAATAAGTTCAGGGGTGAATTTATGCTTTTTGCCTTAAAAAAACTATATATATTCATACACTTCTTCAACACTCCCATTCAGAGTCATTTTTGTGTACTTCAGTAGCACAGACATTGTACGGTCCAATTCCAAATAGGAAAAAATGAAATTAGCCTCCAGAATTATGTACACGAATGAAACTATTACATTTATGAGTTTAGAAGCATGGTGGTAGTACGTACTGCTCTGCATTTGATCGAGTAAATGCATGGTGGCATCATTTTTGATCCTGAAGTATTCCAGCGACTTCTCCGATCGAGGGGGAAGCATTTTCCCTGGTAAAACAGTCGTTGGTGATCCTTTGATACACCAGTGATCGATCAGATTTTATATTGAATCATTTCCACAGAGTCAATAGAATGAGCTAGGATTACTAAATTTCTCCTCCAGTTAAGGATCAAAAGATAGAAGAACTAAATCGGAGTTCCATCGTTTCTCTTTTGTTTTTCGATACCAGAGAAAGAAGGATGCTCATCGAGCCTGCACTGCTGGTTGACGGTGGATGCAGGGACATTATAGTAGGTTGCACAGCGGCGATCGTTGTCGCATCGATCATTTGGATGGAGTGAGGTGTAAAGCGTGATGTGCTATCGGCGAAGAAGAACAAAAAATTGCAGTTGTAATGAAGAGATATATATTATAGAAAGACAAAAAAAATGGAAGAAAAGGTCAAAGAATCGGTATTATATGAGATTTAGTCTTACTTTTTGTTTTTATTTTCTTTTTTTCCATAAACAAATAATATCATGAAAAAAGAATAGATTTTGTGCATAAGATATTTTTTTTTTCAAAATAGTCAAAAATAATCATTAACTAGACTTTTCCCAAAATGATCTTTTCTTTTCCTTTTCTAAGTTCTTTAAGAAAACTAATTATTTGGGTAAGTAAATTAACAATTACTGATTTTAAAATATCAAATTAATTTAATTTAACCTTGAAAATGATTCACATTGACTTTTGAAAAATGCAACATGACAACTAAAATGGGATTGGGAATATTAATTATTATTTATAACATACATAATAATACTGTGAGAAATCTACAACAAATCTGCACCATGCACCAAAAGTGAAGTATACGTGCAATATTGGTGTTCTGCAATTTGTAAATATTTTAAAATATATTTTGCTAGTTTGGTAGGGAAAAAAAAGAGACTGATACAATATATCACAAGTTTATTAAAAAGTGTGATAAACATTTTATCTATCAATAAAATTTGTATTATATGTGTTTTATAATTAACTGTTCTCAATATAATAATTAGATTTATACATTATAAATCTGTCACACCCCACCCTGGGGGTCGTGACCAGTGCCCGATAAGGGCACGCAAACACTTACCAAGCCAAATTCTTTTGTAACTTAGCCTAAAATTTTACAAAAATTTTGGCAGAGTTTCCTCTGTTTTATTGACTAACCTCACCTGCAGAAAAACAGATCCAACAGCTTCCCAGACAGTAACACATATGCTCACACATATATATATATAAATATGAAGTGGGCCAACAAGGTCACCGCTGCGGTCCTGCCGCCTAATAAACATGCCATATTTAGTGTAATGCGGTCCCGCCGCCTGATCAAG
>JAOTQJ010000011.1:14623609-14638503 GCA_025642045.1 Solanum sejunctum | reverse complement strand
ATCCGACCCCCCCTCACCCCGCGATGAGCGGGAGCCTTTTGAGGCACCGGGGTATGTTGTTGTTGTTGTTGTTGTTGTTGAGTTTTTTAAAATGGTATTTAAGTGCATTGTTGCATCCTTATGTGGGCTGAAATTGTCATGTTTGCGTCTCTCATATACCTTTCTTTGACATTCGGGGAAGAACGTTCCCAAGGGAGAGATATTAAAACAACCCCCAAAAGTGCCCCAACATATGCCTCAAAAATATCTAGAATCATAATTTTTATATATCTCAAAATTCATACGTAATATCAAAAATTTGACTTCATATCATCGATCAGGGGGAAAAATTGAGTGGGAAATGAATCTGACCCCGATTTTAGAGCAAATGAATCAGAATTTCAATTTTCAAAAAAATTCTTATCTAGTGTTGATCCACGCCAGTGCGACTAGGGCACGGACTAGTGTTATTTTTGCCGAGTTTTATTCATTCGGTCAATGATCTTTGGGTCTTGGGCCTAAGTTTTCCCATACGTAAAAATCTTATACTTAGCCATATTTTACCTTCATATCATCCAAGACATTCCCTAATACTCTCTCAAACCCTTAGACTACTATTTTTCTCAAAATTCAAGTGTCCAAATCTCTTCTAGATCTTAAAGAATTCATCCAAGTTTCAAGTCTTCATTCAAATCTTCTACAAGAAATTCTCCAAAGTCAAGGTATGTGGCTTCATTCATGGGTTTCTTTCACCCATGAAGCCCAATATTCCTTCTTATGAAAATTGCATGATTTCAAGTTATATATCTTATGGGTATCCATTATTATGAGATATGAGCAGAAATATGTTAGGGTTTCATAAACTTTGACTGTTTGAGCATGTTTTGAGATATGAATCTATGGTCCATTGTCTGATTTGATGAAGAGTTTTGATATATATTGCATAAGGGCATTACCAAGTGTTTGACGGGTGATTTTATATTAAATTTTCTTGCATGATTTCACTCTTGAATTGCATAATATTATACTAGCATTATACACCCACCAAGTACTTGATAAAATGTTCAGTTTTGGATTCTTGAACTATTTATGATCCATTGCATGACCTATGACTTGAGTGACTCTATGATGATGAAAGGAAGGTATTTGTATGATGATTTCATGAAAAGTATCTATTGTGATGAAAGTTGACCAATTGCCTAGTTCGGGGGTAGTAGGCCTGAACTACCATGTTGAGGGGTATATACCTCATTCGCCTAGCTCGAGGGGTGGTAGGTCATGCTACCATGTTGAGGGATATATACCTTACTCACCTAAATCGAGGGGTTGTAGGCTCGTGCTACCACATTGGGGTTATACACCTTATTCACCTAGCTCGGGGGTGGTAGGCCCATGCTACCACATCGAGGGGTATATACCTCAATTGCCTCACCAAGGAGTTAGTAGGCCTTGGTTATCTAATTATAGTCACCTTATTCTTATGTAGTATGTTCTATAAAAGCATGTTTTACTTCAAGTCTCATTCAATCATGTCATATTGCTAATATGCTATTTCTTGCTTACGATATTGCATTTTGCCATGTGCCTATCTCTTGTTGCATTGCATCATACATACTTACTATATTCAGACATACTAATGCATACTTTATGCCTACATGATGTTACCATGTAGGAATTGGAGCACTAATCGATCCTCCTCGTCCTTGTGGCTAGTACTTCTGCCCAAAGCTAGTTGGTGAGTTCTCAATTACGAAGACAATGACTTTAATCTTATGATATGTATTAAGACTCTCTTTTATTTATTGTATACTCATGACTATGAGCATAAGCCCAGTTGCTTGTCTTAGCCCCCGCTCTTATCTATGTAGTAGAGGTATTGTTGGATAAGTTATGTAATTATGTTATGAGGCTTGACTCTCTTAATTTAACGATGTCTCATGTTATGAAAGGCTTTCTCTTAGCCCCTTTTGCCCCTTATTTCTTCTCTTATCAATGTTGTTTAATGCTTCCACGACCAAAGATGTGTAATGATATGTAAAGAGACTTATTTGGGGGGCCCTCGGGTTTCTTATTCGCCGTGTCATGTCTAGACCCTAGGCTTGGGTTATGAACACAAGTAGTTAGGTTGGACATGGCCAAGCTATATCATAGAGTATCGTGAAAGTTTTTAGTTCAAGTCCTAAGGATATTTGATTTCTCAAACAGAATAATAAACATGGTGGTGAGACTAATTAGTAATAATTGGTACTCAATTTTGATGAATAGGCAATCTTTTGGTTTATTTAAATCTTCAAGAGGAATGAAACAAGGAGATCCTCTATCTATAAGCTTATTCATTATTGGGGCAAAGGTTATGTTGAGAAGTATGAATAAGTTGTTTGAAAATAAGAAAATTCATATTTATGGTCTATCAAAATAGAGCGCAAACATTAACCATTTATCATATATTGATGACACTATTCTCTTTTGCTCAGGGGAAATAAGATCAGTAAAGCTAATGATGAAAGCTTTGAGATATTATGAGTTCATGAAAGTTTTGAGAGATTATAAGTTTGTGTCAGGACAGATGATAAACTTGGATAAGAGTTTGTTTTATTGCATGACAAGATACCAGTCGGGGTGTGTAGCAGAATTCAGAGGGACACAAGGACAAGGCAGGGGAGCTTTCCATTCACATACTTAGGGTGTCCTATTTTTTATGAGAGGCAAAAAAAATGTCATTATGAAGAGTATATAGGAAAGTTATCCATGAGGATCACTATGTGATAAACTAAATTGTTTTCTTATAGAGGCAAGTATGTTTTAATTGTGCATGTACTGCAATCAGTACTTGTATATTTACTATCAGTGATGAGCCCTCCTTTAGGAGTAATTGACTAGCTACATAATCGTTTCACTAAGTTTTTTCTGGGGTAATGCTACTGGATCAAAGAACAAACATTGGATGGCATAAAACTTTATGTGTTACCCTAGAAAAGAAGGTAGACTGGGGTTTAGAGCATTACAAGATATTGCCAGGGCATTTTTTATAAAGTTGTGGTGCATTTTCAGAATATCTACTCCTTTATGGGGAACATATATCTACAATAAATATTGTAAGAAACTTCACCCAACAATTGCATTAGGAAGAGGGACATCACATCTGTGGAGAAAGTTAATTACTGATAATGACAAAGTAGAACATGATTTATGGCTACAGGTGAAACAAGAAAATATCAATTTTCAGTTTGATAACTGGACCAAGTTAAGAGCTTTATATTATATAGAAGGGGAGAATGCAATTGAGGAGGATCTAGAAGTGATAGACTTTGTGAGTTATGGGTATTGGGATGAACAGAAATTACTATGAAAAGTCTCATCAGAAATAGTAGAGCATATTCTGGACAGTATTAAAGCCTCCAGACAGAGCACTGGAAAGTGATGTTCCTCGATGGATGGGCTCTTCAAAGGGAGATTTCATAGTGAAATTTGCCTGGGAAATCATGAAGAAAAAATAGGAGGCAAGGGGAGATTATAAGTTGATATGGAGAAATAGAGTGCCTTCAAAATAAATTTCTTCCTTTGGAAAGTATAAAAGAGATGAATCCCCACAAATGATAACTTAAAGAGGATGAGGATTCAAGTAGTGTCCAGATATTGGTGTTGTAAAAATCAGGGGGAGAAAACTATGGTTTATATTTTTCTAACAACCCCTACAATAAAAAAAAAACTATGAAGGTAGTTTGTAGATTTTACAGATATATCAGTGGAGGGGATGCATTTGCAGCAATTAATCATCAATTGGTGGAAACAAAAAATAACATCAAAGTTGCAGGAGATATCAAATCAATGCCAGTAATTATAATATGGACCCTATGAAAGAGAAGAAATGAAATCAAGCATAGACTGAATATCACATATAGTGACATGGTGATACAGGTGGAAGGGTTAGTTAAGAAACTAGTAAAAATCCTATATCCATGGATAAGGTTGGACTCATATGATTGGCCATAATGGTGGACAAATTATACAAGTATAAGCCAACTCTCTTCTATCAAAAGGTTGTGCAGAAGCCTCTTGAAGCTAATAAGTTGAAGTGTAACACAGATGAAGCATCAAAAGGAAATCCAAGTTTAAGCTCTTTTGGATTCTACCTTAGAAATTCACAAGGTGAGATGTTATATGCCTAACCTGGGGATTAGGGTTCAATACCAACACTATTGCAGAAGTAAGGGTTGTAGAAGAAGCTTTGATAGTATGTATGCAGAAAATCTAAGAATGCTGGAATTTGAAACATGTCACAATCAAAATCTAGGGCCTACATGTGACATGAAGAATGAGAACTCGAAGGGACCCAAACAAGCCTCTTAACATACCAATCATACATCCTTGGTCACAGAAGCAAAGTAAACAACATCAAGAGAGTATAATATAAGAATAAAGTGACTAAGGGAAGTCTTTAATAGCATAAATCACAAAAAAATCAAAGCTCAAGCATAATTATATCACTTGTCCAATAACACCTCTAAACATAGAATGGACGGGGGACAAGACACCTTCCGAGCTCACCCTTATAGTATCAAGAGTTCAACATAATGAAATAACGTAAGTAAGAGTACTAGATCTAGTGTCCCCGAACTTGAGGACTCACTAAAGCTTATCTTCAAGATGTCCAAACCTAATCATTTAGAGGATGATCATGAGGGCCTCTAGTTTCTACATGGTAACATTATGTAGGCATAGAGTATGCGTTAGTACATTTGAATGTACTAAGTATGTAGGATACAATGCAACAAGTGATAGGTAATATATTCAAAATACATAAACATAAGCATGATATAGTGTAATATCAATATGACATGCATAATTAATGCTTGAAGTGAAACATACTTAGTCATAAACAAGGAACATATATTCAACGTGGAATATATGTATGTTCGAACCTTACACCACCATGCTTGAGATGGGTCACCTAGCCACCCACTCACCTTACGGTATAACCTTTTTGAAGAGTGTTACCAATGCCCCTACCTTACGACATAGTCTTTTTGGTAGGTAGCATAAGACATCCCCTATTTTACGATATAATATTTTAGATAGGAGCTGTAAATTATTCTACCTTTACGATATAATCTTTTTAGTAGCAATTATGAATTGTACCTTACAGCGTGGCCTTTTCAGTAGATTTTATAGGATGTCTTTACCTTACGATATAATCTTTTCAATAGGAGCCATGAGTCCTTCTCCCTTACGGCATAGTATTTTTGGTAGATCTTATAGAATATTCATACCTTACGATATAATCTTTTCGGTAGGAGCCATGAAACTAGCTCATCAAACCATCATATTCAAGTATCAAGAAAGAAGTTCTCATTTTTCCAAGAATAAAGCAACATCGAAGCCCAACAATTCACTTGCAATATCATAAGTACTTTACATGAATTTAATACCCAAATATACATTCCCTTAATCATCATAAAGTCACTTGACTCGTAAGCCATACAAAAGATCATCAATAACTCAAGAATCCCTAACCGCACATTTTATCAAACACTTGGTTAATGTGTAATGCTAGATCAAAATTATGCAATTCAACAGTCAAATCATGTGGGAAAACTTAATATAAATCAACCCACCAACAATTGATAACACTTTCACGCAAGATACATTGAAACCCCTTATCAAATCTCATAGCTCAAAACATGCTTAAATAGTCAATTTTATGAAATCCCAACATAGTTCATAATCAAATCCATAATAAGAAGTACCCATAGATAAATCAACTTGAAAAAATGCAATTCACATAAAAAGGAAGGTTAGACACCATGGGTAAAAGAACTAAATGGTTGAAACCCACATACCTCAAATTTGGGGATTTCTTTGATGAAGAATCAAATGGAAACTTGAAGCTTGAATGAATCTCTTGAGATCCGAAAATGAGTTTGGGACTCTTAAATTTGGGCGAAATATTTAGCTAAATGTTTGAGAGGATTTTGGGGAATGTCTTAAATGATATGGGATTGAAAAATGACTAAGTATAACTATTTTTATGCATAGGAAGGCTTAAGCCTAAGGCCTCAAACCTTAGGTCAATACAGTAAAACTGACAACAAAATACACATCTTCGCAATGGATCTGCGTCGCGGAGGTGTCGCGTACCCTCACTGGCATTGCAAAGTTGGCGAAATTCATTTTTCGCTATGGATCTTCTAAAATTTGAGTTATATCCATTTCCCACTCAATTTTGTCCCCTGAACAAGAATATGTAGTCGAATTTTTGATATCACATATGAATTTTGAGGTATATAAAAATTATGATTATGGACATTTTCGAAACACATTTTTGGGCACTTTTTGGGGCAATTCAAAACAAATTCACTTTTTTTGTACAGAGTTACAAGGGATCAATGGAAGGTTTCCCGGGAATTGGTGGAAAAGGTGGAAAGGATAAGGAATTATATGCTAATGGTAGATGCGCAGATAACTCAACTCATGTTTTCAGAGAAGCTAACAGTTTGGCTAATGAAGTAGTGGAAACACATCAAATAAAAGAGTTCAACACATTCAGTGATCTATCAAGCATAGTTAAAAAACAAATAAATATGGACAAGTCACAAATTCCGACTAGAAGTAAACATACACAAATAGGGATGGCGGATAGCATGCATAAATGGATAGTTGATAATTATAATTTCTGCAGGCGAGCAACAGGAGAAATTTACAGATCAGAAAAGATTAAAGTCTGTCTAATAAATGGCTTTACATTGGACAACAGGGATAGAACATGCTCTAGCTATCACAAAATCATCTACACCAAAAAACAAACAGGCAAAAAGAAGGAACATCACTATAGAAGCTCAACAAATGTGGAAGTGAGAAGAGTTTCATCTGACAGGAAGCACGGACGAGCTATGGACACAAGAGAGAAGCAGGAGATCAATGACTCACAGTGTAGCAAGCTCAGGAAGAACCTTCATAGTAGCTCTGTCCACCTAAAAACGAATCTGTTTAGAGGAAAGGAAGAGTTAAGAAAACAAGCAATGAAGGAGAAGATGACTTACTAGGAACTGGAACTAGTGAAGAAGATAAGCAAAGCATTGAGAAGAGGAGTCAGGTGGAAAATGATCCAGAGAAAAGCAACAGAAATCACAAGTTAATGCTACAATGCACCGAAATATTATGGTTTGAAAGAAGGAAGTCTTTTTCTAGGAGCTTCTATAAGACATATAGGAGAATTGTAACTTTTAGGAAGTTTCTTAATTGTAACTTGGGCCGAACAAGCTATGTAGATGATTTTTTATCGAGTAAAATGGTATCATGGACCAAAAATTTAACTTTAAGAAAAAAGTCAATGTTTTTGTCAAGACTACTGTCAACATGATTAAAAAGCAACATCCAGTGTCAGTATATGCAGAATCTTTTATTGATGTTAATTTTTTAATCATTTGTTTTCTACGGAAGATTCGAATAGGAGTTTTGATGTTAATTTTTTAATCATTTGTTTTCTACGGAAGATTCATGAATAGAAGTTTCGCACTTTGATGCATGTAAATACCATATGAAGCAGTTTATATACAAGTCTCTATATTTAGCTTGATATCACTTTCTTGTTTCTAGAATTTTATAGCAATTCAAAGATAACCACGATTATTAAATGATATAATTCAATAATTAAAATCAAAACATAAGCAGTTACTTCATCTAGTAAAATTAAACATGCCGCTGCAAAATTTACCTTATTTTAAAGTAACACTGGAGCTCAATATACGAACAAGCTTCAGCTAGAAGCACTCCCAAGAATTAGATATTTTACATATGTACACAAATCCATGTGACGAAGCAAAGAATTATTTTATACAGGAACACAAACACAAATGCTTTCCCATAGACTGTAGCAAACTAAAAGAGCAACACCCAATCTTGTAAGAATCACAGCTAAGACAGTCTGATTGCCATTTCTTGAAGCAGTGCCCGCTTCTGTGATGTATTCATTACTTGATTGGATTCAGCATTCTCTAGTACATCTGCAACTATGGCTGCTGCATGGCCCAAAGGTTCTTCTGCTGCTCTCGTCAGCATAAACGCCTATAAAACACTATTGTTAGATGCAACAACAATTCCTCAATCCCAATATAGCTGGAATTAACTATATGAGTTCATGTTGCTCCATTTAAATTAAGACATAGTCCTAAAGACAAGTGCCACGTGTGTGGGTACCAACAGCAGTAGTTGTCTTGTAATCTAAAATGTCACCACCAAACGAAAAAGAGAACCACAACCAACCAAGAGAATTGGACATTATGACAAGACCAGCTGACATCCTCTTAAAAAAAGAGGGGGAATGACAAAGAACCAAGAGAATACACCATAACAGTCTAAACATCATTTTTCATCAGGAAACACTTAATAGCTTCCACCGTATAACTCTGGATCCTATATTGCTAACTCCTATTATAAACTTTTAGTTGCTGACTAACAGAATGATAACACATTGCCCTGGACAAACATATGGAGATCTAAAGTACCACTGGAAGCTGCATATTATGTGTCGGTAGCGACAACAATCCAACTTGACACTGGATAATCTGCAGAGAAGGGGTTTTCAACTTTGCAAAAGGTGCTACCTTTGTGAATTTTATCCATAAACCATCAATCATTTGTTTTTGTATTGTTCTGTATTGTCTCACAAATGTGGGATCTATTTTCAAATATGCTGATATACAAATGGACTATGCCCAAAGACATCAATAATATGATGAGAAGCTGGTATGGAAGGGGTATGTCAAAAGAGCAGTAAAAATGGTGAACTATCCTAGCCATTATTTGGCCATTTGGTGGACAATTTGGAAAAAGCGAAATGCAAGTGGCTTAGAAGATATAACCCAGTTCCACACAGAAGCTAAAAAACAACTGGTTCCTTTTTGGTGCAATGAGGAATTGGTTGGTGATGCAAAATCTTTTATTTTGTGACTGTTTATAAAAAAAAATCGCTTCTAGACACACTTGAATTCATGCTGTTAGACTGATGTGAAAGCCAGATTCCTTTTGTAATTATTCAAAGCATGAGCATGTATATAGACCCTCAACTTAAAATAAAGCATTTCCAAGCAGTTTAAAAAAACAAAAATGAAGACAGTAAAGATGGCGAAATAATGTGAAATGGAAGTAGCATACAACATACAGACCAAAGAACAGTAATACCAACAGAATAATGCCATAACCAACGTACAAAAAAAGAACATAGGTAATTATCGAAATCGAAGAACAAGAAACTATGCGACTTGTGCTAATACCACTGTAAGAAAGAAACTACGAGACTTGTGCTAATACCACCATAAGAAAGAAGGTCCAAGTACAACACAGATCGTATCCCAGGCAAAGCAAGAGAACACTACCAACTAAGCTTCTACCCTAATCCACAACTTCCAAATCATCTTATCTAAGGTCACCTCAATAAGCTCAATATGTGTCATGTCTTATCTAATCACCTCCCCAAATAATTCTTCGGCTCCCAGCAGAAATGAATAATAAAATTAATATTTTCCATTCCCACCACTTGCAAATCACGAGAGCACTTTAAACCCCGATATTATTGTAATAGCCTAAAATTTATTTAAGGACAAAATTGCCCTTAGTTAAGACAAAAAGGGAAATAAATGGCAAATATATGTATGTTTAAAAGTCAATGGGCCTGGCCAACTGCACGCAAAGAAAAAAGGTAAAACACCCTAGAAAACTTTAGGAAAAAGTCTGAAATCACCTATTAGAAGGAAAAAAAAATGAGAAGAGTTGTTGCTTGTTCCAGAAAAAAAAAGAGAAGAGTTGTTGTTCGTTCCAGCCAAAGGAACAACATATGAAAAAAAATTGGGAATTTGATTCATAATTAAAGAGTGAAGCAAAAGAAGAAGGTAAGTTCTTAAACTTAGTTTTAGACCAAATTTGTGTTCTCATGAGTAAAGAACTGGGATTAAGAGTTTAAGAAATTATGGGTTAAAGAAAAGATGAAATTACTAGATTCTTATGAACATAGGAGGTGCATAATCTTAGAATTGTTAATTTTGATACTTCGATGTATAGAAAGTAAAGGTAAATGGATAGTACGTGATGTTGGGTTATTAGAATGTGAAATTAATCGAGATGAGACTTTTCGGAGTAATCAAAGCATATGCCAAATATCTGGACAGATTTTGTGCTTTTCGTGAAACCTTGAGAGCTAGGTACTTAAAATATGAATAGCCTAAATGAGAACTTTAATATGAGATTCTTATTATATAATTTATAGACAGATCGAAGAAGGTCATGTGGATTTGCTTGAGGTGACAAGTTTCGTATTTTCAACCCGAGTACCATGAGTAGTATTCTTAACCCCAATTTGTGTTTTATAAGTTTCATAATTTTTACATGATTTATAAGTAAATTGTTACCGAATGATTTAAATTTGCATATGGGAGAAGTCCTTTACTTGATTTGATACCGAAATAAATATTTGAGATGATCTTACTTTTACAAGACAAGTGTATTGATAATTGAGATTATTACCGTTATTTAAATAATTTTTGGGCATTTACTTCAGACATAAGTACTTTTACATGTGTCATTATTAAGTTGACATGATATGATTACAAGATTTACATGTCTTGTACAAATTAGAAAAAGCTTATATAGTTTATAAAGAAAAGTTTTCAACGGGAGTAGACCTTAATGAATTCACAGCTAAAGGCCAGTTCGTTCGACCTAGTGCACCGGGGATGGAGGATCGTCGTCGAGGATGCCAGGAGGACAAGACAGAAGATAGGAGGCCGCCAAAGAGGGCTAGGTCATCTGGTTCAGTAGCAAATTTCTAGGGCAGGCAGTCTCGGCCACAGCTGAGTGGGCCTCCTCCTCGACCAGTGCAAAGCACACATTCGCAGACCCATAGTACGAGACCAGCTATCTCTAGTCAGTCAGGGGTAGGACCAGGTTCCAATAGCCAACAGAGATTTACTATACCCCTGTGCCCTCGTTATGGGACAAGGCACCCAGGGGAGTGTTTTCGCTCTGCAGTTGCCTGTTTTATTTATGGCCGTCAGGGTAAATAGATGCGGGATTGTCCTAATAGGGCTGGTACAGAAGGGTCCGCCCAGACTTCTGGAGCAGTCGGAGCTTTTTCTTCTTCTTCAGTGGCTATGAGCCCTCTAGGGCGAGGTACTCCAGCGTCAGTAGGTCGCGGTGGAGTTCCAGGTTCCAGCGGTCCTACTAATAGCATTTATGCCCTAGCTAGCTAACAGGACTAGGAGGCATCGCCTAATATTATCACAGGTACATTATTTATTTGTTCTTGGGCTATATATGTGTTGATTGACCCTGGTTTCACTTTGTCGTATATTTCCCCATTGGTTGCTGCACGATTGATATAGAGTCTGAACTAATAGATCCTTATGAGGTGGGACACCGATAGGTGAATCTATTATAGTTAACAGAGTTTATAGAAACTGCCTGGTATCTTTTCTTGACCGCTGTACTCTGGCCAATTTGATAGAGCTAGATATGACGGATTTTGGTGTGATTATGGGTATGGATTAGATAGCTTCTTGCTAAGCCAAGGTTGATTATCAGAAAAAGTTAGTTCAATTTCAGTTTCCAGGAGAACCAGTTCTGGAATGGTCGGGTAATGTGACAACGCGGAGGGGTAAGTTTATTTCGTACCTCAAGGCTAGCAAGATGATCAGAAAAGGGTGTCTTTATCACCTAGTTCGGGTACATGATGTGAATGCCGAGCCTTCGGCTCTCCAGTCCATTCCATAGTTAGTGAATTTCTGGATGTACTTCTGGATGAACTTCCCGGTCTTCTTTTAGAGCAAAAACTAGAGTTCACTATAGATTTATTGCCCGACACTCAGCCTATCTCGATCCCTTCGTACAGAATAGTGCCAGCCGAGTTAAAGGAATTGAAGGAGCAGCTTAAGGATTTGTTAGAGAAAGGCTTTATTCGGCCTAGTACCTCTCCGTAGGGAGCTCCGGTATTATTCGTGAAGAAGAAGGAGGGGTCGCTGCGGATGTGTATTGACTACCGACAGCTAAACAAGGTAACTGTTAAGAATAAATACCCTTTCTCTAGGATTGATGATTTGTTTGACCAGTTACAAGGAGCTAGGTATTTCTCAAAGATAGACCTGCGATTAGGGTATCACTAGGTGCGGGGGCCAGAAGAAATTATTCCTAAAACAGCATTCAGAACTCGCTACGGACATTACGAATTCAGAGTTATGTCCTTCGGGCTAACAAATGCTCCAGCAGTGTTTATGGACCTTATGAATCTAGTATTTAAACCATTTTTGGATGTGTTCGTGATTGTGTTCATTGACGAGATCCTAGTATATTCTCAATTTGAGGAGATCATGCAGATCACTTGAGAACTATCCTTGGCATTCTTCGTCGCCAAAAGTTATATGCAAAATTCTTGAAATGCAAGTTTTGGCTATCTTTGGTGGAATTCTTGGGCCATGTTATAGGAGCTGAAGACGTCCGGGTAGATTCCCAGAAAATTGAGGCCGTAAGGAATTGGCCTAGACCCATAACACCGATAGAGGTACATAGCTTTCTGGGCCTAGCTAGCTATTACATAAGATTTGTAGAGAAATTTTCTTCGATTGCAGCACCCTTGACAAAGCTAACACAAAAAGGGGCGAAGTTCTAGTGGTCTGATGCCTGTGAATGCAACTTTCAGAGGGTTAAGGAAAAATTGACGACAGCTCCAGTTCTGACCTTTCCTGATGGTCCAAACGGGTACATAAGTTATTATGATGCTTTCTGTGTGGGTTTGGGGTATGTATTAATGAAGCACGACAAAGTGATAGCCTATGCTTCCCTGCAGCTCAAGAAGCACGAGCAGAATTACCCTACCCATGACTTGGAGTTAGCTGTTGTGACCATGCTTTAAAAATTTGGAGGCATTTTTTGTACGGTGTTCGTGTTGATATTTTTATAAATCACAAAAGTCTCTAGTATATATTTAAATAGAAAGAGCTGAACTTGCGGCAGCGGCAATGGTTAGAATTGCTGAAGGACTATGATATTGATATTCTCTACCATCCAGAGAAAGCCAATGTCGTAGCAGATGCGCTCAGTTGCAAGTCCATAGGCAGTTTAGCTGACTCACCCCTAGAGAAGAGGGAAATAATTTGAGATATTCAGCAGTTAGCCAATTTGGGACTTCGATTGGCAGATTCGGTTAACGCAGGAGTTTCTGTCTGAGGCATAACTGAACCTTCTATTTTGGCAAAAATTAAGCAGAGGCAATATGAGGATCCTATTCTAGTTCGATACAGGGACATGGCCCTAGAGAAGGGGCAGATCCAATTTGAGCTTTCTCCTGATGGGATGTTATTGTTCAGAGGTAGGTTTTGTGTACTAGATGTTGCAGGCTTGCGGCAGCAGGTTATGGGCGAAGCACACTATGCCCGTTATTCTATTCACCCTGGGTTGCCAAAGATGTACCATGACCTCAGGTGCTTGTATTGGTGGGATGGCATGAAGCGTGATATAGCAGAATTTGTTTCCCAATGCTCGAACTATTAGCAGGTGAAGATAGAACATCAGAAGCCTAGAGGGTTATTGCAGGAAATGGAGACACCGGCGTGGAAGTGGGAGATTATCAATATGGACTTTATTACAGGCTTGCCTCGCACTCCATGAAGGTATGACTCTATCTGGGTTATTGTTGATAGGTTGACAAAATCAGCTCATTTTCTTCCAGTTCGGACTACCTACTCGGCTGAGGACTATGCCAGATTATATACTAAGGAAATTGTCTACCTTCATGGTGTTCCTGTATCCATTATCTTCGATAGAGGTGCCTAGTTTACGATAAATTTTTGGTAGTCATTTCAGGCAGGTTTGGGTGCGCAGGTAAGTCTTAGCACAGCATTCCACCCCTAGTTCGATGGTCAAGACGAGTGTACTATCCAGACATTGGAAGATATGTTACGGGCCTGCGTGATGGATTTCTAAGGTAGCTGGGATGAGCACTTACCATTGATTGAATTTGCATATAATAACAGTTACCATTCCAGCATTCAAATGGCACCGTACGAGGCATTATGTGGTAGGAAGTGTCGATCACCGATCGATTGGTTCGAAGTTGGTGAGGCAGAGTTAATTGGACTAGATGTAATCGAGCAAGCGATGGACAAAGTGAAAATAATTCAAGAGCGGTTATTAGCAGCCCATAGCCGTCAGAAGTCTTATGCCGATAATCTCCGTCGCCATTTAGAGTTCTAAGTTGGAGATTGGGTATTCCTGAAAGTATCACCCATGAAGGGCGTTATGAGATTCAGTAAGAAAGGGAAGCTCAGTCCAAGATACATTGGTCCGTATCAAATCGTCCGCAGAATAGGCAAGATTGCCTACGAGTTAGAGTTGCCAGCGGATTTGAGGGTAGTTCACCCAGTATTTCATGTTTTCATGCTTCATAAATACATTGGTGATCCTTCTTAAATTTTTCCTGTGGATGATATACAGGTTACAGAGGAGCTGACTTTTGAGGAACAACCCATCGCTATATTAGACCGTCAAGTCAGGAAACTTCGAAACAAGGATGTAGTTTCAGTTAAAGTGTTGTGGCACAATAATAATAGAGAAAAGTTGACTTGGGAAGCGGAGGAGAAAATGAAAAAGATATACCCTCATTTATTTCTCGTGTCTTAAGGTAATTCATTTTTTCTTGTCAAGCACGACGTATGATAACTAAGTTGTTCATTGTCAGATGTGGTATTATAGACAAAACTCGTATGGTTTGTATAGTATTCGAGGATGAATGTTCTTAAAGGAGGAGGATGTTAGACCCCATAAGTTAGAACCCGTAAGTTCTTAATTGGTTCGATTTGGTAAAGTTTAGGACCAAATGTAAATTTTACTCTAAGTTTAGTCCTTAAGATTAAATTATTGTGGGGTCATGT
>JAOTQJ010000011.1:14613203-14623509 GCA_025642045.1 Solanum sejunctum | reverse complement strand
GGACCAATTAAAATTAAACACACACATGACCCCACAACACTTTTATTTTTAAGGATTAAACTTAGAACAAAATTAACTTTTGGTCCCAAACTTTACCAAATTGAACCAATTAAGGCCTTATGGGTTCTAACTTACGGGGTCTAACATTGATCCTGGTGAAAGAACTCCAATATTGAATTATCATCCAAACCATTGTGATGTTACTAGAAAAGCATACATCACAAATAGTCTTTGTCAATCTTGTCTAGAGGTGTATGAGTATCCTCAAATAATTTTTTCTAGATCAATACGTCATTTTAATAAATGATTTGATGATGTATATCATGATTGGTTGGAGTATAGTGTTAGTAAAGACGCAGTCTATTGTCTGTATTGTTATCTATTTAAAGACCATAATATTCATCAAGGAGGGTATGAAGTATTTTCAACTACAAGATTTAAGAGTTAGAATAAAAAGAGTGATCTTGATAAACTTGTTGGTTTACCGAATAACATACAGAAACAGTCAAAAAGGAAATGTCAAGATTTATTATGACAAGGACAGTCTATTCAATATGCATTTGAAAGACAATCTAATCAACTTAAGTATGGATATTGGATTCAGTTAAGTGTTTTGGTTGATGTCGTAAGACTTCTCATAACTCAGGGATTTACATTTCATGGTCATGATGAATCTAAATCATCACTTACTAGGGGTAACTTCCTTGAAATTCTCTCATGGTATGCAAAGAAGTGTGATAAAATTCGTGATTATGTACTAGAACATGTTCCTTACAATGATCAAATGACTTCTCCATTGATTCAAAAAGATATTGTGAGTGCATGTAAGATAGAGACAATGAAAGGTATTCTTGAGAAATTAAATGGTGATTACTTTGCTTTATTAGTTGATGAATCCTTTGATGTGTCATCCAAGGAGCAAATGGCTATTGTATTTCAATATATTGATAAAAAGCGATTTCTGATGGAGAGACTTATTGATATTGTTCATGTTAAAGATACTAGTGCATCATCCTTAAAGAGTGCAATTGTCAATTTACTTGCTCAACATTCTTTGAGTCTATCATATGTATGTGGACAATGCTATATTGGGGCAAGTAATATGTAAGGTGATATCAATGGCCTTAAAATGTTAATTAGGCAAGAAAGGAGATCGATTCATTTCATCTATTGCTTTGCTCATCAACTTCAACTAACTCTTATTGGGGTCTCAAAATAATGTGTTGTAGTGGTAAAACTTGTGGTATTACTTTCAAATATTTTAAATGTGTTAGGATCTTCTTTTAAGCGTATGGATGAGCTTTGAGATTCTCAAAAAGAAAATATTCAACAGGCATTAGAGTTGGCTAAACTTACAAGTGGTAGAGGCTTGAATCAACAACATGGTCTTTCAAGAGCTTGTGATGCTCGTTTGGGATCTCATTATAAATCCTTTAACAATTTTATTCTTATATTTGGCTTTATTCTTGATGTTCTTGAATCACTTGCTCTTGATGAACGAAATATGGATGAAAAAGCAAAGGCAATGAGATATCTCGAATCTTGTTAAACATTTGAGATTGCATTTATGTTGCATTTGATGAGAGATATTTTAGCAATTAAAAATGAGCTTAATAAATGCTTACAAAAAAAGAGCAAGATATTGCAAATGTCATGCTACTTGTTGAAGTAGCAAAGAGAAGATTACAAGTTTTAAGGGATGATGAATGAGATTCTCTTATTGCTAAGATATCTATGTTTTGTAACAAACATGATATTTTGATACCTAATATTGAGGAGCCGTATGTTAGCTCTTTAAGATCCCGACGGAGACTTGTCAATTATACAATCTTACATCATTATCATGTTGAAATCTTCTGCAATATTATTGATTGGCAACTTCAAGAACTTAATGATCATTTTAATGAGGTGATTGGTAATTTGCTCCATGGAATAGCTTGTTTAAATCCAATTGACTCATTTGCAAGTTTTGACATAAAAAAAGTTATTAGGATAGTAGAATTATATCCGGATGACTTTGATGAATTTAATATGAATACTCTTGAGAATCAACTTACAAGCTATATTGTTTATGTTCGTGATGTTGATGAAAGATTCTCCAATCTAAATGGGCTTTGTGATCTTGACAAAGACTAGTCCAGACAAAAGCATTCAAATTATCCTCTAACGTTCCACTTAGTGAAACTTGCTCTACTTCTCCCAGTTGCCACTGCATCCGTTGAAAGAGTTTTTTCGACAATAATGTTTATCAAGAATGACTTGTGGAGTCAATTGAGTGATATTTTTTTAGTGATTATTTCGTGCCTTATTTAGAAAAAGATGTATTTGATAGTATTTCTAATGATGCTATTATTAAAACGTTTCAGGATATGAAACCTCGCAGAGTACAATTGTAATAATGTATATAGTTGCATTTTTCAATTGTAAAACTGTGTTCTGATAGGCTTCTTAGTGTAGGTGTACTTTAATCCTCCTTCAAAGTGGTGTAATTATTATATTTTGTAATACACGCAAGAGGATGCAATGATTTTTGTTGTTCATGATGTTTCATATTATTTTGAAGCCATTGGTGTTAAAAATTCATTCTTTGAAGAGGAACTTGCTCTTTATTTGTACTTCTTGGAGATAAAAAGAGTTCAAAGAAAATGAAATAACTTATAAAAAGGAGGCTTTGCTTCTTGCAAATCAGGTATATTTAAATATGATTTGTGTTGCTTAATATCTTTTTAAATATGTCATTTAAGCTTGTTCCATAAGTATTTTTCTCCTTGTGATTGTATTTTATGTTTGATCTATTTAAGTTTTTAGATATATATACTTTAAATTAAATATTTTTTATTCGACCCATTTATATATGATTCGATTCGTTTGTCAATAAATATTATTAGTGTATTTAATTTTTTTAAAAATTTTCTTAATGAAAATTCTGCTTCCGCTATTATTTTTGTCTCTATCATTTTCCCCCTATTTTAGTAGTACAATTCCATGCAATTCTATTTCGCCCTATTTTACTAATGAACAAAATCTTGAAAAGAAGTTTACTTACACGGCGTTCTGAAGGACTTGCTATTGCATAATCCATTGATAAGTCAACTTTGACTCGCAAGGCAATGGGGATGAAATGTCAAGTAATGATAGAATCGGATCGTTATGATTTCACATTGCAGTCATTTTTTATATAGAAGTCAATAACTTCTATACTTGTCATCATTCAATTATTACTTATACTAAATTATTATTTTATTATAAAAAAATCAATTTAATTCTTATGCTTTAAATTACATAACACAAACTAGTTTTTACGAGCCTGTGTTACGCGGGGCCAATAAATATTATTATTCTTTTTTAATTTTTGTGACGTAAATAAAATTTAAAAAGTCAACAATTTTAATATATTTTTAATTATTTAAAATTTTAATATTTTTAAGTAATCTTTAAATAATACACATAATAGATATGATACAGTAAAATTGGGTAGACACTTTAATAAAGTAAATGAATAAATAATTAAATAATAATTAATAAAAATGACACAGTAAAATTAATTAGATACTTTAATAGCCACCGTAACACTAAACAGACACATCGTAGTCACCTAACTGCTTCAAGTAGCTGTAACAGACAGCTGAAATGCTCAGCTGCGTGCTTGCAGTAAACAATAATTTTAATAATAATTAACAGAAATGACATAGTACAGTAAATTTAAGTAGACACGTTATTGTAATTTCATAGTTAAAATTGATAAATAAATAATTAAATAATAATTAATAGAAATGATGTAAGAATATTGGCATTATTCAGATTCGCTTTCAGAATATTAGATTTAAGATGTCAGACTTGAACTATCAAGCCAAATAACTCTGTAGTCACCTGTCTGCTTTAGCCACCTGCTTGAAGTAGCTAAAGTAAGCACAATAATCCTAAGTTGCTCAATCTAACGGCTTATTACACAGGAGAATTTAACTATATCTTTCTTCTTAGAAATAAACAGTAACCTTTTAATATATCGAATTTAATCACGTCATTTAGATTAGTTTTAACTCAATCAAATATAGATATGTAAATTAGAAAAGAAAAAATCATGTATTGGAAGTTGATATAATTTCTGGCTTTTGGTGTTCGGTCATCAATTGGCCGTCTCTGGCTGTCTGCACTGTCTCATACTCTCATTCACATTCTGAACTCTCCTGCAGCAACCACTTTAATTTCCTGAAACTGGCGCCGTGGAGGAAGGGGCAAAAGTAGTGTTACCTGATATGGACGAATTTATTTAAATGTTCATATTTATAGTTTTATTTTTTTCCATTTATTTTAATAAAATAAATTAGAATTTATTATCTTTTTATATCATTTATTAATATAGAGTTATTATATAAAACAATATCGGTCGAATTTAAATTTCAAATTATTATTAATATGATAAACTTAGTAAAACAGTTTAATTATTTTTTATAAAATATGACAAATCAACAAAAAATATAGTATAACAATATTATAGTATATGTCCAATAATGACGATTCAGAATTTTATAGCGAGTCTTTGCGCGCAGGAGGAGCAGTAAATATAACGATTCATCCGATTTTTTGAGTTTTGACATTCTATAAGATCATCTTTTTATAAATATTTTTTTTTTATATTATAAAGGTATTTAGGATAAAATTAATTATTTTTTTCTATTTTACCCCAGTATAAATTAATATATTAATAATTTTTTCTAATTTAATTTAATGTACATTGATATAAATGAAGGATAAAATAATAAAATTTATAAATCTATTAATGATTTCTTAGTAATCGTATAATGAAAAGTGCTCTTATAATATAAACGTATAAAATATTAATATTTTAAAATAAAATTAAAATATTAAAATAATTACCGTCTATATTAAAATATTTAACTAAAACCTATAGTATTTTAGTTCTAAAAACGAAAACTAAAAAATTATTTTATCGAAAGCATCCACTTTTAGAATTTCTACTATGCACAATTTAAATTTAATTAATACGACCACCATATAAAAGGAGGAGGATATTTAGTTTGCATGATAGAGAGGAGGTGTCGACAAAGAAAATGAGAGCATGTGAAGAGCAGCAATTTTGGCGTTGGAAATCGTAACGAGAATTTAATATAAACAAGTTCGGAGGAAGACAGGAAAAGTATGACAGCGGTCAGACCTAGCGTGAACCAGATTTTAATTCGACGAATTTACTACTCCTCTTTTGGGAATTGGTATCTTACGTTTCTCCACACCTAATTTCATTCGTTTTTAAAAATTATTTATTCATTTTATATTTTAATTTAAATATTAAATATTTTTAAAAAAAATAAAAATATAATCAATATTTATATTATTTATCTCTAAAATAATCTTTTTATAATTAAAAAGAAAATAAAGAGAATATTACTTTATTTAGAAGTCTACTGAAACATTTAGAAGGATAGATTGTACACACTGTCCAAAAAATTCAAAGGCTTTTTCGAAGCATGATATCTTTGATATTTACTGTCAACTTATCGTTAATTTGTAGGAATTATTTGACATAATGTATTAATAAAAATATGTATGAATTAACTTGATATAGAAATGTAACTTTGTTTTATATATATTATATATAACTGATGTTTACATTAGTCATATATATTATATACTGATATTTATATTATTAATACTATTAATTTTTAAGTATTAATAATATAAGAAAATTTAATTCATACATTAGTATTTTCATGAACCAATTGCCCCTCTGATTTTTTATACATCATATTTGTAGAGGTTATCTTCATAAATGCATATTTCTGAAAAAAATTTATTTAAAAATATATTATTTTTGATAAATCAAATCAAATAATGCATAAGAAATATTTTATCATAATTAATACAAATATAACCAGTAAAAGCATTACCAATATATCCTATTTATCATTATTCTTATACAATATATCTTATTAAATGATCCAATCAGTACATGTAAATACCTTTTTCATTTCAATTTACTATCTCCGATTCATATTAAGTGAATCGTTGGATCATTTCACACATATTAAGAAAAAGAAATTAAGACAAAATTTAATCTTGTTTTTTTATTTTTACCCTTTTCAAACTCTACACATTCATTTAATGTATCATTTATTTCTCATACAAAACTCAACTTTAGAAACTTAATTAATGAAGGGTAAAATTGAAAAAAAATTCTAACACATCCCTTGAAAAGTGAATAATTCACTTATTTTGAAACATCAAAAATTCTCTAATAATTAACTTAATATGAAACGGAGGTAGTATTTATTTTCCTTTTAATTTGGTATGAAATTTTTTAAAAAAATAAATGAATTCAAATTTTACAATGTTAAATAAAAGATATGTAAGATAGTTTAAACGTTTCATATTAAAACTAGTGTCAAAAGTTTGTGCTGGCACGGGTCCAATATAAATTATTTTTTATTCTTAATTTATGTGACATCGATAGATATTTTATCTATATTTTAAAAATTATTGTAAAATTATAATTGAAGCAGCTAAAGAAATATTATGAAATAATTGAAGTAGATACATCAATTCACAGATGCCTTGGAAGAATAAATTAAAAAGTTCACAAATTATTTTTTGTTAGCTCACCGGAAGCTGCTCAAGCAAGCAACCAATATAAATTATTTTTTAGTCTCGATTTATGTGATATCGATGGATTTTTAATCTATATTTTAAATTTTTTTGTGAAATTATAATTGAACCAACTAAAAAATATTATGAAATAATTGAAGTAGACACATCAATACACAACTGTCCTGAAAAGATTAAATTAAAACGTTCACAAATTATTTTTTATTGACTCACCAGAAGCTGCTCAAGTAAGCAATCAATATAAATTATTTTTTAGTTTCAATTTATGTGACATCGATAGATTTTTTTATCTATATTTAAAAATTATTCTAAAAATTATAATTGAACCAGTTAAAGAAATATTATGAATTAATTAAAGCAGACACATCAATATGCAACTGTTTTGAAAAGATTAAATTAAAAAATCAACAAAATATCTTTTAATCGCCCCATACAGTAAAGACGAAGAAGCAAGCAAGACAATTGAAAATCATCAAACAGATAGTTGCGATTGAAAGTTGCTGAATTAATTTCTTATATATAAATAGTAAAATAATTTAAAAAAGTAATATTTCTAAATGAAATTGGAATGGAGGAACTACTTGGTTAGGTGGTCAAAGAAAAAAGCAGTACTTTATTGTGGCTCCCGGATTTGGCAAACCATTGAAGTTTTGTCCTTAGAAAACCGTTTGTCATGATTTTATGATATTTTTTATATCAATATATATTTTTAAATGTTAATCAAAATTAAGATTATTTTACTTTTCAAAAAATTATATTAATCAAAAAGGATCAGAGAAATTATAGAATAAAAGTTGATCGAGCTAATCACAATATAGTAGTAGCAACTAGGGTTTTTTCTATCAACGTTCTTCCATATTCTATATATGATTATATCTCACATGCATATATTATTAATATAATACATAGTTAAATTTCTGTATAGGTATATCGATATCAAGTCAAAGATTGAGTAGGAGTAATATGTTGGTAGATTAATAGTTTTTAATTAATTTAATTATGTGGTTTATCCTTAAATGGATAAATAAATTTAATTTTTAATTCAGTTTTTACACTTAATTTTAATTACATTGTAAAATAAAATTATTTTAAAAAATCAAGAAAGAGAACTCCAATTAGAATTTTTGCTTAAAGAGTAGCTTAATTAGTACATGTTCTTTGTTAGACTATACGAATTTACTTTTCTTGTTCTTGAATTGATAATTTCATATTTACTTAGTTGTTATGTTGTATGAAAATGTTTCAAAGCAAAGGTTCAAATTTTCAATATACGAGAACAACTCAAAATGTATATTATGCCAAGCTATTTGAAGTTGTCAAAAGCCAATACAAAATTATGATAAAACTATACTTTAATTAAAATGTAAATAAATTGTGCCATTAAAAAGAGATAAATAAAAGGTCATGGATAAGATTGTGCCTGGACGATTAAAATTTTGAAGATTTTCTAGAAAGTTAGTGTCACGCCCCAGAAGGATACCATTGACGTTGCTGGCACGCAAAGACTATTACTAACTTCCGAGCGAACCACTTGGCCTCATCGTCACATCATACTCAACAACGAAAGAAAATAACTCAAATATAATATTGTCAATGAAAACTCACTCGTAGTTTCAAAGGAACAAGTTTGAAATTTTACAATACTCTTAATAAAATCACTCACTCAATGTCTATGAAGTCTCTACTCAACAATCCAGATGGTGTCATGACAAGCCATAGACAACACAAATGAATAAAATACTTAATAAAAGAAGGAAGCTAAAAAGGGCTTCTCCGGAATGTAAGGAGAGCTCACCAACTCTGAAAATTACTAATTTGGATCTCAGCGATGTGCGGGCTAAAGTCCTCTATCTCCAATATCTGCATTATGAAATGATGTAGGTCCAAATGGACATCAGTACATGGGATATACTGGTAAGTCAACGGCTCAAAAGTAAAATTTTTAGAATAATTACTTACCTCATCTCATCGAGTCACACCCAGCTTAGAAGATGCAAGTTTAAAACATTTCATGCATTTTAACATATATATATATATATATAAACTCAATTTAAGACCTCATACTCACTCAATATTGTTTGGGAGTTTCTCTTAATCGACATACCTCCGACCACCAATAATTAGGTGATGAACAACGAATATGGCATTGTTGTCTCGTCTGTCCTTAACTTGCCAAGGACGCGTCAATTCTACCTTATGGATCCATAATGAGTGTCAACTTATGGGACAAGAGCCGCCAGAACGAGTTGTATGACTATCCTATGCTGGTACATAGTTCTGTGGGTTAAAGTAGAAGTCTACTCACTCTCGCCTCGGTGCTCGATACTTTTCCCAAGACTAAAACATACTCAACCCCTTATTTAGCTCAATCCTTAATACTCAATCAATCAACTCAAACTCAACCTCATTGGGTTATCTCAACTCATCTCAAGTACTCTTCAATTTATTTAATTAATACAAGCAATCAACCAAACTCAACATTCATTTAATGCAATACATCAAACTCGACTCTGTTAGACCCCGCAAGTTAGAACCCGTAAGTCCTTAATTGGTTCGATTTGGTAAAGTTTGGAACCAAATGTTAATTTTGTTCTAAGTTTAATCCTTAAGAATTAAATTATTGTAGGGTCATGTGTGTGTTTAATTCTTATTGGTCCAAGTGTGAGACTTGAGTCTATATATATACATGTGTGAGTCTATCTTGTACAAGGAAAGTTCTCTACACTTGAAAATTTTAGAGAAAGTTTGAGAGTGCTCAGCAAGCTCTCGGCTTGTTGTATTAAAGGAGAAAAAATTCTGTTTTTTCGAGTTTTCGATTATTTAACTCTTCAAGCTTGATATATTGGATCCCCTAAGTAGCGTAGAGGCGTTGGTTGGTCAAGAAAAAGCTTGGTTCGACGGCTAGGAAGGTTTGGGTCTAGTAAGAAGATTGAAAGGTATATTAATTTCTAGCCTCATTTATGTTAATTAAAGCTTGTGGGTGTGTTAGGGGTGCGTTATAATGAAGGTAAAATATGAAAAAAAAGGTTGGTTGTTAGTTGAATTATGAATTTGGGGTTAGAATTGAGGACAAGTTGCATATGACGATATATGGATTTATAGTCATGTGTTTATATTTATTTGTCATGAAAATAGTTCTTGCAAGGTGAAAGATGTCACACCCCACCCTGAGGTCGTGACCAATGCCGAATAGGGGCACGTGAACACTTACCAAGCCAAATTCCTTTATAACCTAGTCTGAAATTCTACAGAAATTTTGGCAGAGTTTCCTCTGTTTTATTGACTAACTGCACTTGCAAAAACAAGATCCAGCAGCTTTCCAGACAGTAGTACATATGCATATATGTATAAATGCGGGCCGACACCGCTGCGGTCCTGCCTCTTAATAAACATGTCTCTCGTATAAGTACATAATGCGGTCCCGCCGCCTGTATCCAAAATCATACAACACACCCGAAACCTACAAGTATCCACAAACCTCTAGACAAAAGTACCGAACGATACACATTTATCAGTACATTTACAAGATATAGGAACATATGAGGCTACCCAAGCCGGCTCCTGAGACAAAAGGGGCGCTTCAACGACATTGGAGGTGAGCTATAGGTGTTACGTATCGCCGTCCCTGTAGTCACGTTATGGAGTAAGGAGAGACTAAGTGAGATACAGGCGTTACGTATCGCCG
>JAOTQJ010000011.1:14551028-14576797 GCA_025642045.1 Solanum sejunctum | reverse complement strand
GCATGCCAAACATAGAAAGTTAATTATAATATGTAAACAAGCGAATAGATATAGATTGGTTCTCCCAAGCCTTATCGACAAGGGTGCCAGTCCGCCCTAACGGCAACTTGGGGCGTGACAAGAGTCATATAAGATGGTCCTTACCCTGAGGATCAGAGATTTGGACTTTCTGAAGTTTCATCAGATAAAACCACTTTACAAGTTGTGAACAAGTCATAGAGGGATGTCATAGAGTTGAAGTATAAATTTCTAGCAGCTGGGTACGAGACCCCAATTACGGGCCATGGAATGCAATATGGCCCGTAAATCCCTTTCGTATAGCATGCCGATAAGTTCTCCTATTTTATTTAGGACTTGTATTTTACTTATTATAAATAAGCTTTTTAGGTTATTTTTCATAAGTTTTCACCTAGTACTCAGAGAACTCATAATTAAAGAGGAAAAATTGTAAGATCACATTGGGAAGTCTTTAAGAACACCTGTGTTTGAATTTCATCTTTAATCTTGTGATTTTTATTGAAGTTGGCTTCACTTGTTCTTAATTCTATTATTTCTCAATCCATAATTCTTGCATCTACACAAAGCATAAGTAGCTAAATCTATAACCCTAGTTGACTGCGACAACTTTATCTTCTAAAAAGAGGTGAAACTTGGGTGGCATCAGATATCGTCATGTCATTGAGACAGCCCACACCTTATTAAACCAAGCATTCATAACTTCAACATTTTAAAGTTATGATTGTCAACAAGCTGTTTATTTGATCAATAGGATGACTACACTAAATCTACAAAATAAATCACCTTTTGAAATCCTATTTCAGACTATGCCAAATTATAATTCTGTCATAGTTTTTGGATGGTTGTGCTACCCATGGCTCAAACCATATCCACTAGTAAATTGGAACCTCGATCCACACCATATGTTTAGTTAGGTTTTTCTAATAAACACTACAGCCATCAGTGTTTTGACCCAGTTAATTCCAAATTATATTTATTTAGGAATGTAATCTTTTCGGAAGATAATTTTCCTTTTTGAAATATTTTTTCAAGGTTTAATAATAAAGTTTGTTTCTTAGAATAATATTTTGATTGAAAAACAAGACAAGGAGAATAGTAATTTAATTTCACATCCCTCTTATCAACTCCCTTCAGAAGTAACTACATTTCCAACAGTCCCTCAACGCCCGCAAGCTATCTGCTCCGCTCCAAATGGTATCTCTCAACATTCAGGTAACATTCCTTCCCATGTCTCAACTTCTACTACACAAGTTCCACAAAAACAGAGAGCAAATCCATCATCAATTCTCAACCATTGCCCTCACGGACACTTATCATATATCATAAATGAGAAAGACCACCCATTCCTAGCCAAACACTAAATCCCCAAAATTTGTCTGCTTCAGCACAATATCAGCCACATATGGCTTCCTTCTCCCCTCCACCAGCGTGTCCTATCCAACTTGACCCACCAACCTAGCCCCGGCCAAACCATCAAGCTAGCAAAGTACACCCAATGACTACCGGATCACAGACTCATAGCCTTAAACCTCATCAGTTTATCAATATCACTATACTATATCCAAAAATCCCTACCACTCATAAGCAAGCCAAGCTAATTAATTTCCAAATGGTATGTAGCAATGCAATCTGAATTTGACGCTCCTATTCGCAACCATACTTGGGATTTGGTTCCATATGACTCTTCCAAAAATATGGTAGATTATAAGTGGTTATTTCTAGTTAAATACAAATCTGATGGTTTTGTTAATAAATATAAAACTCGTTTGGTGGCTAAGGGGTTTACACAACGCCCTGGACTTGATTATTATTTCGCTTTTTGTCCATTAGTCAAGCCTTCCACTATCTGTCTTGTACTGACTATCGCCACTCAACTTGGCTGGCCTATTCATTAGCTAGATGTTAACAAGGCCTTTTTGCAGGGTCATCCTATTAAAGAATTATACATGTGACAACCACTAAGATTTGAAAACTCTGAGAATCCTACCCATATATGTCATCTTCAGAAGGCAATTTATTCTCTGAAAAAGGCCCTTGGTGCTTGGTACCCTGAACTCAAAAATTATCTCCTTACTTTGAGTTTTGTTAAATCACTTTTTGATTTCTCACTCTTCATTATACATAAAGTTGGATTTACATGTATATCTTAGTTTATGTGGATGATATCATAGTGAATGGTAATCACCACAAATGTGTTCATTATGTCATTGAGCCTCTTTCTCATCAGTTTTCACTAAAGGACTTAGGGCCTCTTCATTAATTTCTTAGTGTTGAGATGATTCGTTCTTCTACTGGTCTTCTTCTTTCTCAACAGAAGTACATGATAAATGTCCTACATGAGGTAGCTATGAATAATTGTAAAGGTGTTTCCACACATATGACATCTGTTATTGTTTCTTGTCCCTCTTCTGATGATCATCTAGTTGATGGTTCCTTATTTTGTCGCATCATTGGTAAACTTCTTTACCTTTCCTTCACCCATCCGGACATAGCTTTTGCTGTCAGCAAGTTGTCACAAGCTATGCATCAGCCATTTGTGTCTCATTGGATTGCTCTTAAATGACTTCTTCGCTATCTCCATTCAACTATCTCCTTTGGTGTACTCATTGTCAAGAAGACTGATCGTAGGTTGCTTGCGTACTCTGACTCAAACTGGGAAGGGGATCCTCAAGATTGGCCATCCACCACAAATTATGTTATTTATCTTGACCATTCTCTAATTTCATGGTCATCAAAGAAGCAATGTGTAGTTTCTCATTCTTTTACAGAGGCAGAGTATCAGCCAATAGATGTTGCTGCTTCTCAAACTAATTAGCTAACCTATCTTTTTCAGGAGCATAGATTTCCCTTGACTGTTGTTCCAAGAATTCTCTGTGACAATATTAGCAACACTTATATTTGTGCAGGTCCTGTTTTCCATAGATGCATAAACAATGTGGCCATCGACTTCCATTTTATTCGCGAGCAAGTTGATGCCCATATACATGTTGCTAATCAAATTACAGATCTTTTTATAAAGCCTCTTCTGTGTGTATGTTTCAGTAACCTCTTCTTAAGTTGGGCGTAATAGGCCTCGACGCCAACTTTTGAGGGTGTAATAATAGTTAGTAGATATATTCCTTCTAACATTCTTATTACTTGTAGGACTCTTTAAATTAAATTTGTACTTATCATCTTTCTTATCTTTAAGATTGTAACTATATAATTTCTCTAAGTTGTTATTTATTTTCAGTGTTGTATGTTGTACATTGGCTATATAAGAGCCAACACACCAATAAATAAAAGATATATATTCATCTACTACCAGCTATTATCTTTCTCTTTATTAAAGAGCTTTGAAGTAGTAGACAACCTTCCTCATCCACCTACATCGCCCCCAACATAGGCTTAAAGCCTCACTTATCACAAACAACTCACGTTTTAGGAGGGACAAGAGTTCAAAAGAGGGTTGTCTTTTTAAAAAAGTGTCTAGGCTTGTAATTTTAGGCTGCTAAGAAAATGGTTAAGGCTTAAAAGTAGACACTACGAATACAGTCAATGCAAAGGTGGGCTTTTTAGGCTAAGTGAACTCAAGATAGACCAAATAATTCCTAAGGTCTTTTTTCCAGCAAAAATCCATCAAGACCAACTGGGCAAGTTTTAGGTGGCACAAGTGAACACAAGGAATAAAATAATAAAACTCACCACACATGACATGCAAACCATCCCAGAAAGTCTCAATTTCACTCTCAAGTCAAATGCAGGGGACTCATTTATCAAGATATCCAATATAGAAAGTAAGCGTCATAAAAGAGTCAAAGTACTGTCCCAAAATCACCCAATTCTCAAAACTAGGAGGGGTATGCTTCAGCAAACAATTCATCAAACTTGACTAAATCTACTAGCACCAAACAAATCAGAATCCACCATCAAGTAGAATCAAGGTAAATGGCTACTCCGACGTCACCAAAGACAATAATCAAACAACACACTAACAAATGATCAACGATTTACCCTTAAGCATGTCGTCACTCAATCCATCATTGTGAATTGTTAATCATATACACCTACAAAGGCAAGATGAAATAAAATAACTAAAATAAAAAAAATACTAAATCTAATTAAATACCTAATCTAGTCACAATATCTACAAGCCCGGCAAAGGTACACCATAATCAAAATAATCAAAGAAGCTCGATAAGGGAACATTAATATCAAAACAAACATCTCAAGAATAAATAGATACAAACTAACTCAGAATACAAGTTAATAATCCAAGAATTAGAATTAGAAAATATAATTAAATTACCCTACAAGAGCACCCCCAACAAAAATGGTACTGTGTCCTCGTAGTACAATCACAAAGTAAAAGAGAATATGAAGGAATCCCTAAAAGCATCACTCTTCATTGGATCAAAATGCAAAGGCCAAATCATCATCGAAATTAGAATAACTAAACCCACATAGGTTCCCCAACTTGCTCATCATCTTGTTCAGGAACTTGTTTTTCCATTTATGTGTTCCCTAAACTTCCTTTGACGCTGCTCTATCTTTCCTTGTCTCTAACTCATATGCTCAAGCCGGTCACTCATGGTCCACTGAGCAACTATAACCAAAGAAAGTATCGACTAATCCCTGTAGGTGCTCCTGGTGAGTGTAACGACTCTCAAGTTAGGATCCTAGAAAGTGCAAAAAATATTATACTAGAAGTACTCTGGGTCAGCCTATAAATCTAAGTTCACGACCCGTGCTTTGTACCACAAACCATAGACCAAGGTCATGGATGATGCCTCAAAAAGTTAGGAAAAGTTTCTAAGTGTTGATTGGCTAGCAAAGTCTCCACGACCCTTGGATGGAAACATGAACTGTAGATAGCACTGTAGGTGTGAGTTCCAAACATGAAGGAAATTTAGAGTGTCTGGAAAGAAGACCACTATTAATAGGATGGTCGTATTCCTACGCATGACCTATAGGTGGTCTTCATAGATGGATGTCTAGAAAAGTAAGAATTTAGCTAAGTATTGAAGGACTCCCAGAGACTATCCATGACCTGTGGATTAAAGGATGACCTATGGATAGGTGTTTTATAGTTAAGATTTAATAACTAGTTTCTGAATATTGGAAAAGGAAAATAGGATGACGAGAACCACGGCTCGTGGTTCCATCTGCGCCCCCTAATCGAAGTCTCATGAATGGTGTCCAACAATTTTAATAAAAGGCAATTTTGTTCTTTTTGCCAATCCTAAGCCTAAAATATGTCTCTATTTGGACTCTTAGCGCCCTAAATCAAACATTAAACCCAAATGATTCCCCTATTCCTTTCATTCTCCCGTATTCATAAAATACCCTAAGGCAATATTCTCTCTGGAAGACAAAAACAAGCTAAGGACTCTATAGTTTCAAGGTTCTTTCCAAAGGCTTCAAGTTCCTTATTTCTATGCTACACCTAAGGTATATGAGTAGATTTATGGTCTCCTTTCACCCACAAAGTCCTACATGATATTTTTACCTTTTCTTTGAGCTCCTTACTACTACCATGCACACTAATAATGTTTTCATGATGTTTTATGTTACATATGTAGCCAATGTTACCATATGATGTTCTACTAAGTATCTCCATGTGTTTTGAGTTGTTGATGATGACCTCAATGATGTAGTTTTGAATGATGAAGTGCAGGCTATTTGGAATGTTTTGAATAAGCATAATTTTCCATGATTTTGCATAAATCTCATGATTTATGAATGTTTTAACTTATTAACAAGCCCACGAAGTTTCAAGTCGAGTCTTGCATGATATATGATAAAGCTTAAGGAATAAAAGAAACGGTTTTAGAGTGATGCCTTGTCACAATATAACCATGATGACAATGCCCTAAAAGATGTTTACGAAGGTCCGCAAGATGAAAGGATAATTTCTACATGGTGGCTCCTTAAATTTTGAGCTACTCTTGAGATTGCTATTTATGATTCTAAGTGTCATAATTTTATTAATTATGTGATTTAAAAAATTCTGTGAGATGACTTAGCACCAAATGAGGCAACTAAGATAGGGTTCGATAAGGGAACCCTATAAACGACCCTTTGCCCCATTAATAATATGCTACCATAGGAGATCGTGTAGGCTAGGCTTGTGGATCTGTGTAGGCCAATTATTTCATATGATTATGCATGTGAAGTCATGGAGTTCCACCAATCAAGTGGTCTCCCCGTGCAAATGTCGGGGTTATGTTGGATTCCCTATAATAGCTCACATAATTTTATATATGGGTTATGGTATATTCCCATAATGTCGATGACCTATGTCTTGGATCCATCACTTGTGTTTTATGAATG
This sequence comes from Solanum sejunctum, assembly GCA_025642045.1. NCBI lineage: Eukaryota > Viridiplantae > Streptophyta > Magnoliopsida > Solanales > Solanaceae > Solanum > Solanum sejunctum. Next base: position 14,570,467 of record JAOTQJ010000011.1, on the reverse strand, counting down.
ACTCTTCCTCATATTGAATGTAAGTCTTTACTTATGAATTTTCATGATCCAAGCCTAGGGACTAGTGGCCATGGGGAACCCGAAGGGATCCCAAGCAAGCCTTGTAGCATATCATTACACATCCTTAGTCGGGGAAACAATAAAATATAACAAGTAATAGTAAATCAAAATAGACGAGGCTAAGGGACAACTTCATAAAATCAACACGAAGAGTCAAAAGGAGTCAAAGATCATAATATAAATACATAACTGGTCCAGCAACACCTCTACTATAAGATAAGAGCGAGGCCCAAGACAAATCAACCAAGCTTACCTTCATAGTTAATACATAAGTCAAGCGAGAAAGTCTTAATATATAACAAGAGATCATAAGTAACGTCCTTGGAGTGGAGGACTCACCAACAAGTTTGAGCAAAGTCATACTAGCCACGTGGAGAAGGATGCTCAAGTGGAACTCCGATTCCTACATGCTGACATCATTTAGGCATAGAGTGTGCGTTAGTATGTTTGAATGTACTAAGTTTGTAGGATGAAATGCAACAATAGATAGGCATCATAATCAAAATTCTTAATTAGACAATAGATGAGCATATGGAAACATGACATGAATGGAAGATGCTTAAGTTAAATCATACATTCATAGAACATAACATATGCATAGCTAGTAACGATTTCTTAGTGCAATCCAAGGTCTATCACCCACTTGGAGAGGCGCATGAGGTACGAACCCCTCCATGAGTTTGTTGAGGTACAAACCATCCAATGGGTTGATAGGTACAAACCCCTAACATGGTTGATGAAGTACAAACCCCTAACAAGGTTGATGGGTACAAACCCCCAATATGGTCGATGGATAGTCGCGCCCTACTACCCATGGTTATTGGAATACAAACTCCCCGATAGGTTAATGAGTACAAATCCTCAATAAGATTGATGGATAGTCCATGATGTGCTGTCAAATTATAGCATAATTGGTGCCTAAAACAAGGGATTTTGTGATTTCTTAAAATGAAGTTTTAGTAGTTTGATGTGTTTTTATGTTAATCTTGTAGAAAAGTTAGGTTAGCATGATATTGAAGAAAAGTTACAAATTTTGCTAAAGTACAGTCCTTACAAGCTGACCTACAAGTCGTAGCTCAAGCTGAGAGTCGTAGGGTGGTGTCATAGCAGGAATTAGAGACTCAAAATTAGAAATCTTCCAAGTGAAGGCCATCCCTACGAGCCTAGCCTACGAGTCATAATACACACTATGACTCGTATAGGTAGAATAGTAGAAAGAATTAGAGTGCCAAAATATTGGAAAAAACTGAAGACCAAGAATATGAGATCAACATATGAGTTGTAGCTGAAGTAGCTACTCGTACCTATGGGTCATACCAATTTAGTCAAAGATGCCAAGAACCTAATATAAGACCCCGACTACGACTTGTAGGCTAACCTATGAGTCGTAACTGCAACATTTATCAAATACCAGCTGTCTTTTCTGCATAATTCCTAGGGTTGTTTTATAAATACTATAAATAGTTTAAGTTAGGTTTTTGAGGGAGAGTATGAATAGGAGACATTTGTCTATTACATTTTGAAGTTATACTTAGGTTTTAGAGTAGATTATTACTCTTTTTTGGAAAACCCAAATTGGGCATTGCAAATCTTGCTTTGTACTCATTGTTGATCAATCAAGCTTGTGGGTTTGCGACTTGTGGTGCCTATCTCCTTCATTATTATTGGTGAAACTCTCAACTATGTCTATTATGTGCATTTTTTTGTGTTTTATCTTATCAATGAGTAGCTTGGCACCCACAACTTGGGGTTGTGGGAACCGTGGGTAGTTGACTTGAGATAACCTAGGTTTTGTGTATGTCTATAATTAGGGTTTTGCATATATTATTTATTTCCCTTCATGACTAATGTTGTTTGGAGGTAGCCAACACCAAACCTCTCTTACTATCATGATCCCAACCAAGGTAGTGATGAATATGACAAGGGAAGTAGATGACAAGATTCGATTGATGCATTCCCATCTAATCAAACAAAGCTAACCAAAGGGAGGTTAACTAGGACAATAGGTAATGGTTAGTTGGGACGCCATGGTAGATGACTAAGTGTCATGGTGAAATTCGACCTTTACCTTCACCATAGGGTTAGAAGAACCTAAGTTACTATCCTACATGTGATTCACTGATCATAGTTTTGTTATCTAGGGTAATTGAGTCAACAAACCATGGGGAACACAATTCCCAAGTTATCCCAAAATTGAGTGCTTTCCTGAATTTTAATTAGCATTTATTTTATGTTATTTTTGAATCACAACCCCCCTCCCTCATTTGGAGATTGTAGTTATAGATACAAGGAATGATTAGTAGTGAAATCTTATAGTCAAGCCCTGTATTCCCTGTGGATTCGACCCTAACCTTGGTTAGGTTAATTACTGATACCGGCCACTTTCTTATTGAAGCGTGACCATCATCAAAAATTATTGCGCCATTGTTGGGGAATACGGTTAGGGTTTAGATTTGATTTTCCTATTTGTTAATTCTAGTGTTAATTTCTAGAGTCTCTTGTATTTTACTTTTGCTTTTATTTTTGTTGTTTGATTTCTTTTGCAGGGTGTACTAGGTTGTATGCCCAACATAAGGAGACACGATAATCCCTTAGCTCTACTAAATTTGGAGATCCATCAACTACTAAGAAGAATATCTCAAGTGAATGAGGATATTGAGGGTTTAGAAGGATGTGCATATGAATAAAGATATGGATAAAGAGGAGAATCCACCACAAAGGGGTAACAGGCCACAACTCAGGGACTTCAATGAAAATGCTTATAGATGCAAGTAATATCAATTGAACCCTATAGCTATGGATGTTACTGGTGCTATAGTACTACCTTGTTTATCGGCCAGACACTAAGTTCACGGCATCGAGTGGATTGCTCCAGATGCTCCAAAATTGTGGTCTTTCATAGGGCTAACTTCGGAAGATCCCCACCGTCATCTTCAAAAAGTGGTGTTTGTGTATAAAAGTACACAAAACCTTTATATTGATGTTGTTTGATTAAGAGTGTTTCCAAAGTCATTGACTGGCAATGCAGCTGTATGGTTGTCTAGGCTTTCTCCAGGCACTATCACAATTTGGGCTGAACTTCGAAGAGTGTTCCTTGAAAGATACTTCCCAAGGTCTAAGAAGTTGAAGCTCAAGGACTAAATCAACATCTTTGAGCAATTTCCAAGTCATTCTATTAGCACAACATGGGAGGTTTTCTATCGAGCACTTGATGAGAATAGTAAATCTTGCACCGATACAATCATGGGAGGCATGTTACTAGACCAACCTTTTGCATTAATAGCTAAAAGAATAGAATAAGTGGTCAAAACAAATAGAGCATGGGGGCAATGAGTGCGAGGCATGATGAAACTTTCTTATGTTGTCAATACTAGTAATGAGCAGGCAAAGGTGAACGAAGAGATTATGACAAAACTTGCTCAACTTTGCACAAGTATGGACTTAGTCTTGAAGCAAAACCAAGTAAGCATCCATGCGGTCACTCACCAACCTCTGAAGGTTCCCACCTATGATAATCCATTCTTTGATGAGGATTCATATTTTGTAAGTAACCAAGCAGTGGGTTTTCAAAACAACCCCAAGGGTCAAACTTGGACTATTGGAGGTAAGGTTTCGGGAATCAAGGTTAGAACATCAATCGTGATGGGGTGTATAGACATAATCTAGCTGGATGCTATGAGAGAGAGTGTGTCAAATGCAGAATAGGGGAGAAGAGAGGACTACAAAAGCGGTCCTTATGTGCCACCACACAATCCTAATGCCGAATCAAGCAATTATAGGATTGAAAATATGTTTGAAAAATTGTTAAAATGAGTCGACCACGAAGATGAGACTCTAAAGGTATTGAAAGCAGATATTTCAAGTATTAACCAAAAAATAGAGTCTCACTCGATGGTAATCAAGCAACTTGAACAATAATTTGGGCAAGTGCTTCAATATTGAACCAATGCCAAAAGGGTATCTTAGTAAGCAATACGGTTCAAAATCTTAAAAATGAAGGGCATTTCATAGCAGTAATGACTCGGAGTGGCAAGAGCATAATAGATCCACCTAGGTAAAAGGTGGAAAATAGGAACTGCAAGAAGAGGATAAATGAAGGAACCCAAGCATGCAACACCAAAGAGCAAACCAAGAAGTATAAAACCCTTGTAAGACCCCCTCCTTCTTTCACTCAACAGCTTAGAAGAAGAAAGGAGGAGGATAAGTTTGAACAGTTCGTGACAGTGCTAAAAATATTGTCAGTGGACCTACCATTAGTTGAGGCCCTTGAAAGGATGTCGGGGCATGCCAAATGGATGAAAGACCTAGTCTAAAGGAAGCTAAAAGTGAGCCAAGACATTTCCAAAAATGTTTAATAGTGTAGTGCCATCACTACAAAGTCATTAGTGCAGAAGCAGGAAGACCCGAGTGCATTCACCATACCATGCACTGTAGGAGAACTAGCATTTGCTAAAGCACTATGTGATTTGGGGGATAGCATTAACTTAATCCCAACCGCCATATTCAGAAAGCTTGGTTTGGGGAGCTTGGTCCCTACAAAAATGCGGTTGTTAATGGCAGACAGAACAATCAAGAAGACTGTGGGAATCATATATGATGTGTCCGTAAAGGTAGACAAATTTATATTTCCCACAAATTTTGTTATACTTGACTATGAAGTTGATTTTGCAGTTCCAATCATGTTGGGAAGACCTTTCTTAGCCACAAGTCGAGCATTAGCAGATATGAAGAAGAGCCTACTCACTTTCAGATTTGGTGAAAAAGCAGTGGTATTCCAAGTATATTAGCATGATGAGAAGAGTTCTAAGTTCCAAGTTATCTTAATGATTTCAATGGGTGAGGATGATAAAACCAAGATCCCAACAGAAATGAGGCTTGGGGTTGTCCCTTTGGCCACTGTGTTGATGAACTTTGATGGTGACAACATCCCTGATTATAAGGAAACAGTAAACGTTCTTGGGGTGTCACTTAGGCCAAAGTGACAAGCAAGGTTAGGGCTGTAATTATACAAAAGCAAAACACCATCTACAAAACCCTCTATAGAAGTTCCACCAGAGTTAGAGTTAAAGGCATTATCATCATATCTAAAATATGCATACTTGGGAGAGAATAGTACATTACCTTTAACAATTGCAGCAGAGTTAAATGAAGCCCAAATAGAAGCCCTAGTCGTAGTTATCAAGCAGTACAAAAGAGCTATTAGGTGGATAATTGCAGATGCCATTGGCTTAACCCCTGGGATATGCCCACATAAGATTCATCTAGTCAAGGATTATAAGCCAAGTCTTGAGCATCAAAGGTGGTTAAATCCCTCAATGCAAGAGGTTGTGAGGAAAGAAATCATCAAGTGGCTATATGCATGAGAAATCTACCCAATCATTGACAGTGAGTGGGTGAGCCTAGTGAAGTATGTTCTAAAGAAGGGAGGAATCACAATGGTTTCTAATGAAAAGAACAAGTTGATCCCCATGAGACTAGTCACTGGATGGAGAGTGTGCATAGACTATAGGAAATTAAATGCTTCTAACGAAAAGGATCACTTTCCTATGCCATTCATGGATCAGATGCTTGACAGACTAGCAAAAAAGGGAAGGTATTGTTTCCTTGATGGATATTCTGAGTATAATCAATTATAGCACTTGACAATCAAGAGAAGACAACCTTCACATACCCCTATGGTACCTTTGCATTTAAGAGGATGCCCTTTATACTTTGTAATGCTCCAGCCATATTTCAAAGATGCATGACATCTATCTTCTTCAATATGGTTAAAAATACAACTGAAGTGTTCATGGATGACTTCAGTGTCATCGGCCAGTCTTTTGAAGAATGCTTTTTAAATTTGCATGATATGTTGCAGTGATGTGTTGAGAGTCACTTACTGCTAAATTGGGAGAAATGCCACTTTAGAGTCAAAGAGGGCATTGTACTTGGTCATAGAATTTTGGGCAACGGAATTGACGTGGATAAAGCAAAAATTGAGGTGATAGAGAAATTTCCACCACTAATTTTGGTAAAAGGTATTAGAAGTTTTTTAGGACATGCCGGATTCTATCGCCGTTTCATAAAGGACTTCTCCAAAATCTCACAACCTTTGTGAAAATTGTTAGAAAAAGATACAAAGTTTGTATTTGATGAGGCATGTATGCACGCCTTCGAAGAATTAAAAAGAACGCTAACCATAGCACCCATCATTGTCGCTCAGATTGGTCACAACCATTTGAACTAATGTGTGATGTGAGTAGGGTTGCACTCGGTTTGGTATTGGGGCAACGAAGAGAGAGTCCTGCATCTGATCTATTATTCTAGCAAAGCACTAAATACGGTCCAGAAGAGTTACACTATAACCGAACAAGAATTATTTGCGTTGGTGTTTGCATTTGAAAATTTTTGTTCATATATGTTAGGAGCTAAAGTGATTGTGCATACTAACCATGCGACACTCAAATATCTGATAGCAAAGGAAGATGCAAAACCAAGGATGATTAGATAGGTACTTCTATTATAGGAATTCAATTTTGATGTGATTAACAAGTTAGAAAATCAGGTTATCGATCACCTTTCTAGATTGGAAGATGAGGCTATGATGAATTTTGATTATGGGCTGGAATAAATGACTCATTCCCCGATGAAAGAGTTCTAGCAGCATCATATGATCTTATACGTTGGTTCGCAAATTATGCTAACTATTTGGTAAGTGATATAGTGCCTCATGATTTGAACACCTATCAACGTCATAAGTTTATGCATGATTAAAGAAATTCTTATTGGATGACCCATATTTGTTTTGCATTAGTACGGATGGCATCATCCATAGATGTGTTCCAGAGGTAGAGATGATGAGCATTCTCGAAGCATGTCACTCTTCATTGGTGGCGGCCATCACAGTGGAATTAGAAAGGCATATAAGGTGTTGCAGTGTGGCTATTACTGGTTGTTTATACACCAAAATCCCATGATTATGCAAAGTCTTGTGACAGATGTCAAATAGAAGGAGGAGTTTTGCGAAGGCACAAACTTCCTCTAAATCCTATTTTGGTCATAGAACTATTCGATGTATGGGGCAGTGATTTTATGGGACCCTTTGTTAGCTTTGATAGTAACAAGTACATTTTGGTTGCAGTTGATTATGTCTCCAAGTAGGTGGAGGTCGTACCTCTACCGAACAATGAGGGTAAGAGTGTTACGGTATTTCTCCAAAAATATTTTGTTTCTAGATTTGATACGCCTCAGGCAATTGTTGGTGATAGAGGTTCTTATTTTTGGAACTGGCTGTTCAAAGCTCTCCTTGAAAGATATGGTGTGAAGCACCATGTGGAAGCCCCATATCATCCCTAAACTAATGGGCAAGTGGAAGTATCAAATAAGGAAATAAAGCAAATCTTATCCAAAACGGTGAGCGTAAATCGTACTGATCGGTCAAGAAAGTTGGATGATACTTTATGGGCCTACCAGACTACCTTCAAAACTCCTATCGGAATGTCTATGTATCAATTGGTTTTTGGAAAGGCTTGTCACTTACCGGTTGAACTTGAACACAAAGCATTGTGGGCATTGAAGAAACTAAATCTAGATTGGCATGAAGCTGCCACCTCAAGGTTAATGTAAGTGAATGAGCTTCATGAGTTTATACTACGATCATATAAGAGCTCCACAGCATGATCACAGAATTGAAGATCGCCAGTTCGCTCTAGGAGATATGGCATTGCTTTACAATTCCAGTTTGAGGAGGTTTCCTGGAAAACTCAAATCTAAGTGGATGAGGCCTTACAGAGTTGTGCATATTTTATTCATAGTGCAACCGAGTTAGAGAGCAGGGATGGCAAAACTTTCAAAGTCAATGGATAAAGGGTAAATAGGTACATAGGTGACATGGAAGGGATCAAAACGGTGATGATTGGGACTTTAAGAAGCATGAATGCAAAAGTTTCTTGCCATGCCGCGATAATAAATCAGGCGCTTCCTGGGAGGCAACCCAAGGTATGCCCCTTGCACCTTTTATTTGTGTTTTTACATTAAAGACAAAGTATCATGTTTTGGTAGGGTGATGGAAGTTATGGGTTAAGGTAAACCCTGAGTAGCCTCAAGCCCATAACATCCCCTATTTTTGATACCAAGGTTTTCTTGTCGTGCTTCTTTTTCCTTGTGGGTGTTTAATTTTCTGTTGAACTGGCATATTTTAAGAAGTATAAATAATTTGTAAATGCATAGTAATGTTATCTTTTGGCATATATATAGTTCTTTGATTTTCTTTAAACTTTTGATGCAAAACTAGGGGTACCCTCAAAATTTTGTGAGGTTGTGATTATTGATGCATTCGTACATTTTTTAGAATCTGGCAATGTTTGTTCTAATAATGTGAAGGTAAGCTAAAACTGAAAGCTTGACCTGTGAGTCTATACTTGATTGTGGATGCAACTGCCATTTGTGTTGTGAGCTTATTTTGTTGCATTCATGCAACTTGTATGGACCCATAACTTGCCTTATTACTCTAAAAGTTGGTTTGGTAATGTGGTGGATATGGAAAGGATCTTTGGCCTTTGTTCTTCAAGTGAAACCACTTTTAGGCTAAAATAACCCACCAGTTAAGTGAGAGAATCCCTTTTTTCAAATTTTTGAGCTTATCATGTACTCATTCTTTCTTGATACCTTGCTAGCTTAACCTTGTCTGGTCAAGTACCTTAATATTGACCATAGTCTATACTTGAACATATGAACTTTGATTGAGGCCAAAAGCCTAAGTTGAGGGTGGTTGCAGTTGGTATCCCTAGTTTGAGGTATAGATATTGTTTCACTTGAGGCTAAAAGCCTAAGTTGAGGGTGGCCCTTATTGTGGTAAAGTAAAATTGATAAGGTGGTTAGTTGGGAAATCAAGAAAGAAATAGAAAACTATGAACCAAGCAAAGAAAAAGAAGAAAAGTGCCTTTAATTTAGAAAAAGTAGCAAAAATCAATTTGAAATCAAGGCACAGCTAAAAAAGTGAAAGAAAGCACTTGAGAAAAGTTCAAAACAAGAGAACAAGGGGGGATTGATAAAAAACTGTTGGATTGTGAAAGAAAAAATTGTTAGTAAACATGATTCAAAGATAGCTTTTAGTCACTACTTCCCAAAATGCCAGACCAAAGCACCTTGAGTCTATGTTACAAGCCTATAAGTCCTAAAGTGATCTAACTCCATTCTATCCCCAAGTTAGAAGATAAGTAGAGAGGCAAGTATGGTGTTAGTCAGGATGCATTAAATTTCAATTGTGGGAGTGAGAATACTTCCTCAGTCCCTGAATTCTAGATGCTTTTGAGTGAGTATGAGGGACTTCTTTTCGGTGAGGGCATTTGCACTACATGAGTAGCATAAGACTATACCATTGATTGTGGACGATTGATGCTTCTTAGCTTGTCAAAGTTAGATTTTTAGGTCTCTCATGTTGTTCTTGTTTGCTCAATAACTTGACAACCCTGTTTCAAAAGTAGTAGTTGGGTACCTGAACCAAATAAGCTATTATATATGCCATTGATATAGCTACTATGTATTTCCCTTTGTCTATGTAGATTGAGTCATTGCTTGAGGACAAGCAACAATTCTAAGTTGACGGTCTTGATGTGCTGTCAAATTACAGCACATTTGGTGCCTAATAAGTGATTTTATAAGTTCTTAAAGCGACTTTTTTAATGTTTTGATGTGTTTTTATGTTAATCTTGTAGAAAAGTTAGGCTGGTATGATTCTGAAGAAAAGTTGCAAATTTTGCTGAAGTACTGGCCTTACGAGCCAAGCTATGAGTCATAGCTCAAGCTACGAGTTGTAGGGTGGTGTTAAGACCAAAAATTAGAAATCTGCCAAGTGAAGGTCATCCCTACGAACCCAACCTACGAGTTGTAATATACTCTATGACTCATATAGGTGGACTTGTAGTAAAAATTGGAGGGCAAAAATGTTGGAAAAAATATTGAAGATTAAGACTACGACACCAACATATGAGTTGTAGCTCAAGTAACAAGTCGTACCTATGGGTCATACCAGTTTAGTCCAAGATGTCAAGAACCTAATATGACACCTCGACTACAACTCGAAGGCCAACCTATGAGTTGTAATTATGACATTTATCAGATGCCAATTGTCTTTTTTGCATAATTCCTAGGGTTGTTTTGTAAATGCTATAAATAGTTTAAGTTAGGTTTTTGAGGGAGAGTTCGAACAGGAGACATTTCTCTATTACATTTTGAAGCTTTTCTTAGGTTATTGGAGTAGATTATTTCTCTCTTTTGGAAAACCCATTTTGTGGATTGCAAATCTTGTTTTGTACTCATTGTTGATCAATCAAGCTTGTGGGTTTGCAACTTGTGGTGCCTATCTCCTTTATTATAATTGGTGAAACTCTTAACTATGTGTATTATGTTCATTTTTGTATATTTTATCTTAACCATGAGTAGCAAAACACCACAACTTAGGGTTATGGGAACCATGGATAGTTAACTTGAGATAACCTAGGTTTTGTGCATGTCTATGATTGGGGTATAGCATGTATTGTTTGTTTCCCTTTATGACTAATTTTGTTTGGAGGTGGCCAACACCAAACCCCGCCTACTATCACGATCCTAACCAAGGTAGTGACAAATAGGAAAAGAAAAGTGGATGACAGGATTTGGTTGATGTGTTCCCGTCTAATCGACCAAAGCTAACCAAGGGGAGGTTGACTGGGACAATAGGTAACCGTTAGTTGGTACACCATGGTAGCAACCAAGCGTCATGGTTAAATTTGACCTTCACCTTCATAAGAGGTCTAGAAGAATCTAAGTTACTATCCTGCATATGATTCACCGATCGTAGTTATGTTATCTAGGGTAATTGAGTCAACGAACCATGGGGAATACAATTTCCAAGTTGTCCCTGAGATTGACTATTTTTTCTGAATTTTAATTAGTTTTGTTTTATGTTGTTTTTGAATCACAAACCCCCCACCACTACTATTTAGAGATTGTAGTTATAAATACTAGGAATGCTTAGTAGTGAAATCTTATAGTCAAGACTTGTATTCCCTGTAGATTCGACCCTAACCTTAGTTAGGTTAATTACTGATAGCGACCGCTTTCTTATTGGAGTGTTACCATCATCATCACACCCTACCACCTGTGGTGACCAGAGTACAAACCCCCCGATAGGTTATCAAGGTACGAAATCCTTGACATGGTTGCCCAGCGTGTAACCCCTAAGTAGGGCATGGTCACAATCCAACAATATAGAGATAATATCATATATATACATACATTCTTTCCATCATCACATAGTCATTTTCGCTATATATTCCTCTCATTATCATATAACCATCATATTTACACATTTCTTTCATCATCATATAGTCATTATATACATACATCACTTTCATCATCATTTTGTCATAATTTTATCATCATATAGTCGTTCAACTAATAAGACATGCATTGGACCTTCAATTCCTCAATAAACCACAAGTGGACATTTTATCAAACACTTAGAGTGTGTGTAATGCTAGTGTAAAACCATGCGATTCAAGAGTAAAATCATGCTAGGAAGTTTAATGTAAAACCTTCAATAGATACTTGCTAACACGCTCAGGCAATGTTCATCAAAACCTTTGATCAAATCTTACATATAAATCATAGATTCATAGCCCAAAACATAATAAAACAGTCATAATTTCATAAACGCCAACATAATATGTAGTGATTTTCATAATATGTAAGACCCATGAGTAAAACAACTTTAAATCATGCAATTTTGAGAAAAGAAAGCTTGGGCTTCATGGGTAAAAGGAACCCATGAAAGAAACCCACATACCTTAGCATTGGAGATGAACTTAATGAAGATGATAGATGCAGACTTGAAGCTTGAGTGCAATCCTTAAGATTCGAAAAGAGTTTTGAGTCTTGAGTTTGCAAGTAAAATATTTGACTAAGTTTTTGGATGAATATTAGGGAATGTTTAGAATGATATGAGGGTGAAAAATGGCTAAGTATAGGTATTTCACATTTGGGAACAATTAGGCCCAAGACTTAAAGTTTTGGACCGAAGTCAAAACTGGACCAAATTTAACATAGGTGCGCGCCCTTGGCGCGTCACGTTAGGGGCACGAAAAGCTCTCTAGAAATCGCACTTTGGAAATTTTGAATTTTGATATGGTTTCTCTAAAATCAAGGTTAGACTTATTTTCCACTTAAAATGACCCCCTGAACAAGAATATGAAGTTAGATTTTTGATACTACGCATGGACATTTAGATATGTAGAATTATGATTTTGGGCACTTTTGAGGCACATGTTCAAGCAATTTTTTGGGTTGTTTCATGAATGTTGGCATTGCAGTTTGCATTGCATCTCATATATTAGGTACATTCCAAATGTAAGGACACATATTTTGCCTGCATGATTTAACCATATAAGGACAGGTGCTCCTCCCTGGCTCATGGCAAGTTCTCCGATGTTCAAGACTAGTTTATTTTTTGTGAGCCCTTAGTTTGGGACTCCACCATTTTCTTTTCTTTCTAAGTATTTTAGGGTTGGTGTATATGGTAGTTTTTGGAGGCTTTTCCTTTTTATGTTGTTAATATTTGGAAGCTTTTCTATTTTATGAAGATCGACCGTTCACTGATCCTCCTCCATCCATGGTCTAGTTAGCATGTTTGTGAACGATATGTATGTCTTTAAATGTTTTTTTATTCTAAACCATGTCCTATGGACCCTTTTCCTCGTTTAATTCTGCAACTTATGGGATTTATGCCTGTGAATGCTTGATAGATTAAGATGGCTTGTGTAATGGGGTCAACCCTTATGATTTAATCCAGTTGGCAACCTAACTCACTTAGACTCAGCCTACTTTTTCAATAACTTTGATCAAGTTCCAAAACAAACAAAGACTACAAAATTAAGAACACAATCACATGCAGGAACAAGTCCCAACCTTGCTATTTAACTCGTGCCAGTAAAGGAAGTACACAACACTTAGCCTACAAAATTCATCCAGGCCAACTTGCTACCCAGACTGACTGTTTGTGCCTTTAAATAGGCCATAATATGTGCCTATCATATCAGTTGACATCTCTAATTGATAGGCTTAATTTAAATTTGAATTTACAAGCTTATCCAGACTTAGTGACATGTCCAAATGGCTAGAAACTCCTAATAACCACCAATTGCCCATGCATGTGCATGGCACATGTGGTCTACCTTCAAATTTGGTGTCAATGCCTTGTATTTTGCACCTATATTCATGCCTTCCCTATATATATACAATGCCAACGCCCCACACATGTGTCCATGCCATGGCACAGGTCTTGCCATGCACAGCTTGCCATTGGGGTCCAATCGCCTGCGCCTTTGGCTTAGTCCAGCACTTAGCCTTAGCTTGTTTATCCACAACCTAGCCACTTTATAGAATTACCTTGCGTTAGCTTTCCTAGGCCTTGTCATGCCTTAGCCATGTCCAACCTTACATTGCCTTAGCTTATCCAGCCCTTGTCATGCTTTTGCCATGTCCTGCTTTGCATGACCTAGCCACTCCAATGTCAAGGTATTCCTTTAGTTGAACTTTATCTTGATTGAAGTCATGGTGCCTTGGATAGGCTCATCAGGTAAATCACTAGCCGAGCCTGAGCTACTAGAACTATCTAGTTAAGGGTTTGACAAACTTTCCCCACCCAATGATTTTATTGTCCTTGATGAGGTAGAACACCTTATCCGTTGAGGATGCTTTATTATGGTAGAATCAAGGTATGCTTTAATTTGATCCTCAAACTTCCATAATAAGGCTTCTTTCTCCTAGGTTACATCACATTCCTGCTTGCCCTTCCATTGAATCAGAAACTCTATTCTTTTGTTCTTCTTATGGTATTTGGCCAGCCTATCATCCAAAATCTTTTCAATTTGTTCTTCAAAATGTGCCTAAACAACAGGAGGAGTATGTCTGGATGCCAACCTTATTGGATCCTCAGCATCTCCATAGAAAGGCTTCAAAAGGCTCACATGGAATATGGGGTGAATCTTAACTCGCTCGGGCATATTTAACTGATAAGTAACTTTACCCACTCTTTCAACCACTTCAAAGGGTATATAATATTTTGCAATCTATGAGTGATGCACTATTGCACTACTGATTTAATTCCAAATCTGTGGAATCAACTTCAGCAACACTTTGTCTCCAACTTGAAATTCTAAAGCACGTTAACCTTTATCAGCATACTTCTTCATTCATTTTGCTGCCTTCCTCAAGTTGTCTTGCACCTCATCTAGCATCTCTTGTTTGTCATGCACATACTTGTGAGTGGCAAGAAAATTCCCTTGTGCACCAATCCTAGGGACTTCCAATGGTGTGTTAGGTTGTATGCCTAGTACTTACTTATATGGACTATTCTCTATTGCAGACAACCTATGCAAGTTACAATAAAACTGTGCACTGTCCAGCAAGACAACCCAGTTCCACTGATTTGCAATCACATAATATGTAAGATATTCCTCAAGTAGATAATTTATTCTTTGCATCTGTCCATCATTTTGTGGGTGATTAGTGGTTAAGAACTTCAAACCAATGCCCATCATGTTGAATAAAGAAGTCCAAAACTGACCAGTGAACCTAGGATCCTGATCACTCATAATATCCAATAGAACAACAAAGTTTTTCATAACATGCTTATAAAAATAACTCAGCAGCTACTCCAGAAGAACATGAAGTAGGGTCAGCAATAATGATACCGTATTTTGAGAACCTGTCAACCATGACCATGATTGATTCTTTTCCATCCACCTTTAGAAACCTACTAATGAAATCCATTGAAATAAGAGCCCATGGACGCTCTACATAAAACACCCTAGAAATGTGCCTTAGAAATGCCCATAATCATAATATATATATATATATATAAATCTGTGCATGATATCAAAAATTTAACTTCATATTTATGATCAAGGGGAAAAATTGAGTGGGGAATGGGTATAATCCTGATTTTAGAGCAACCATAGTGAATTTTCATTTTCCAAAATATACGAAAAACAATGAGGATCCCTGCCCTAGCAGCAACACGCCAGGGGTGAGGATCAGTACATTTTGTTCCCAGTTTTTCTTATTTTAGCCTAAGGCTTTGGGGTCTTGGGTCCATGCCCTCCTACGCATAAAAAAAACCTATACTTAGTTGTTGTCCAAGTCTATATCATGCAACATACTCTCAAAACCCTCTCTAACACTTAGCAAAATATTTCACCCAAATTCAAATGTCTCAAACTCAACGCTAGATTTCAAGAACTTCATTCAAGCTTCGAGTTTTCATTCAAATCTTCACCAAGGAAATCCCCACATTTTAGGCATATGGGTTTTAACCATTATGTTCTTTCACACATGGTGCCCAACCTTATTTTTTTAATGTAAATTGCATGTTTTCAAGTTGTATTATTTTATGGATATTACTTATTATGGATTATGACTATAAACTATGTTGGAGTTTAATGAAATATTTATTAAATATGTTGTTTATCTACCTCAAGCTTATACTATGAGTTGGTTTTGTCCATTGAGACTATGTATGTTTTGAGATATGAAACTATGATCTATTATAAGATTTGGTGATGGATTTCAAGGTATCTTATATGAGGGTTTTACAATATGTTAGTGGATTGATTTACATTGACTTTTCTCATAGTATTTTACTCTTAAATTGCATGATTTTGAACTAGCATTTCACACTCTCCAAGTGTTTGGTAAAATATTTTTTCAAGGATTCTTGAAGTTATTGATGATCTATTGCATGATTTATTAGTCAAGTTACTTTATGATTATTTTGGGCTTTCTATATATTGAATTCATGAAAATATCTATGACGTTGGATTAAGCCCTTTTCAAAGATTTTACCTCTTGTGAGTCTTTGATGTTAATGCAAGGGTAATGTTTGATGATGATTTTTTCTTATGTTTTAAAGTTAGGATCACCATTAGAGGTCAAAGATGTTTTAGAGCTACTCGTGTTATGATTCTATGTTCATACAAGTTATTAAAGATATGATTATTTCGTTTATTCTATGGGATTAGGCTTAGCACTAATGGATTGAGGGGATGCTCCCTTTCCTTAAACTATGTGCCAACATAGGAGTATACTTTACCCTTGCTTTACTAGTGGATCTATTTAGTGCACTCTCTCTTGAGATTCTTCCCAAAATAGGTCGTATTCCCATAAGGTGAAGGTTCTTGTGAAGGCCTTTCTGAAATGGATCATATTCCCGTAAGGAGGGTTACTTCATACAAAATGGGTCATGTCCCTGTAAGATGAAGTATGGTTTACCTTGGCAAGTAGACCACTTTTTTATCGATGAGGGGTAATCATCGGGATTCCAAGTTGTAGTTCGCTTGGTTTTATTCTTTATCGGTTGAGGTCTCTTCCCACGTATGTATCATATTCTATGCAAGTTGCATAATATAAGCATGTTTTAATTCAAGCATTCATCACGCATGCTATAATGAGATTATGCCTATCTATTGCCTATTACTATGCTTTTTGAAAATATTGGCTTATGTCTTATTGCATTGCATCTTATGTACTTAGTATATTCAAACATACTAATGCATACTCTATGCCTACATGATGTTACCATGTAGGAATCGGAGCTACTCATGATCGTCCTTCACATGGCTAGTTTTTGACATCTTGAAGATAAGCTTTTGGTGAGTCCTTAAGTTCGGGGACACTAGCTTTGCACGTTTATTTTTTGCTATCTCTTTATGTTGAACTTTGATACTATGAGGGTGATCGCGAAAAGTGTCTTGGCCCCCACCCAATCTATGCTAGAGGTGTTATTGTAACAATTGATGTAATTATGCTATGATCTTGACTCTTGAATGTTTTATAGTTATCAAAAACTTCCCTTAGTCCTTTTATCCTTATTTAAATCTCTTGTTGTTGTAATTTTTGTTTTCGCGATTAAAGATGTATGATTAATATTCTAGGAGGCTTGTTTCGGATTTCTTCGGGTTCCCCATTTATTGTGTCACATCTAGGCCTTAGGCTTGGGTCATTAAAAACTTGGTATCATAGCACTAAGCTGTCAGTTTTCCTCATAATCCAACACACCTCATCGATTAGAGTTTTATTCATGGTTGTGAAGTGTGCCATAACTATGAATAGGAGGCTATGAGGCATTTTAGAAAATATTTTACTTCTTTATGATCTATCTCGTACGATAGAGTTAAGTCCCCCTAAGACTTATTCTTGATTCTTAACTGTTACATTTCAGAACATGTCTCAATCTATTCAGGATAGTGACATTTCTAACGCAGAGGTTCGCAATGCTCTATGATATTGGCCAAAGCTAAGGCCACCTAATTCAACCAATCAATGGGCATTCCCAAGAGCTCAAATGATAAGGGAGGGAAGAGAAAGGCTAAGAGAGCTTGAGTTGAGGGTGCTCCATCTTCTACTAGAATACTGGTGCCTAAGTACAAAAAGGAAAGGGTCCATTTTATCATTTGTCTAGGATGTGGCAAGTAGTATCAAGAGGAGTGTTCAGTAGGTACTGAGAGTTGTTTCAAGTGTGGCACTGTTGGGCATAAGATGATAGATTGCCCGGTGGCCTTAAAGAAGGAACAAGAAGGGGTCAATATGAAGGTGGCAATGGTGGATTGACTCGTCCTAGGCGCCCAAAGTGTGGGAGGAAACATGGTGGTCTATGCTTGAGGAAAACCAACGTTTGTTATGGTTATGGTGAAGAGGTTCACAAGCAGTCGATTATCTATATGCTCGAAAAAGCGATAAAGGTGGTCATGGTGGTAAAAGGGCCCAAAAAGGCCAACAAGAGAGTGCTCCATGATATAATCGGTTCTATGCTCTTCAAAGGAGGCAAGGAAGAAATGAGGTACCCGATGTTTTCACTAGTATGTCAAAGTTTCCTTTGACTTTGATATGTATGCTTTGTTAGGCCCAGGTGTCACTAGTTCTTTCATTATTCCTTTATTTGCTAGTGGGCTTCATGTGTGTCCCGAGTTGTTATGTGAACTTTTTAGGTGTTTACCATCCCTCCTGTTGGTAAGTCTATTATTGCTAAAGGAGTCTATCAAAAATGTCCCATGTTCTTATTGCATAAAGTCTTATTTTGTGATTTATTGAACTTGGCATGGTGGATTTGGAGGTCTTGGGTTGGTTTGGTTACATGCATATCATGCTTCTAATGTTTGTAAAACTCGTAAGGTTGTGACATGATGGTTAAGGATAGACGACCTATTTGGTCAACTACAAAGGGCTAGTATTTTGTCCCCAAGTGAAGGTGAGGGAGGGTGATATCCGTAAATATCTTTTTGGATTAGGAGTGAGTATTTTGAGTCGTGGTGGAATTATTTGGTTGACTAATGCACCGGCTATGTTTATGAATCTCATTTAGGGTCTTTAAATCCTACCTTGTTATGTGTGTGGTAGTTTTGTGGATGTTATATTATTTACTTCCAGAATGAAAAAGGGATTGTGAGTCATTTGAGAGTGATAGTGCAAATCTTGAGGGATGAGAGGTAGTTTGGCAAACATGATAAGCGAAAAGTGGATACCAAGAAGGTGGTTAAAGAAGTGCACCGGTTATCTAGGTTAGGAATGAGGTTGGATGAAGTTGAGAATGGTAGTGTGGTGGTTTTGATGGTTCTGAATTGTAGTGTAGTTGTTTTGATAGTAAAACCAAGCCCATTTCAGAACATTCAAATGTACTAAAACATACTCTATGCCCACATGATGTTATCATGTAGAAATCGGAGCTACTCACAATCATCTTCCATGTGGCTAGTTTTGACATCTTGAAGATACGCTTTTAGTGAGTCCTCAAGTTCGGGGACACTAGCTTTGCACTCTTACTTTTGTTATCTCTTTATGTTGAACTTTGATACTATGAGGCTGAGCCAGGAAAGTGTCTTGGCCCCCGCCCAATCTATGCTAGAGGTATTGTTGGAACAATTGATGTAATTATGCTATGATCTTGACACTTGAATGTTTTATGGTTATCAAACGCTTTCCTTAGACCCTTTATGCTTTCGTGACTGAGGATATATGATTAATATGCTAGGAGTCTTGCTTGGTGTTCCTTTGGGTTCCCCATTCGTTATGTCACGTCTAAGCCCTAGGCTTAGTTCGTGACACTGTAATGGGTAAAGGCTTCAAAAAAACATGCTTCCTTCTTCCGTTCTATCTTGTCTAATTAACACACTAGACATAATTTCACATAGGCCTCATTCATCCTCCATCTTTGGCCAGAAATAATTTTTTTTATTAGGACTATAATGTCATCATTCCTTCAATACTTGGATGTCCAACATAAATAGTATCATGTGCTTCTTTGAGGAGTTATCATTGCATCCCATCACCTTAAGGTACTACGACACTCCTCCCTCCTCCCCCCC
>JAOTQJ010000011.1:14535738-14550928 GCA_025642045.1 Solanum sejunctum | reverse complement strand
TACATAGAGGTCTGTGGATACATGTGGGTGTGGGAATTTACATTGGTCTGATCTCGTTTGTATGATATGTTTGTTGGACGTCTCTGCCGCAGTGATGACCTTGTCGGCCCGCGTATGTGTTTGTATATCTGTTGTTATGGCTATATCTGGTACTATTAGGTTCGCTGTTTGCAGGTGGGATTGGTTAGAAAAACAGAGGAAACTCTGTCGAAATTTTCGTGAAATCCCTTAGCTGTCATAAGTGGAGCTTTAGTATAAGTGTTTGTCTCGGTGTCCTATCGGCACCATTCACGCCCCCCTGGGTTGGGTCGTGACAGAAGCCCTACACCTTGAAAATAGTGGAAAGTAAGTTTACATATGTGTTTAGTATGATTTTCTTATGAAAAATAAGAAGTATATGCTAGTATGTTTGTGCTAGAAATTTGGTCAGCATGTGCCCTAAGGATTGTTATGAACTTTTCTTGTTATTTAAGAGGATTTTCTCTTCTTGGTTGGCTGAATTATGAATTAAGACTTATGGTTTTAACAAGGTATAGTTTGTTGCTAATGTAACTAAGCTGCTGTACGTTTTTTACAATCCGTAAAATTAAGTTCTTGTGTGATATCATAATTGTACTCATAATTGAAACTTGTGGGATGATTGATTGAGGACTATGGTCTCACATCCTCCACCTATTTTAAGGACTATTTCTGAACTATTTTAGGACTATTTGTATGTATAAATATTGTGGGAACAGTTTCATTGAAGTGGTAAAGGTTTAGAATTGTCAACGTGGTAATGTAACAAAGGGACGTAACATTATGCTGCCTATTTGTATGTTGAATAGAATTGATGTGTTCTATGATTTGTGGGTTGTTTTAAGGCTGATATAGCGCTAAAATAGGCTATATATAATGTGTATATTATAATGTGTAATGAAAATATGATTAGGGGCGGAAAGGTTGAAAGAATACGCTCGGGTTCATAATTATTCGCTTGCTGTCCGTGTGTGCTTTCTTTATGAGATTGGGCTGCCAAGATATATTTATTGGATGCTGATGCTAGTTTTATCACCTACTATGTTGTAGATAAATATTTGGAGGAAGGGAAAGTTATCTTGAGGTAATAGTGAGGTCGTACAGTGAGGTATGTAAGGCTACTTGATTTCGTATTGTTTGGAATGAAATATAGATCCCTCCTTGGGACATAAAAGACACTTACCAACTCTGACACAACTATTAATTGTATCTTCACTCTTTCACGTGTTCATTGCTCCCTTACATAGTCACTTGCAAACCTGCGTACATACTTGGATACCAACATACATGAGTTTGTTCTACTAAATAAAGTTCATGTGTTGTTCTACCTCCTATGCATTTTATTATTTGTGCAACTTACTCCTTTCATTGTGGTGCTATCTTTTGTGATTATTTACATGTTATATGTTGTATCTATAGTCCTCCAGTTCCAATATTATGACCACCAAAAGAATTATCTCGAAGGTAATTGAAAGATTAAGTAAAATATATTTCTTATTGATGGGTGGTAGCCCGATCAGTGGAAGAATCACCTAGCCAGGGACGATCCTATCATAGGGGGTAGCCCGAGGGGTTAAGGAAGAGCCTAGCCAGGGTCAATCCCGATACAGTTTTACCATTGATCAGCTGGTCATTTGTATTACATGTTGTGCACAAATTATACAGTAAAGGTGTAACACTCTAATTTTTTTAAGCTAAGACCGAGTCATCCTTCATATGATATAGGATTTTAATTGAGGTTTCTTAATTGAGCATAGATGTTAAAGTCAATTTCTTAGTATGGGAATAGAATTGGAGATGATATAAGGTCGTAGTTCTAATGTATGATTTTATAAAAGTTAGGTGAACCAATGACTTGTAAGTTGTACATGCATGCTAGGATCCATTCCTAAGTATTTAAAGTACATTAGGTGTGATTAGAGTCATAAAAAATCTTCATCAAGCCAAGTTCAAAAAATTTCTAGCAACTAAGTTTTTGTATGAGTTGATAGAAGGGACAACTTCAAATGATCATATCTCCTAAAGTATAATAAGTTGGATGACCCATAATATATCAAATTAAAGATATTCGAATTAGCTTTTCAATGCATCTAATTTCGCAATAATCATAGTTCAGAGTGGGAAATTATGACCATTTTAGTAGAGAGGTGTAGAGCTGTCCGAAAGTCTGCGTCCGGAGCGCATCACAGACCCTCACTGGATGCGTTAATGATGTTATTTTCTTTATAATTTGAGGGTATTTTTATTCTAAAACCTTTGGAGGTCTATTCATGATCCCTAAAACATATAAAATATCAGTTTTTTTAATCAAAACCCTCTTCCTTCTCTCCTAAACATAAACGCTCAAGAATGATCAAGAAAGTCACGAAGTTAGGATTTTGTTTCAAGATTCCTCCTTAAGCTAAGTATTATTCATAAATTTCAATCTACCCAACTCAAATTTCTTCATCATTGACGAAGCTCTAATAGGATTTAAGTCATAACCTACGGTTTCAAGAAAATAAATTTAAGAATCCCAAGAAAGGATTTCTTGACTCTTCTTCTTCAAGAATTATGATTCTTTAACAAGAACTCTAAAGATTTAAGTCAAGATTTCAAAAATCAAAGATAATCCTTTCAATCAATGTCCTTCCAAGTTGTTTCACTTCCAAAAATTGGGGATTTTCTCTAAGAAAGAGAAGAGAAGATCGCAAACTTTCCCCAAATTTTAACCAACTATATCTCTCTAAATTTTGATCAGATTTGAGCTCTTCAAAAAGCTAAATTGTATATTTTTCTAAGGAGAACACAATGGGAGCTTCAAAAGTTGACTTTGTTGCTTCGTTTGAGGTAAAAACTGCAAATCTACTGCTGCATTTTCAATGTATTTTGAAAACTTTAACATGTAATTTCTTCCTCATATTAGCTCCATTTTTAATTGATTTTGGCCATTGAATTTCTTATCACTTGGGGAATATTTTCAGGTAAAAAGTTTTAGATTTTGATGATATTTTTTGGGCAACAAAAGTTTTGGACCGTCTTACCCTTTTTGCCTAAATTAATTAATTTTAGTGTCGTTAGATTTATTATATAATTATGATGCTATGCTTGAATAGATTTTGGTGAATTGGAGTGTCATAGAAAGGGAAAAGCTTCGGAATTAACGTGATTTGAGACTTTTTATAAGGCAAGTGATTTTTTTAACCTTTCTTAAGTATATAGAATCTTGTGCTTCTTGTGTGAGGTGTTGAGAAAGATTTACGTAGGCTTCGATTGAAATATTTTGAATTGGATAATTATCCTATGTTGATATTTGACTTGTGAATTAATGATGGAGGTTTATTATATGTGAAATAGTGATTATTTGTTATTGATATCAAAGTAATACTTACTTTTAGATGTGAATATTGTTAAGGTTGTGATGGTATTGGGACTGAGGATATGGCAACATTTATGTTATTGAACTACCCATTCTTGATTTTGAGATATATGAATTTGTATGGGCATCTTGTATATTTTATTTTCATGAACATGATTATTGTGCATTTACTATGTGATTGCTAGATGTTCCAAGAAAAGAAATGTAAAGACGATTGGAAATGGTTCCGACTAGTGAAAAAAAAATTAAAGTCGATAGGAAATGGTTCCGACTAGTGAAAAGAAAGAGAATTAAAGAGGATGTACTATAATTCGAGGCTCAGGTCGCATACTGTGATGATGACTATGATTCGAGAGATGTATCGCGCGCCGTGACAGATACATGGTTCATGTGTGGCCCCATGGGTTCTAACTGAGGCATGTTTATGATCAGCGTATGTGTATCACTAGGACAGACATGCATCATTCTACGTGACATTGCATTGCATTGCATCACATTATATCTCATTATCATTTATAAATGTGTGAGTGCTTTGTGAAACTTGTGGTAGATGCACTTGATCTCTGGTGTTGTTTATATATAATAGTTATTGTGGTTATTGAGCTATCTGCCATGTACATTGTAAACTGTTATGCTGGACTGATTTTATACAGGTTGTTGTTGTGAGGGTTTGGTTGGAGTATTGGGGGCACCGGTATTCTATATTACTTAATTTTGTATTTAGTAGTTCACCTGCTGAGTACCGTGTGTTTAGTACTCACCCCCCTTGCTACAATAATTTTGTAGATTGCGAGCTCGGATTGTCATGATACTCTCTATTTTTCCTTGTCCGAGGCTTCATGTGGAGATTGCGAGAGGTAGCTGTTTGCCATCCCAACTGACTTCTTACTCCTATTTTATGATTTTGTTCTATTCTAGAGACAATATCATTTGATACTTACGTTTTCTTTCGATTCTATTGTAATACATTAGAAGCTTGTCCACATGACAACCAGGTTTTGGGGGATTTTCATTAAGTTGACTTATTATCCATAAATAAACTTTTATTTTATTATAATTTTGCATTTTTAATGTTCTAGTTGGGTTATAGGCTGACTTGTCTTACTGGGAAAAGACGACTGCCATCACGCTCAAATTTTGAGTCATGACAAAAGGTAAAGTAATAAAAAGAACATAAAGTACATTATCCTACAGTACAACTAAAGGTGGTCTCTTATCCTATACCAGTGCATAGTTTCATTTGAGATGTTACTTCATATATAGTATTTCCTGGCTTACATATTCAGTATATTATCTCATACTGACATCCCTTACAGGGGACCTGCATTTCATATTGTAGGTACAGATGCTAGTAGATCTCCCCAGTAGGAGTATAGGATATCCAGCTGCTGTTACCAAGCTCCAGGTTGCTTCGAATCTTTGTCTCTAGAGCTTATATTTTTGTATTGTATAATTAGTCGAGGAAGGGCCTATATCAACCCTTATCAGATACTTTTCCTTATCTAGAGGCTTTGTAGACTATGTACATTAAAGTATGGTCAAGTCTCGTACTTTAACCAAGTGGCCCCAACGACCTAGTCATATGCATTTTCTTTTGGCTTGTTATCACTGTTTATTTTTTTAAGGGCATATCAAATGTACAAACACCTTATAATATGTATAGAAAGCGCATAGATAAAGGTTAGTTCTCCCGGGCCTTACCGGCAACAGGTGCCAGTCTGCCCTAATGGGCATTTGGGCGTGACAGTGAAGCAACCAATGCGGCCTTTGAAAGGGACAAAACAGACATTAGGGAGCATAGTAATTTTCCTAATAAGGGTCAAACCATACCCTCAAAAATTAAGCCCGCACCTACACTCTGTTATGTTCCAAAGGTGAAGAAAGAGGAGGGTTAGTTATCTGATGTACGAGGGAATGTGTTAGGGAGGTTAACTCTTCCTATAAAATGGATCGATCCAATAAACTTGCCTTCAAAGCTGTTGGGAAATTTTGTCGCTCAAAATCCACCACAATGTACATCACTCCCTACAAAACATACAAAAGGCTTTGATCCAAATGCTTACAAGTTACTTGCAAAGGCCGGGTATAACCCTGATGAGCCATCTAGGCTATGAAAACTCCTATCAAAGGGCACAACCAGGCAAGCACATGAAGGTTTAGGCTATACCTAACCAGCACCGGTGCACATCTCCATAAGAAGGGTGAGCAATAACTATATCACTAAGAAGATAAGTGTGTTTCTTCTGATAAACGACCTTCTGTCTTTGACTGATATGGCAAACTTGCTGCAAGAACTACTGTGTCTGAGAGGTTAGGCCCATTAAAGAAGAAGAATAGCAAGCATCAGAGAAGTTACCTAAGAGTAATGATGCTTCCTTCACCTATGATCCAAAAGGATTTCAAAAGCATAGTTCCTTCCAAGATAAAGCAGCGAGTGGAACTCGTAGTTTCATGTAAAGAGGTACTAAAAGCGAAGGCTCATACTGTGGTTTACACCAAAGAGCATGAGAAAGATAAATAAAGTGTAGGCTCCTCATGTTATGTTACAACTAAGATTGAGAATGATGCCTCATGCCAACTAAAAATTGATAAAGAATTGGGAGGTGTTCTTTGGTGTAATCATATATCAATCAATGACAATAATCCACAAGAAGAGGAGGATACTAGAGAAGCTCCACCAGAATTTGGAGTGAAGACCACACTTGATCCCTTAAAGAAAGTTAACCTTGTCATAGATGAAGAATCGAGGCCGACTTACTTGAGTGATTTCCTAGAAGTCGATGAAGAAATGGCTTTTATGAACATACTCAAAGAATATAGGGATACCTTTTCTTGGAGCTATAAAGAAATGCCTAGTTTGAATCCCAAGATAGTAGTCCATCAATTAGTAGTCAAGCACGACTCTCGTCCCGTCAAGTAGGCTCAAAGTTGTTTCAGGCCAGACTTTGTTCCATTGAGAGAGAAAGAATTTAACAAAATCATTAAGGCAGGCTTCATTCAAGAAGTTAAATATCCCATGTGGATTTCAAGCATTGCCCCATTAGGAAGAAGAATGGCCAAATTTGAGTTTGTGTCGTCTTCAGAGATCTCAACAATACATGCCCTAAAGATGAATTCCCTCTACCTATTCCAGAGCTAATGATTGATGCTACAAC
Organism: Solanum sejunctum; assembly: GCA_025642045.1. NCBI lineage: Eukaryota > Viridiplantae > Streptophyta > Magnoliopsida > Solanales > Solanaceae > Solanum > Solanum sejunctum. The sequence continues at coordinate 14,544,397 of JAOTQJ010000011.1, read as the reverse complement.
TGGTTATGAGCAATTTTATTCATGGATGGTTCTTCAAGCTATAACCAAATTTGCATGTCACCAAAGAATGAAGAACTCACGATACTTCGTATACCTCAAGGCATTTATTGTTACAAGGTCACATATCAAAAGGCCATGCAAAATATATTTTGATGATTTACTCCATAAAAATGTTGAGTTTTATGTTGATGATTTGGTGGTGAAGTTGAAGAGAAGGAATGACTATTTAAAATACTTGAGAATGGTGTTTGAGTTGCTTTGAAGACATCAACTGAGGATGAATCCATTAAAATGTGCCTTTGGAGTTGCTTCTGGAAAGTTTCTTAGCATCATTGTGCGGCATCGAGGAATTAAGATTGATCAAGCCATAGTTGATGCAATTTTGAAGATGCCCGATCCTTGAAATATTCTTGAGTTGAAAAGTCTCAAAGGGAAATTAGCCTACTTGAGGAGTTTCATCTCAAATCTAATTGGAACATGTCAAACATTCAATTATCTCATGAAGAAAGGTGACCCTTTCAAGTGGGATCAGATATGTAGTAAAGCCTTTGAAAGTATAAAAGCATATCTGCAAAACCTCCGATCATAGCTGCCCCTATATTTGGAAAGCCACTGATACTTTACATTGCAGCACAAGAAAGGTACGTGGGAGCCTTAGTAGCTCAAGAAAATAATAAAGGCAAAGAAAATGCCCTTTATTACTTAAGTAGAATGATGACACCAAATGAGTTGAATTATACGCCAATCAAGAAGTTGTGTTTGGCACTGGTGTTTTTGATTCAAAAGATGAAGCACTACTTTCAAGCTCAAACTGTCCGCCTTGTTTTCAGAGCGAATCCCATTAAATTTGTTATGTCAAAACCAGTCCTTAGTAACCGACTAGCAAAGTGGTACCTCCAATTCCAAAAATTTGAGATTGTATACATCCCTTAAAAGGCTATGAAAGGACAAGTGTTAGCGTACTTCTTGGCGGATCATCCTATACTAGATAATTGGGAATTAACTAATGGACTTATTGGTGAAGATGCAATGACCATCGAAATCCAGCTCCCTTCAAAAATGTACTTTGATGGGGCCACACATTGTGGAGGAGCTGGTGCAGGCGTAGTATTTGTCACTTCACATGGAGAAGTCCTACCATTCTCCTTCACATTGAAACAACATTGTTCCAATGATGTTGCAGAATATCAAGCACTAATACTTGGGCTCAAAATTGCCATTGACATAAAGCAATTGCAGTTGCACATTTTTGGTGATGCTTAACTGGTGATTCGACAACTCTTGGGATCCTATGAGGTCAAGAAGTCTGAGCTGCGCCCATATCATTGTTATGCCCAAAAGTTGATAGGTTGGCTTGGAGATCTAACCCTCCAACATGTACCAAGAAAGAACCCGAACCCGTTCTTTGGATTTAAAAGGATTTTTCTGTTAGATCTTTTTAAATATTTATTGGTTTCCTAATTATCCGCAAAATTAGGTGGCGACTCTGTCTATTTTCCTTTCGAATTTTGAGAATTGTTTTTCTCAAATTAATTGAGTTTAAGTCGATTTTTGATTTTTGAATTTTCTTTTCAAAAGCCTATTTTTCATGATAACAGAAATGGCGACTCCGCTAGGGAATAATTAGGTGCTAACCATTGGGTTTATGTGTTTGACTAACCACTTGCTATATTTTCTTATTTGTTTTATCTGTATAAATTCAATATTGAACTGTCATTTGCATCTCATGGAATTTTCTTTTTTTATTTTTTCGTATTTGGAAGGATGGTTTCTGTGAGCCCATAGCCGGATCTCCAAATATGTAACCCTTTCGGAATAAGTGACAAGATTATTGGTTCGTCCAATGCTTGTCATGGTTTCCAGCTCAGGTTGTCCGCCTGGGTACCCGGTCAATTCAAAACCACTCTTAGATAACTAGGATAGAGACAAAATCCCTATGATCTAAGCATTCGCCTAGGGCGACTCAACACGTTAGGCGTGTTGAGCCCATTCGAAAGACCACCTTGAGTCCAAAGTGGCCCCTGGCCCAAATGGACGACCATATTTATTTGTTTATATTTGAAGGATGTATATGTTATTTGACGAACCTTTGTCCCATGGGGTTGGGAGTCATTTTAATAACATATGTTAATTAAAATAGGTTTATTCGCAAGTCATTCGGAGATGTCGAGAAGTCTAGTAAGAAGAAGTTTTCTATGAAGTTTTTAGTTTAGGACTGTACCCCTGCATGGGACTGATTATTTGTATATCCCCTTCCCATATTATGTATCCTTTTGAGTTTACTTATAAAGTTTGTACAAATATTTTTGGGGCAATGGAACGTCTAATTGCATATATATCCTTCAAATCGTTAGGCCCACCGTTGGCACAAAATGGGTCACATATTTGTGTAGGGCACGCAATATCTATTTACATCTTATAACTGTTGTGTGAATGTTACTTTGTTTGGAGTTTTCTAGCCCACTTTTCTCAAAAGTTTCTAGAATCCCCTAAGCATGTATATCCAATCACTATCAAAAGTCTATCTAAATATTCTTCGAGTCTCAAGTTTCTCAATCAAACCGCACTCTCAAAGTTCTAAAATTTCACTCTTCTTCAAATTGAAGATATTCAAGATTTTGAATTATGTAAGGTCTGATTTCTCCTTCGTGAGATATGTAGGCAGCCTCTTAGGCCCGACCCTCTAGCTTCTCAAAAGCATGTTTTTCCCCTGGCTTTTCAGAAACATATTTTATCTCTAGCTTTTCAAAAGTGTATCCTTCCTCCAGTTTCTAGAAATATATTTTCCTAGCCCTCCATAAGCGCATTTTCCCTCCAACTTTTCAGAAGCGTATTACCTCGAGTTCTTCAAAAGCCTATTTTTCCTATCTTTCCAGAAGCTTATTTTTCCAATCTACATTATCAAATACAATAAAACTTGACTTGACGAAAATCAAACCTTTGTGATCTACCATCTCTAAAATCACATAGGCAAAGTCTTTCCTATTTACCATATCTCCTGTATACATGGGCTAGTTTACTCTTGGATAAAGCAACAATTGTGTGCTTATTGATATGTGTGTTACCTTCTATTACCTACTAATCTGAAGAAACTAACTTGTTTGCTTTTGAGTTGTTTTCATTCGACAGGTAATTTAGAATTGATCTGTGTTGATAAGCTAGCTGATCATCCCTATTTTACCTGATCTAGAGCTCATAAGGATCTCTCCCTTGACCTAAATTAGTAGAAAAAAACATGACAGACCATAATGATGATGCAGACTTGACAAAAATTACCGTAACAAATCCTGCCACAACATAACAAAATCAATTGATCGCACAGTTAATGCAACAGATCGCGGATATAAGAGTGGAAATGAAGAAAACTGAAGAACTAGCAAATTTGGCCATCACTGCTAACCTTCCCGTCCCAGACGACGGGAGGCCCTCACTTCATTTTCCTCCTCCTCCTCAGCCTATACCCATATCGACAAATCAACCAATCACTTCGGTATAAGCTTCTCCCACAATCAATGAATCAGGACCTTCCAATCTTTTTCCCCAAGTGCCACCTCCTCTCCAAAATCCAAATACTACCCAAGCTGAAAACTCCTCTCAAATGGCCCATACTACCCATCCCCAGTCAATCCATCATGAAAACTAACCCAAAAATCAATACAACCCACCTACCACATAAATTTTGCCTCCTAAAATCCCTTTTCATATCCCAATCTTTATAAATCTACAAAACCCTCACACCACTTACTCCAATGTTGACCATTATGAGGAGAAGGAGAGAGAATGGAAGGCCAAAGAAGAGATGGACAAATTGGATATAAAGGAAGAAATTTCCAAAGACATAAAGTAATTTCACTATGCACCTGATGTTGCTGGTCTAGACTATGAGAGTTTGTGCATCCATCCAGATTGGAACTTACCAGAAGGGTTCAAAATACCAAAATTTAATACTTTCAATGGGAGTAGGAATCCCTTGGCCCATCTGACGACATATTATGATCAATTGGTGGGTGTTGGAAAAAATGAAGCATTACTGATGTGGCTGTTCAGCCGAAGTCTAAGAAGAGAGGCCCTAGAATGGTTTACCTCCCAAGAAACGAGTCGATGGGCCAATTGGAGTACCATGGCCAAATACTTTGTTGATCATTTTGCCTATAATGTTGAGATCGTGCTAAACCTTTACTCATTGGAGAGCATTAGACAAAAATCGGTTGAGAGTTATCGGGAATATGCCTATAGATGGAGGAAGAATGCCGCCAGGGTACATCCTGCAATGTTAGAAAAGAAAATTATCAAAGTGTTCATTCGTTCCCAAGAACCGGAGTACTATGAAAGAATGATATTACTTGTTGGAGCTAAATTTGTAGATGTAGTAAAGATCGGTGAGAACATCGAAGACGGGCTCCAAACGAGTAAGATTACCCATATATCGACTTCAGTTGGAACATCCGGGATATTGAAGAAACAAAAGGAAGAAGTGTCAGCGATATCTAGCATATAGGACAAAAGGAAGATCCCTAATAACCACCCCAAAAAGCCCTGTTAGAACCCATAACTTAACTTAAACCCCAAAAGTCCTTAATTGGTTCGATTTAATAAAGTTTGGGACCGAATGCAAAATTTCTTCTAAGTTTGGTCCTTAAGGATAATTTGAGGTGGGGTCAAAGTGTATATATAAGCTTTTGATTGGTCCAAATGGTATACTTGGTATCTATATATACAAGCTTCTACCTTGTAAAAGATTATCAAGTTCTATACTTTAGAAAAAATTTGAGCAAAATACATATAGTAGCCTTGGGTTGCTACAGTGATTTTCAAAAAAATTCTAATTTTTTATGTTTTCGATTATTTGATGCTTCAAGATCGATATATTGAAGCCCCTAAGTAGCGTGGTGGCATTGGTTGGTCAAGAAAATACGTAGTTTAGCGGCTACGAAGATTTTGGGTATAGTGAAAGATTGCAAGGTATGTTAATTTTTATCTTTGTTTATATTAATGAAATGTTGTGAAGGTGTTATGAATGTGTTAAAATGAAGGTAAAATGCGAAAATAGGATTGGTTATTAATGGAATTACGAATTTCGAATTTGTGGTCAAATTGGGAACAAATTTTCATATGGCTATATCTTGAATTGTTGTCATGTATCTGTGTTTATTTGCCATGGAAATAGGCTTTATGAGGTGAAGGAAGTGTTAGAAAACTATTCAAAAGATTACATAAACGTTAGCTTGACTTGGAATCTCGTCGAAGGTATATTGTTATGTTTTAGCGTTGGGGTTTTGCGTTGGGTGTTGGGGTGATGTATTATGGTTTTTGGAGTATATCGGAAGGCATGAATATGTTAAATATAAGTTTGAATCACTGTTGTCCTATTTTACTATTTACGTCGCAATAGCGTTTTGTGGCATTTTGATGTTGTGGTGGTATTTGAAAAGGTTTATTGATATTATGGGTTGTTGTTATTGTTGTTGATTGATTATTTGAGCCGAGTTGAATTCTCAGGCAGTGTATTTTAAGGGGAAATGATGCCAAAATTTTTATAAATTTAGAACTAAAAAGTTAGGAATAAAGGCTCAATACGGATATTAATCATTGGCGTTATTGTAATTGTGTAGACGTTGAACGTCCGAAAGTCTAAGTTTGGATTGATTTTACGTTGGAGCTAGTTGGCGAGCGAAATTAAGGTATATAAAGATTTTCTACCCTTTGGCATGAATTAGTAAACTCGTTCAACGTTGTACATTTGAAAAGTCCCTTTCTTTTACAGTTTGGGTCTGAAAATAATCTACGTTCATTTTTGACGAATCTTACGATAAATTTACTTCATCTTAAATTTTTGAGTTTTGAACCCATGAACAATGTTTGTTTGACCGAAATTAGAGAGTTGGAAAGCTACAAGTTCAATTCGTTCCGAAATTCCCTCTAAATGTGAGTTTGAGCAATTTTGGCAAAATCTCATAAAAGAATAACTACTTGATTTCAAAAGTGAACGTTTTGTATATTGCTAAGTGTTTGAAACTAGTTTTTATGCATATGATTCTCACGACTCTGTTCGTGCCCTTTTGGCCTCGTTTATAGATTCCCGAGCCAGTTGATATCGTACATATGTGTAACTATATGTATGTATGTATGTATATATATATTCCGAAGTAGGTTGGATACGGCGGGTTGGTTTGCCCATGGGATGGCTTTGCTTAGCTTGGAGACACAAGGAGCTGGGCTTGGGATGGCATCATGATGTGTGAGTGATGGGCCGAGTTCGCCCCGGCTCACGAGAGTGTATGGCACAATCGCCTCGGCTCAATAAACGGGCATGATGACCTTTATGCATTACGATACATGAACACTTGGTGCTGTCGCCTTGGTTCACCTATCCTATGACGTGAGTGCTTAGCCATTGTTCGCCTCGGCTCACCTATGTTACAGTTGGGATTTGTATTGGAGATTTCGGAGATTGAAACTTCTGGTGTTATGTTATGGTATGGCGCGAGTTTGGAGGTCACCATCATTCCCATCCGATATGCATTATTTTGATGTTTAAATAAATAAATATTTTGATGTTTACATACAGGTTTGACTTCTATATTTTTTTATTCGGATTATTACTCTCACTTATATTTTGGACTTTTTGCTTTACATACTTGGTACGCATTTCGTACTGACCCCCTCCTTTTGGGGGTTGCATTCCTGCTTGCAGGTACAGACGAACAGGTTAAAGGGCCATCTTCTTAAGATCCTCGCCTACCGTTAAAGTGCTCCCTTGCCTCAGAAGCAGTCTGTTAGTATATACATGTTTTCTATTTTCTATACTTTGCATTTGTATATATTCGAGGGTATGACGGGGCCCTGTCCCGTCCTATGATCCAGTTTATGTGCCTAGAGGTCTGTGGATACATGTGGGTGTAGGAACTATGTTGGTATGATTTCGTTTATATGATACGTTTGTTGGGCGGTTCTGCCGCAGCAGTGACCTTGTCGGCCCGCATATGTATATATATTTATATAGTAATGTTTGTTATTATTGGGTTCGCTGTTTGCAGGTGAGGCTAGTCAGTAAAACAGAGGAAACTCTGTCAAAAACTCGAGAAATTCCTTAGTTATTATGACTGGAAATTTAGTTTAAGGTATGTTAGGGTGCCTAACCGACACTAATCACGGCCCCTGGGTTGGGTCGTAACAAGCCCGCCCCCTAAATCCATCACCATGCTCATCCAAGATATCACCCTTCAGATTACCAAAATTCTACTCCCCACTATCGTTCCCCACAATATCTAGACTATCAATCCTCACTGCCAAATTGCTCCCATGTACAACCAACTTATCAGGATACCTTTGTCAGTTATCCAATTCCAAATTTTGAAATCCCACAAGCAAATCACCGAACACTGCCAAATCCAAAATTTCAAATCCCTATACACCCTCGTCAAGATGTCCCAACTATCATCAAGTACCTCCACCCCCGCAAAATGAATAGAAACCGCCTAACCCAAAACACCCTAGGGTGTTCACTTCGCTCGCTGAAAGTCAAACAAAACTATTTGAAAGGTTGTTAGCTGCAGGATTGATTCAGCCTATCCCCTCGAGAGCCATGGACATTAATTCTCGTTTCTTCAGGGGTGATCAGATTTGTGCTTACCACTCTAATAGTGCTGGCCATAATACTGAAGATTGTTTAAATCTGAAGCATAAAATTCAGGACTTAATTGACCGTGATATGGTTACTCTTCGGACTGTTACTCCTAACATCAACAAGAATCCTTTACCCGATCATGAGGAGAACATTTCCAGCTAAATAAGAAGATTGGTGCACAATTAAGAAGATAGTGCTAGAACTAGTACAAGTATCGCCCACCATAATTAACGATCAGCTCATAGGATGTCGAGAGATACTATGTCTAGAAATCTGAAACTGTCTTTTCTTGTAATTGCATCATTTTCTTGTGATCATTCCTATGTTTATCATCCTATTATATCCATTTGTAATGAACTACGTTTGACCTGAATTCTCAAGAATGAGATACGTAGGGGCCTATGTCTGCCTCGGTCATTTTTTATTCAAAATTTATATTTGGTCTACTTCCCGTGTTGAAACTACGTTTGACCTAATTCCTGCCTCAACGGGATACGTAGGCGCCATGATGTCTCGGTCATACTCCCGAAAAGGAAACTGAGACAGAATTTTTGAAAGAAACTCAAAGATTCTGAACAAAGGTGTCTTCTACAACAAATTGAAGTATGGAGCACAATAAAACTTCAACTGGGATAGAATTTTTGAGAAAGATCTCAAAAAATTCTCAAGGTGCTTTAATTAGCTGACAATCCTTCACAACATCTAAACTGGGACAAAAATTTTGAGGTCACCCTCAAAATTTCACTAAACATTATTTCAAATTGGGAAAGTCATATTTTTCTACCTTATGTCTACCAAGAGGTGGAAGATCGAGATAGTTCAATGTGGATAAGACAATCGAAGAATCAACACATATCAGTTCATTTTAAACTAAGAAATTTTCTTTGGGTGCAGGAAAATGTTCGCAGCTGAGACGCTCAAATTACCAACAATTTGTCAATTATTATTCATTTTCAAAACTAAGAAACTTTCTATGGATGCAGGAAAACTCATGCAAAAGAATAGCTGAGGTGCTCAAGCAACAACAATCTG
>JAOTQJ010000011.1:14514486-14528663 GCA_025642045.1 Solanum sejunctum | reverse complement strand
ATGTGTTGGTTGTATTTGCTGAAATGGAAGAGTGATGTTTGTTCAACTTTGAGATCATTTCTAACATTAGTAAAGACTCAATTTGGCAGGAATGTTAAGAAACTCAGAACTGATAATGGGACTAAGTTCTTTAACAATGAATGTTATGATTTGCTTAACTCTCTTGGTATTATTCATGAAAGCAACTATTCTTACACTCCATAACAAAATGGAGTAGTTGAAAGGAAACATAGACATATACTTGAGGTAGGTAGAGCATTAAGGTTTCAGGGTAACATCCCCATAAGATTTTGGGGAGAATATGTGTTGACTGCTATGTATCTGATAAATAGATTCCCTACTCCAATTCTAAGAGGCAGATCTCCTTATGAGTAGTTCTATGGGCACAAACTGAACATTGATCATCTGAGAGTCATAGGCTAATTGTGTTATGCCACCAAGATGATTAAGCATGATAAATTTTCTCTTCTCCTAGAGCTGAAGCATGTGCACTGATGGGATACTCACCTACTCAGAAAGGATACTTACTTTATACCTTCTCTCATAGGAAAATTATTACCAGTAGAGATGTTATGTTTCAAGAAGATATATTTCCTTTCAAGCAAGTGTTGAAAAGACAGAGACCACTATTTCCTGATGATGCAGCTGTAACATCAGATGATTTTGCCATATGTGATGAAGATAGAGAATTAGTTGTACCTATTCCCATAGATAATGCAGAACCTACAAATGACACAAGAGTTATGAATGATGCTCCTGCTGTGAATGGTGTTCCTGATGAAGAACCTGTAGCTCAGACTGAGGAAGCTCCTAGAGGAACCAGGGAAATCACAACCAAAAGATCTATTAGAACTTATCATCCTCCTATTTGGATGAAAGACTATGTGACTTAGACAAACAAATCTCAGCAGCCTTACTCCTAGAGAAACTATGTATCTTATGATACTGTCTCATCCAAATACAAAGCTTATCTGAAATTTGAAGAGGTAGTCAAGGACAATAGGTGGCTGAATACAATGCAGTAGGAAGTGCAAGCATAGGAGGAAAATGGAACCTGGAAAATAGTTGAACATCCTAAAGGGAAGAATATAGTTGGCTGCAAGTGGGTGTTCAAGATCAAGTATAAAGTTGATGGCGAAATTGATAGATTCAAAGCCAGATTAGTGTCTAAAGAATATATCCAAACTGCAGGAGTTGATTACCAAGAGACATTCTCTCCGGTGGTGAAAATGGCAACAGTCAGATCTATAATATCATTGGCTGCCACTCACAACTGAAACATATTTCAGATGGATGTATTCAATGCATTCTTGCAGGGAGATTTACTTGAAGAGGTATACATGAAACTACCTAAACGGTTCTATAGTGCTGAGAAGGAGCAGAATCTAGTGTGTAGGCTAGTGAAGTCCTTATATGGGCTCAAACAGGCTTCAAGGCAATGGAATGACAAGTTGACTGAAGCACTGGTAAGTTCAGGATAATCACAAAGTCATCTGGATTATTCCTTGTTCACAAAGAGAAGAAATAATGAACTGGTGATAGTGCTGGTCTATATAGATGATCTTCTGCTGAAACGAAATGATCTGAAGCTAATAGAGGAGACAAAACATGTATTGCACAACAATTTTAAGATCAAAGACTTAGGTATCAAATATTTTTTAGGAATTGAGTTTATGAGAACTAGTAAGTGCATTGTGATGAATCAAAGGAAGTATGCACTTAAGTTAATAGCTGAAGCAGGGCTGGGGAATGCCAAACCCAACATGACACCATTGGAATGTAATCAGAAACTAACTAGGGTGGAGTTTGATCCGGACACTGTGTGTGAGGACATTCTAAGATACCAAAGGTTGGTTAGGAAACTACTCTACCTCACCATTACAAGATCAGTATAACATTTGCAGTACAGTCACTGAGTCAATTTATGCAGAGGCCCAAAATATCCCACTAGAAAGCTGCTCTAAGGGTGATTAAGTATGTTAAGCTGGAACTTGGAAAAGGGCTGTTCATGGAAGCTGATCAGAGGCCACAAACTGAGTGGATATTGTGATGCAGACTGGGCTGCTTGTCTAAATACAAGAAGGTCAATGACTAGTTTTGTGTTGAAGTTTGGGAACTCTCTAATTTCCTAGAAGTCAAAGAAACAACACAGTTTCTAGGAGCTCCACAGAGGCAGAATATAGAAGCTTGGCTGCACTAACAACTGAAGTTGTATGGATTACAGGTTTGTTCAAAGAGCTGGGGGTGAAGCTGATAGAACCTTCACTCATTTACTGTGACAGCAAATTAGCACTACAAGTTGATGCCAATCTAGTGTTCCATGAATGTACGAAGCACATAGAAATCCATTGTCATTTTATTAGGGAGAAGATTCAGAAAGGATTGATCAAAACCATCTACATCAACACTAAGGATTAGATAGCAGATTTGTTGACAAAGGCTTTAGGAAGGACTCAGCATGATCTTCTAGTACACAAGCTTGGATTATTGAACCTTTTCAATATATCTAGCTTGTGGGGGAGTATTGGAGATATTACATAGTCAACAATGTGATAAATGTGCATATTAGGTTATTATAGTTTTGTTAGCTGTTAGTTAGATTTAATTAATTTTCAGTTAAGTGATTGGTTAGGCTGTGACTATATGAGGTGAGGGTACATGGTAAGGAAATGGACCAATATATATACTTGTCCATCTACTGTACATGTATGTAGTTCATCACTTTACTCTTCAGAGAAATATACTTCTTCATTCTCCTGCATCTTCTTCTCTCTGGTTTTGCTGCGTTTCATCAATGTAGGAGTAGATGGGCCCTTATTCTCAGGATATATTTTTGACATTACAGAGGAATTTGGATTATAGGAGTAGATAGGCCCTCATTATGTAGTATTTTATTTCAAGTTATAAGTTCTACAATCCTGCATGAATCCTTTGATTCACCTTTTCAAAATGTTAATTTAAGGTCTCTTTAGCTTAATCTTGAATCTTGTGAAACTTGATGGATTTTGATCTTAACTTGTACTTGAATTCAAGGGCTTTTGGGTTTGTTCTTAAATTCGGTGGTCTTAATCTTGATTTACGAATTTGATGAACTTAATATGGACTTGAACTTGATATAAACTTGTTTTTGAACTTGATCTTGATTTGTACTCGAATTCAAGGACTTTTGGGCTAGATCTTAAATTTGGTGGTCTTGATCTTGACGCGATCTTGAACTTGAATGCTTGATTGATTGAATTCTTGAACTTGCAGCTTGTAGGAAAATTTGTGCATTTGACTGACGAGCTTTCTCTAGCTTCTTGTTAGAATTCTTTGTGTATTCTAAATTATGAAGACCCTTATATATAGTAGTAGAATAAAGGAGTTATGATGGTATCATGGTTCTTCTTGCCAATCCGATTTAAAGTTACATACATAGAAAAAGTGATAGAAATAGGTTTCTTTCCAAGTGATATAACAATATTTGATTAGTTAGAACACATCATTTGTACATGTGCCATATTTTTATTGGACTTTGATTGAGATAGGAATTTCATGTTATTGATCCTATTGACTTCTTTATTTGACTTGGCATGCCATGTCATCCAACATGCAATATCAAGTGAGCCTCTAGAATGAAATGATATTAGCCTAGTAAAGTGGGTCATCTTTTGTAGCAACCTTTTAATTAAATTCATATTTTATTAGATTTGAATAATTAACCCAATTATATTAAATCACAATATTTATTTGGACTAATATATTTTGAACTTAATATAATTTGAATCATTTTATAAAATTTATATTTAATAAATTTTATATGATTACACTTATGTTATATTTTTAATTTCATTTGTATTAGTATATGACTTGATATTTTATATTAAAAGCCATTTATTGTCAGATTTGATAGATTATCTGTGTCAAATATTTTAATAATATTTTATGATATTATATTTATAATATTTATATTTTTATCAAACGTTATATTTCATATTTGTTACGCCCTGGGAGGGTACTCAGACATAACTAGCACTCGGAGACTATTGTTAGTCCTCAAGTGAACCACCTAGCCTCATCGCATTCATTCAATCAATTCAATAGTAGAAAATAACAAAAAAATAACAATCTATTAGTGGGCTACAAACTATCAACTGAGTGTATCATAAATGAAATATGAAAAGAAAGCACAATCTCAATGTAAAGAAAGAAAAGGGGGAAAGAGCCCTAACATCAATCATTATAAGTCTATATTTATGAAGCTTCTATAACTACTATCGAAGGATGTACCATAACAGGCCATAGCTACCATAATCAAAGAAAATAATGAAATAAAACTAAAGAAATAACCATCCTCCTAATGCAGGGGAGGACTTACCATGATCTGAAGTCAAGAATGATCTGAATCTCAACGATTAGGTTGTTGAAGTCCTCTGTCTACAAAATCTGCATCATAAAATGATGCAGCGCCAAAGGGGCGTTAGTACATAGAATATGCTGTATGTAAAATGGGCTAAAGTAAATGATATAAAATGACAATTAGCTCATCGATCACTCATCCTCAGCTCAGAGTAAAGAACGGGACTTTATCACATCACTATCAATCAAGACATTACACAATCACACCAACCTATGAGTACTATAATCATGAAATCTATCTGGGAGTTTCTATAATCGACAACCACTACCTATGAGCTGGTGATGATACAATAAAGAGATAATATTGCCATATCTATCCAGTACCTTGCCGGGGAAAAGAACGAGTCTATCGGGGATCCCAAAAGAAGTCTATCAAGCCCTCTGCAGGGCAAAGGAAACATCCACTTTCGTGGTCCAATCTTCTCCTACACTGGCCATGTAGTTAATGACTATAAGTGAGATTCACTCTTATTCATTTCGGTGCTACTACTTCTCCCAAGACTCGACATGCTGATAAGTCTATCAATACATCAAGAATTTTCATCACCCAGTCCCTACGGGCAAGAACACTCAACTCTTCTCATCATCTATCAACTCAAAGAGTGAGAAAAACTGATTTTCAACCTCATTTAGATTCTAAGAATACTAATTCATCAATTGAATCCATCAATACACTCATCTCAGGACTCAGACTCCAACAATTAACACATTTAGACAATTAAGGCTCTAGACCTTACCCTTACATTCATTCTTGAAGTATTTAACAAGGAAATCATGTAAATTAGGTATAAATCATAGATTGATACATGTAAATAGTAAATACAAGTATGATGATCATCAATTAAGATAATATATATGAACTAAATATAATTTTCAAGAAATCTTTCAAGAATTGCAACTCAGGAACTATCAACTATCAATCTTTAATTTAATACATCCATTGGGGCACATGGGACAACAATTCCATATATTGGGTAGCCTTTACATACCTGGGATCAAAGAATTATCAAGCCTCCTTAAGGAAATTGAATCCGAATTTGAAACCTTCCACTTTCTGTTCTTCTTCTCTTAGGAATTCTCACTTAGAAACTTAAGAAAGAATGAGCTTTTGAAAACCTTAATCAGTAATAGATGACTTTTAGAAACATTTTTGGACTTAGAAATAGGTTGGGAGTACCTAAAATGCCCTTCTCGAAATTAAAAGAAAAAGTTTGAAAATATGTACACTGGTCCATGACACGCCAAAGGCAATGACCAGTGTAGTTTTGTGATTTCATCAATTTTTAAATCCTGTTAAAATTTTTTGAAAAAAAACTAAAGTGTCACTCTGCGCCCCCTCTACGTCGCGCTAGGGGAGCTGACAGACACTATCTGGCATATAATTAGCAAAAAATATTTTTTGCTCTAGTTACTCTTAAATTGGATAGAGACTATTTTCCCACTCGATTTTCTATGCTGATCGAAAATTTGATATCAAATTCCCAATCATAACTTTGGAAAATGTGTTATGTGCATGATTACATTTTAGGGGTGTTTTGATAATTTCATGGGGTGTTGCATCATCTTCCCTTGGGATCATTCATCCTCGAACAATGAATAAAGGTCAAATAAAAGTAGGAGTAACCTCAAAACTCATCTCATTCCTCACTTGGGGATTCTCGAACTTGTCATGCCCCGAGATGGTACCCTAGACGTGTTTGATACTCGAAGACTATTGCTAGCCCACAAGTGGAACACTTAGTCTTATTTTCCTTCGTTCATCAATTCATCAGTTCAAGATATAAGATAATAATAGTAATAAGATTCTATCTATGGTCTAAATACTATCAATATCAACCTACCATAGAAGAGATAAAATACCAAACGAAAATCCAAATGTAAAGAAAGGAGAGGGAAAGAACCCCCAACATCCACATCAACATCAATGTCTATGTCTATGAAGCCTCTATACTAGAGTCTGAGATAGTACTATAACAGGCCATGACTACCAAAAATCAAGTAAAAGACTATCAACCAAAATAAAATAAACATCCTCCGTATACAAGGGATGACTCAACACTGTCTGGAATAGAGTGCTCTGAACCTCAATGATCGGGCTGCTGAAGTCCTCGGTCTATTGAATCTACACCATAAAATAATACAGCTCCAGAGTGGTGTTGGTATGTTTAATGTACTGTATGTAAAATGGGGTAAAGAAACGTAAACAATATGCAATTACTCCTCAATCACTCAGACTCACCTCAGAGTAAAGGACAAGACTCTATCACCTTACCATCCATCATACATCAAACATTTACATCACATCAAGGTTCTATCCCCGTGAAACCTATCTGGGAATTTCTATTATCGATAGCCACTACTATGAGCTGGTAGTGATACAAAGAAGAGATGTCATTGTCACATCCGTCTAGTACCTTGTCGGGGTAAAGGACGAGTTTGTCAATGTATCCGAAATTTTGTCAAGTCCTCTTTTGGAATAAAGAAAACATCCACTTTTATGGTTCAATACTCTTCTATGCTGACCATGTAGTTAATGAGTATGAATGGGACTCACTATTACCCATTTCGGTGATAATACTCCTCTCAGGACTCAATATGCTCATAAGTCTATCAGTCCATCAAGAACTCTCATCCCGTAACCTCTATGGGCAAGACTATCTTTCCAAATTCCAGGGAAATATACTTGTTCAACTCTATTAATATTTATTTCAGCTATCACAATCATCAACACACTCACCTTCAAACTCAAACTCAGTCACACATTACATTCAAATAATCAAGGCTATAAACATCTCCTAAGTTCATTGTTCAAGTCTTTACAGAGAGAATTTGTAAGGGTTAGATCACAATCACATAATAATATATATGTATAATAAACTTTAAGTCTGATAATCATTAATTTTAAGATATGAAGTATAATTTGAAGTATATATTCAAGAAGTAAAGATGACATTCAAGAATTAAAGATAATAATCAAAAAGCTTTCAAGAAAATCACAAATGAAGACCCGAAGTATCAATCTTACATCCTAACTTTACATTGGAACATGAAATAACAATTCCATACTTTTGGGTAGTCTTTACATACTTGGGAATGGAGATTTCGAAGAATTGGAAAGTCTTTTGAAAAATTCCTGTGTTCTCTCCTCTTCTTCTCTCAAGCTTACATAAAAATACTTAGAAAAATTTATGGGTTTGAATGCAAATACGCTTTAAAACTATTTTGGGGATATTAAAATTTATTTGGAAGGACAAAATTGCCCTTCCCAAATTAAAAGAAACAAAAATAATTTTCTGAACACAGGTACGCGTCGCGAAGGGGGCACACATGTAACACCCCACACCTTACAATACTAGTACAATTCAAATGAAATATGACATGGTTTGGTCAAACTAGCGCAAGTTTTCAAAAGTGCTTGAATCTCATGTTAATGGGCTATATGTGCATCTAGCGCTTAAGAGGGTCGAGTGTATACATGTTTTGTGTCGAATTGAGGGGAGTACAGACTTAAAATTAAGTGAGAGAAATGAGGTGCTTTTAGGACTTAGTAAGAAAGTAGGTGAGTCACCTACTTGTTTAGCTTAAATTTGTTAGTTAAATTGAGACGAGGCTCGACGTCGAATATGTCCAAGTTCGATTATGAATAAAGTTCGTGTTAAGGATGCAACTTGGACCCATATTTTAGAATCGTAAATGGATCATATGATCAGCCCAAGAAGGATATAAATAGAGCCCAAGACCATTACAATATTCTTAGCAAATTAGTCCCAACTAATTAAGAAAAAGAAATCCGAAAAATGGGCAGCAAAGGCCGATGTATTTGCAGATCCAAAAGGCCTAAGTGAAATGAGGAAGGAGCTATATCACCTACTTGATTATGTAAGGCTTAAGTATACTTAGTAATTCCCAAGTATCAATTTAAAAAAGGACTAAATCAGCTCCCACAAGGACTAAATTAGCTCCAACTTTTCTCTCAACGTGTATTGACTTGTAAAGCAAAAAAAGGGAACTTATAGGGTTCTTATACAACCCGTATACCTTGAAGATAGTGTTAAGTAAGTTTATACATGTGTTTACTATTATTTTCTTATGAAAAACAAGAAAGGGATGCTAGTTACACTTGCTGAAATCTGTTGGACAGATTCTGTGCAGAAAGTTGTTGCACCTTTTCCTTTTATTACGGTGATTTCTCTATGGCCTTTAAGTTATATTATAAAGCGAACTTGGTATTATTAACATGTTTGAGTTATAAACATCACCGTAAGGTTGCTGTCCTGGTTTTGGTTTTATTTAACAAGTGCGTTTTATCGAGTTATATTAAGAGTCATGTTGATTGGAACTTGCGGGCTATTATGTGTAAAACTCTTAGCTCACGTCGTTCATGAATTCTTAAGTGCTATTATAGGACTGTTTGTGGTTTGTTTATATGTGTAAATGTTGCTGGAATAGTTTGGTTAAAGTTGAAATAGGTTTGGAGTTATCAACGTCGAAATGTAGCAAAGGAAGGTAACGTTATGGTGTCCATTTTTAGATTGTGTGGGACTGTAATATGTTGTGCTTTGTGGGCTGTTGTAATACTGTTATGACATTAAAATAGGCTATACATAATGTGTTCATGATAATGTGTATTGAAAAATACAATATAAAGATCCGCTTGCGACCCATGTACTGTTTTCTTATGTAATTGGAATGCCAAGGTGTATCTATTGGCTATTGATGCTAGTTTTATTACCTACTATGTTGTAGATAGGTATTTGGAGGAAGGAAAGGTTATCTCAAGGTAGTAATGAGGTCATACAATGAGGTATGTAAGTCTATTTGATTTCGTATTGCTTGGCATGAAACATAGATCCCTCCTTGGCACATAAAGACACTAACGAACTCCAACACAACTACTAACTATGTCTATACTCTTGTACATATTTATATGCTCCCATACATAGTCACCTTCATATATCAATATATACATGAATACCAAGATACATGGGTTCTTATTGTCAAATAAAGTTCACGAGTTGCTCTATTTCATATGCATTTCATTGTTTATCTAATGTACTCTTTAATTTGTCATATTGTCTGGTATGATTATCGACATATCACATGTTACATATATAGTCCTACAGCTCTAATATTGTGATCACCAACAAAACCATCTCAAATGTAATTGAAAGATAAAGTATATAGTTTTGATAGGTGGTAGCCCGACGGGGTAGAAGTAACACCTAGCCAGGGATGATCCTATCACGGGTGGTAGCTCGAGGGGGTTAAGGAAGAACCTAGCAAAGGGACGATCCCGATATCCAGATTGGTGGAAGAATCACCTGGCCAGGGAAACATCTTATTACGGGAGGGTAGCCCCAGGGGTTAAGGAAGAACGTAGCGAGGGATGAACCAAATACAGTTCACCATTGATCAGTTGGCCATTTGTATTACAGCTGTGCACAGATTTTACAGTAAAGATTCTACAGTAAAGGTAAAGCAATATAAAGTACATAAAGTACATGATCGCATAGTATAACTAAATGTGGTCTTTTATGCTACACCAATGTACAGTTTCACTTGAGTTGTTATATCATATAAATTGTTTTCTGCCTTACATACTCTGTACATGATCTCGTACTGACATCCCTTATGGGAGACCTGTATTTCACGCTGCAGGTACAGGTGCTAGTAGATCTCTCCAGTAGGAGTACAGGATATTCAGCTCCTGTTACCATGCTCCAGGTTGCTTCGGGGCTTTGTACATGTCTAGAGCTTACATGTTTTTATTACATAGATTGTTGAGGCGGGGCTTGTCCCGACCCTTATAAAATATTTTTCATTATTCATAGGCTTTGTAGACTATGTAAAGTAAAGTTTGGTCAAGTCTCATATTTTAAATATCGTGGCCCCAACAACCTAGTCATATGCATTTCCTTTTGGCTATTATCACTGTATATCTTCTTAAAGGCATGTCAAACACAGAAACCGCTTATAGTATGTCTTAAAAGCGCATAGTTACAGGTTGGTTCTCTTGAGCCTTAGTGATAATGGGTGCCAGTAAGCCCTAATATAACTTTGGGGCGTGACAAATATGGTATCAGAGTGGGTTATCCTAGGGAGTCTACAAAGCCGTATCTATGTAGAATCTTGTCAATGTGTTGTACACCACATTTATAAGCAGGAGGCTACGTGACATTTAGGAGTTGTTACTTCTTTTCATTCTTTAGATCATTCCATAGAGAGGAGTGTAATAGGTTGATTGTGTCTAACCCCTAAATTGTTTTGTACAGCAAATATGCCTGAAACAAGGAAAAACAAAGGTAAAGGGAAGGCAGTAGAAGTGGTGGTTAGTATACCCAGCCAGGTGAGACAACAAGATGAGATTCTAGAGGAGTCTTTGTCACCGACATCTCCAACTCATCCAGTTCCTAATGAACCAGAGAGTAGTGAAGTTCCCCCAGAGCCACCTATTGATGCTATCGTGCAAGATCTGAGAAATGCAGTCCAACTATTGACCCGTATAATTTCTGGCCAAGGTCAAAATTAGGAAGGTCTAATTATGGGTACAGGTGGTACAAATAGGGCAGCTGGTATCAGGATACGTGATTTTCTTAATTTGGACCATCCAACCTTTACTGGGTCAGATCCTAATGAAGACCCCCAGGACTTTATTGATCAGATTCAATGTACTTTAGATGTTATGCATGTGAGTGGTACAGAAGTAGTCGAGTTGGCGACAAATAGGCTGAAGGGTGTGCTATATTGTGGTATGAGGTTTGGAAGCAATCTAAGGGTATAGATGCACCTCCAACTACCTGGAAAGAATTCAAAGAGGCATTTGTTGACCATTATTTGCCATTAGATATCCGAGAGGCCTGTGCAGATCAGTTTCTGAATCTTTACCAAGGGAATATGAGTGTGAAGGAGTATAGCCGTTAATTTAATTCCCTGGCAAGGTATGATCCTAATGTGGTTGCTACAATATCAGATAGAGTTCATCGATATGTAGATAGGTTGGATACGTACCTTGTCAGAGACTGCACCATTGCTTCCTTGAACAAAGCTATGGACATAGCATGAATACAGGCGTTTTCACAAAAATTGGAGGACTAGAGGCAGAGGAGAAGGACGCAAGAGTTGGAGAGGGGACAGGCCAAAAGAGCTAGATCTATAGGGTAGTCTATACCACCCCAAAGTGATCTCAGGCCTCCATTTTCGAATAAATTGCCTAGGCCATCCTCCTCCTACTCTACAGTCAGTGCTCCACCTCAACTTCAGGGGTCTAGAAGAATAGTTTATTCGAGGAGTGAAGGGCAATGTACTCACAAAATGGAATATTCAGTAGGCCAACAAATGGCTCCTAGGCAGCCTTGTAAACAGTACAAAAGAAGTAATTCGAGTATATGTCATGTTGGGACAGATGTTTGCTATTGGTATAGTATGTCAGTGCATATAATAAGGGATTTCCCAAGGAGACGTATGGGTGGTATGGCACAATCTACTAGGTCAGCTGTTGCATCATCATCATTAGTTCCTCTATCAGGTAGGGGTCAACAAGCAACTATGGGTCATGGTAGAGGTTTTAGAGGGACAACTAGCTCTAGGGGGGTCTAGAATCGCACTTATGCACTAGGGAGTAGACAAAATTTGGAAGTCTCACCTGATGTGATCACAGGTATATTATCCATCTTTTCATATAAAGTATATGCATTAATTGACCCTGGTTTTACACTTTCACACATCACCCTACTAGTTGCTGGGAAGCTTAAGAGAATGCCCAAATTATTGAATAAATCATTTGAAGTGTCTATACCAACTGGTGAATCTATTATGGTAGAAGGGTTTATTATGACTGTGTAGTAACTATTTGTGATTGTGACACATTGGCTGACCTTATTGAGCTAGAAATGGTGGAATTTAATTTTATAATGGGTATGGACTGGTTAGCTTCTTGTTATGCCACTGTGGATTGCCGAACTAAGAGAGTGTATTTCCACTTTCCAAATGAGGCAGTTCTTGAATGGAAAGGCAATGTTGGGGCACCAAAGGGTAAGTTTATATCTTACTTTAAGGCTAGAAAGATAATATGTAAGGGGTATATATACTATTTTGTTAGAGTGAGGGATGTGGAGGCAGAATAGCCAACTCTTCAGTCAGTTCCAGTAGTGAATGAGTTTGTTGATGTGTTCCCTGAAAAACTCCCAGGCTTACCTCCTAAATGAGAAATAGATTTTGGTATTGACTTACTCCTAGGCACTCAACCTATTTCCATTCCTCCATATAGAATAGCTGCAGCAGAATTGCGAGAATTAAAAGAGCAACTAAAAGACTTATTGGATAAGGGTTTCATAAGGCCCAGTGTGTCCCCTTAGGGTGCATCAGTATTATCTATACGCAAAAGGGATGGCACCTTGAGAATGTGTATTGATTATCGACAATTGAATAAGGTGACAATTAAGAATAAATATGCCCTCCCATAGGATTAATAAACTTATTTGATTAGTTACGGGCTAACGACTGCATCAACAGTCTATGTTTTTCAAAAATTAATTTAAGATCAGGTTATCACCAAGTGAGGGTGAAGGAGCAAAATATACCTAAGACAGCTTTCAGAACACACTATGGTCACTTTGAATTTCTTGTTATGTCATTTGGGCTAACGACTGCGCCAACAGTTTTTATGGATCTGATGAATAGGGTATTCACGCCATTCTTGGATGTGTTTATGACAGTATTTATAGATGACATTTTAGTATATTCAAGATTAAAAGTAGACGACGCAGATCACTTGCGCTAGGTTCTACAGGTTCTTCGTGATCGATAGCTATATGCCAAACTTTTTAAATGCTAATTTTGGCTGAAGTCAGTAGCATTCTTGGGCCATATTGTGTCTGATGAGGTAATAAGGGTTGATTTACAAAAGATAGAGGTTATAAAAGATTAACCAAGGCCAACGACACCCACAGAAGTTTGTAGCTTCTTAGGCTTGGCAGGTTATTACAGGAGGTTTCTTGAAGGTTTTTCTTCTATATCTGCACCTCTAACAAAGCTGACACATAAGGCAACCAAGTTCCAATGGAATAATGCATGTGAAAGAAGATTCTAGGAGCTGAAAAATAAGCTAACATCTGCACCTGTGCTAGTACTTCCAGAAGATACTGAGGGGTATGCAGTGTATTGCGATGATTCAAGAGTTAGCTTAGGGTGTGTCTTAACACAGCATGGTAGAGTAATTGCTTATGCATCCAAACAGCTACGACCCCATGAGAAAAACTACCTAACTCACGATCTCGATCTAGCAACAGTTTTGAAAATATGGCGCCACTATTTGTATGGGGTCCACGTTGATATATATACTGATCATAAGAGCCTGCAGTATATCTTTAAGCAGAAAGATCTAAGCTTGAGACAACGAAGATGACTAGAGCTAATAAAGGATTACGACATTGATATACTGTACCATCCGGGGAAGGAAAATATGGTAGTTGATGCTCTGAGTCATAAGGCAATCATGAACACTGATGATCAGGCTGTGATAGGCCAGGGAATGGCTAAGGTTCTACGTCAACTAGCCAGTTTGGGAGTCCGCCTTCTTGAAACTCCAAGAGAAGGGGTTATTTTGCATAATGCTACAAAGACTTCATTTGTAATGGAGGTGAAAGAAAAACAGTTCAAGGATCCTGTTCTACGGCAGCTTAAGAAAAGGGTGTGTCAGGTTACAATAAAAGTCTTTGACCTTGTACAAAATGGAGTACTTTACTGAAAAAATAAATTATGTGTTCCTGATATTAATGGGT